>JAGIQG010000003.1:76205090-76747693 GCA_024679065.1 Sphyrna mokarran | reverse complement strand
TAGGTTCTTTACTCAAAGAGTGATTAGGGAGTGGAATGCCCTGCCTGCAGCTGTTGTAGATGCGCCAAGTTTGGTGCGTTTAAGAGGTTAATTGATAAGTATATGGAAGAGAAGGGAATGGTTTAGTTTGGAGGGGCATTGCTTTTTATTTTGGTCGGCACAACATCGAAGGCCGAAGGGCCTGTTCTGTGCTGTATTGTTCTATGTTCTACTTCTGTTGTGGGCAAGGTATTGGAGAGAATTATTAGGGATAGGATTTATAGTTATTTAGAGAGAAATGAATTGATTGGGGATAGTCAGCATGGTTTTGTGAAGGGTAGGTCATGCCTTACTAACCTCATTGAGTGTTTTGAGAAAGTGACCAGAGAGGTGGATGGGGGTAAGGCGGTTGATGTAGTATATATGGACTTTAGTAAGGCTTTTGATAAGGTGGCCCATGGAAGACTTCTACAGAAAATGCAGATGTGTGGAATAGAGGGTGATTTAGCTATTGGATTAGAAATTGGCTGGCAGATAGAAGACAGAGGGTGGTGGTTGATGGGAGATATTCATCGTGGAGTTCGGTGACGAGTGGTGTGCCTCAGGGGTCTGTTTTTGGGCCCCTGCTGTTTGTAATTTTTATAAATGATCTGGATGAGGGTATTGAGGGATGGATCAGTAAATTTGCAGATGACACTAAAGTTGGTGGAGTAGTAGATAGTGAAGAGGGGTGTTTTAGTTTACAGAGTGACTTGGACAAGTTGCAGAGCTGGTCCGAGAGGTGGCAAATGGAGTTTAATGTGGAAAAGTGTGAGGTAATGCACTTTGGCAGGAACAATAAATGTGTGGAGTATAGGGCTAATGGTAGGGCTCTTAATAGTGTTGAGGAACAGAAGGATCTTGGTGTATGTGTCAATAGATCCCTGAAAGTAGGCAGTCAAGTGGATAAAGTTGTTAAGAAGGCATATGGAGTCTTAGCTTTTATTGGTAGGGGGATTGAATTTAGGAGCCGCAGCATCATGTTGCAACTGTACAAAACTCTAGTGCGGCCGCACTTGGAGTATTGTGTGCAGTTCTGGTCCCCACATTATAAGAAAGATGTGGAGGCATTGGAGAGGGTACAGAGGAGGTTTACCAGGATGTTGCCTGGTATGGAGGGCAGGTCCTATGAAGAGAGGTTGAGGGATTTGAGGTTGTTTTCGTTAGAAAGGAGGCGGCTAAGAGGGGATCTTATTGAAGCATATAAGATGATTAGAGGTTTAGATAGGGTGGACAGTGATAGCCTTTTTCCTAGGATGGAGAAAGCTAGCACGAGGGGACACAGCTTTAAATTAAGGGGTATGAGTTATAGGACGGATATCAGAGGTAGGTTCTTTACTCAAAGAGTGATTAGGGAGTGGAATGCCCTGCCTGCAGCTGTTGTAGATGCGCCAAGTTTGGTGGCGTTTAAGAGGTTAATTGATAAGTATATGGAAGAGAAGGGAATGGTTTAGTTTGGAGGGGCATTGCTTTTTATTTTGGTCGGCACAACATCGAAGGCCGAAGGGCCTGTTCTGTGCTGTAATGTTCTATGTTCTATGTTCTATAGTAGAGTCAATAGTGCTGATCATTATTCTGTAAGTAAAATCATGTTAAAAGGAAATACATGCAATTGTATGGTGTCTTCTATTATTACTTCATCCCATAGTGCTTCAAAGCCAATGAAATACTCAGTGATCTTGGTATAACTTTTCCACCCTGAGGTGGAATCATCCAATCCCACTAGCAGCTGGAAGCGTGGCAGATGAGGGAATATAATTTAGTGTGAAGCCAAAAATCAGTTTCTCAACAGTGGGATGGAATTTAGCAATTATTTCTCAGGACGTTAAAGGCAGCCGAGCTTCCTGAAAACCAGTAACAGGAAATATATTAGCATGTTCACTAAATGCCCACCTCACCAGAATTAAGTTGCCCTCCAAATAAAGTTACATGCGAGCAAGAAATTAACATTCATTTTTGCAATTGCACGTACGTGATGTGTACCTCGTGAGATGGACTTATTCCATGATTAATATGAATTACTATTGTGTTGTTCTCTTTGGGGAGTGTCTGTAAATGCCAACCTATGCTTGAGACAGGATGGTGGCAATGCAAGTTTCATTTAAGATGCCCAAAGAAGGGAAAGAGTGTTAGCTGGGATGGATAGAGCAGTAGGCAGGCAAAGCTAGAAATAACAGGCTGTCTAGGTACACTTTAACTCCAGCGCCCAGACCTTTGATACCCTGAGGTAATGGTGGGTACGGCCACTTTTTGCTCATTGCAAATTTTGCTAAGTTTCTCTTGTAGATGCATAGATTTGCTTTTTATTTTGGTCGGCACAACATCGAAGGCCGAAGGGCCTGTTCTGTGCTGTATTGTTCTATGTTCTATGTTCTATAATGAGCTGAATAGGGCAAGATTGTGCAAAGTTAGCAATCTTGCCTGAATCATTGCTGAAAAAGGTCCTTCTGCCCATCACATTATTATGATGTCTTTTCCACAGGAGCCATTCATTCTAATTCCACTCTCCTATACACTCCCCAAACCTAGCAAGAAAACAACAAAAGGGAAGGCCTATGTTAGAATGAAAAACAAGAGAGATTAAGTGAAGAAATTTTTTGATGCAAGGTCAAAGAAAGTTGTAACCGACAAGTAAATAAACCAAAGATAGATGGAATTTTTAAGAGATTTTTTCTGAATCTCAGGTGGGCGTGAAACTGGAGCAGTTCCAGATCCATATTTTTGGGAGCGTTTCAGGCCCAATCTTATGTACTCTGTCATTAAAATTTTGGACAAGCCTGTTTCTTGTTACAGTAGACAGTGGTTGGGGCTTAGTGTGCCAGACAGCCTATAGAGGGAGATAGTGTGCATGTGCAGACGTCTGACGCTGCACATGCACATTAACTGTAGCAGCAGTCTGACAGACAAAAAGAGAGTTGTCAGGCCCCTGCTACTGCAGGCAGCTTCAACTAGTTCCCTCCTACCTGCAAGCGCGGGGGCCCACGTGCCAAGATTCAGCCTCCATTGCTCCCTCCGCGGATCCATTCCTCCCCCGCTGATCGTGGCCCTGCTGCCCTCCCCCAGCGATCACATGCAAAGTGGCCGGAGGCCCCCCTTCCCCATTGGTCCTGTCCACCTACAGGTACCATACCCGGCACTGCCCCCAAAGATGCCTTTCCCCATTGGCCTCATCCCTGGCACTGCCCAGTGGGCATTGCCCAGGCACCAGGCTGTCATTGCTAAGGTACCAGAGTCACGCTGCCAGTCTGGCCCTGCCTAAGGACCACCCTCATCTTGCCCTTGGCCTTCCCAGGGGTCTCAATGGCCTCTGGTTCCACTGGCAAGGCCAACACAACTGTCCCCCATTCATGGGGAGCAGCTATTTTCTTTACCGGAGAGAACCTCTCCCAGCGAGGCCATAAAGACAAGCAAGCTGAGACAATTGCAAAATAAATGGAAAGTACAATTTTAATAAATTTCAACAGATCAACCAGCCTCTCACCCATTTCCCGGCAAGAGGCCGACCACGCTGAAAACTGGCATCATTCGTCTTCGCCACTTTGCACCAGACTTTATGGCATTTTTTCATTAGAAAAAGGGAATAAAACAGCTGTAAAATGTGTCTAGAGGAGGTGTGAATGGCTGAATGATGAACAAGAAAAATGAGAGTAAAACCAAAATTTGTAAAGGGAATGCAAACAAACTGAAAGCAGAGGTTATGGTGTGAAATTGTTGAATTCAACAATGTATCCAGAATTGTCTAATCAAAAGTTGAGGTGCTGTTTTTCAAACTTACAATGAGCTTCATTAGAACACTGCAGGAAGCCAAGTTCAGAGTGGAAGCCAGGTGGTGAATTAAAATGACAGATAACAGAAGCTTGGGGTGTACTGAATGGATGTGTTTGCAAAGCTACGTTTGGTCTCCTCAGTGTGAAGCAGACTGCTTTGTGAGCAGTAAATCCAAAATACTAAATTAAAGGAAGTACATGTATCCTGTTGTTTCACATGAAAAGAGTATTTAGAGCCTTGGACAGTGAGAAGGGAGGATTTAAAGGGTGGGTGTAGAATCTTCTGTACTTCCATAAAAAGTTACTAATGGAAGGGGAGTGCATGTTGTGGATAGTTAACAAGTGGATCAGGGTATCAGGGAGGGAACACTGAGTGGGATTTACCACATAACTGGCCATGTATCTTGCAGCGATGGAGGACATTCCTCCATTGGCCAATGGCGGAATCTTCTGGTCCCCTTGTCATCAACAGGGTTTCCCATTAAATGCACCCCTCACTACCAGGAAACCATCGGTGGGTTGCATCATTCCTGGGACCGGAAAATCAGACCGGCACAAGCAGCCAGAAGATTCTGATTGGTGCTTCTTGAATACTGAAAACTATAAGTGTAGTGTAGGATTTTCGCTGGAATGAAAATGCTCTTGTGACCCTAAATCCAAATTCAAAGAATCCTGGAATTAAAAGTATAATGATGACCATGAAGTCATTGTAATTTGTGATATAAATCCATCTGGTTCATTAATGTCCTTTAAGGAAAGAAACCTGCTGCCCTTACCTGGTCTGACCTGACGTGTGATTCCAGATCTTAAGTGCTATCTGAAATGGCCTAGCAAGCTTCATGCTTACCAATGTGCCTGCCCCAGATACATTTATCTATGATCATATCAACTGGAGTGACTACCACCCTTGTGAGAGGAGCACCCAGAAAGCTGTATTTTTAATGCAAAAATATTCCCTGGACCTGAAGAGATAAATTCAATACTGGGAGAAAAAAACCTTTACAGCCTTCTGCAAGCCATGGGGAACGGTTGCTGGTTGACTTTTCTTGGTTCAATCGCATATGTTTAATTGCATTCCCCCCCACCCCCTCTATCCTCCACATCTCCTGAAGAGATGACTTGCAGCAGTAATGAATGACTCTGTCTGCCTACCCAGAGACAGCTATCTGATGCATAATCCTTCACAGCAATTATACTTAAACTAGTCAAGTTTTCCTAATTTTCACCAATCTTACTGGGACCTAACTCTTGCTTGTTAGAGTGAGGTACAGTGTCCCAGAATAAAGGATTCCTACAGTGATGCAGAATCACTTGCACACTTCCAATGCCTTCAGTATTAATGACAACTGTTTCACTCCAGACCACATGTGAAAGAGTAAACGTTTGTGTGTTGTTTAGTCAGAGTTTCAAAAATCACTGGCTAGCCATTACTGTTCCCACCAAGTTGCTTTCTTCTGTTCAGTGCAAATGTACCAATCATTCTAGGATTGGTAAAACAATAATATGGGTTTTTTACTTGAAGATAAGGCTATGTTGCATCCAATGTTAACTGGAAAGATATGTAGAACATGACTGATCTGTCAGAATGCTGTTTTGTTTATTTATTGAGAACAAAGGATTGTGCGTCATATCCTGTCTCATGGTGGATAGTCATATATTAAGTCTGAGATTGCGGGTGGGATGGCTTAGCTCCAAAGGATGCCCATAGAGGCAAGCCACAGGAACAAATAAGTGTTTATGGACAAACTGTTCTTCTCGTACCCCAGCCCTCAGCTGTCATTTAGGGACAGATTCCTGGGTAAGTCACCCCAGGTCACCTGATCTATCTCTTAAAAGGGCTACAAGATAGATCCTTTAAAGAGACATCACTACACTTCTGACCTTTAGATAGACTTGGGGATCCTTTATGCTAACATAAGCTTGACAAGTTTTTTTTGCGTGCTTAGGGATTTTTGGACTTTTTTTTAAGGTTTAGCTTAGTTCTCTCCCCGCCTGCACCTGTGATCCCCTTATTAATGAGCAGCCCTTCTACTTCCTCACATAACTGAGTTTTCTATAGTATGGTTTAGCGGGCCATCATAGCTGGTCCCAAACCTCGTCTCACTCAACCAGTTTTTCTGGATTCTCTCACTTGATTTTACTTCTGCCTCAGCTGAGATCAGCATCCTGTTGCAGGCCGGATGCAAGCTTTGGGACTTGCCGGGCATGTGTTTGGGTTAATGGGTCATGGGGCCACTGATTGTTTTCAATCTTTGCCAGCTCGGAGGTAGGTCAGTTGACCACATCAGTAAACCCAGTGGAATTTCTGAAACTCAGTTCATTTTGAGATGTCACAGCTCATGCATTTCTATGTCCTTCTGCTGTTAGTAGTATTGATTTAGTATCAAAGAAAATTTCTTTGAGGTTAATGAACTGCTTTTCCAAAATAAACAACATTCTACAGCAAAACATGATAACTATTGCAATTAATCTTTACTTTTTTCGTCCTTTTCTTGTCACAATGGTTAGCATGCATTGCTATTAATACTCCTGTTGCTTATTAGCCAATTATCTGTATTGTTTTCAACAATCCCAAATCAACAGTGGTTAAGCTATTTTCACAACTTGCCATGATCCTGCAAGGGAGGATAACTTATTGTCGCTTTTTTTGATTGACTTAATACAAATTGGGAAACAAACCCTGTTTACTGCGCTGTCTGCTAACCTCACTGTTTGCATCCCAGCTATGTCCCCTATAACCATATATTGTTATCCTACTGAACTACAGTAATGGTTCTTGAAGGTCAGTAATCTTGTAATTGGTTCTTGTTACTCTTTGTAATTGGAGTATCTGCATATGTTAGCCTGTAGTTGTTCTTTTTATTATTATCCCTGTGGGGAATTGTAAACCAACATAATCAAGTTGTCCAAACCACCACAGATGAAGAAATTACTAATATGGTTTCATTTTTTGTAGCTTTTGCATAAACACAAATCAGAATTCATATCAATTGAACATCAATTATTTGACAAATTACAGGTGGTACAAATTGTAAATTATATACTGAAAAGCAGATATTCCATATGATCTAACAAGATTACAAGCATTCATATAACTCCCACATAAACATGTCACTGCCTGCAATTTCTCAATTTTTTCAATTCAACCTCTGGAATGTAAGATCGTTCACTTTTCTTACTCAATGGATTTGGTTGTCGAGTTACCAGTAGCTCAACTGCATCCAAGTTCCCCAGAGACAAAGAGCACATTCCTGCAGAATCTTCTTAGCTATGTTCACAACAGTCTTGATGGCAAAATTCCCCAGATGCTCCTATATCTTACTCTTTTAATAGAGTATCTTATTCTTGTTGAATAGTCTTGTTGGTCAAGCAAAATTAAAGGATGGCTGTCAAATATACCTATGCACAATCCCTGCTCAAACCTTGCCTCCAGCTTTCTGGCCCTTTTCATTATTACATAAGCATTGCTCAGTGTAAGTGTGCCTTCTCTGTATCCCCCTCTGCTGCAACTCTCTTTTGTGTCTGACCATACAGCTTCTGTCTCAATTTCTTCGTGTTAGCACTGCTTCCAGGTCAAACGTCATCAAGTCACATGGAGCATTATTTCTGAAAATCAAAGAATATTACAATTGGTCAAACTCTTTAAAGCCTTTTTCAAAGACTTCCTGGCATTTTAAAGAAATTACAAAATTTTCTTACAATATTGTTTCCAGGTCAGACATTTTCACACTTTGTTACAGTCCTTCTTAATTTTTAAAAAAGTTCTTTCATGGGATATGGATGTCATTAATAAGGCCAGTATTGTTTCCATTTCCTAATTGTCCATGAACTTAATGGCTTCTTAAGCCATTTCAGAGAGAGTTAAGAGTCAACCACATTGCTGTGGGTCTGGAGTCACATATAGACCAGGTATTAGTGAACCAGATGGATTTTTACTTTGATGTTCAAAGCTATCAAAGATAGTTTCACAATCCCAATTACTGAGATTAGCTTTATATTGCAGATTTATTAACTGAATTCAGATTTCACCATTGCCATGGTATATGGACCTAGTTCCACAGTTCTCCCAAAAACTCTGAATTGACGGAAAAACTGTTCTAGATCCCAACTGTTTTGTCAGTTCATTTTCTCACCCGAATCTCCCCACTCTGTGTACTGCAGAGATCCCAGTCATGAATCATGTTAAAAACCTGAGGGAGTGGTGAAGCCTATTCATGCCAGAGTTTGACTGTTATGGAAATCTATGCATGCGCAGTGGCTCCAATCTGTCAGACTCCCCTTTTCCTGGCCAGCTCAATCATTGGCCAGCCCGGGACCCCCACAATGCTGCCCCTCCAACGCTCCCCCATGGCCCAATCGCAGCCCCACAACAATCTCCCAGCAAGCCCTGACAGCACCTGCCCGTCACAAACCCAGAGTGTCCCAATGCCCAGCACCCCACCCACCCAACAGTGGCGATTTCTCCCCCATCTCCCTAACCCCAGCAAACCCGCCCCTCTGGTATCTCCCTCCCCTGGGGAGTTCCTATCCACCCTATCCCCCTCCTCTGCAGACAAAACCACCCTGCCCCCCAGCCCACCCCAATCACTGCTCTCCCTCCATCCCAGACCGATCCCAAAGCAGAGTGTCAGCGAGACCCCCCCCAGGTCCTGATGACAATGGGCAGTGCCAAGCTGTCTCCTGGGTATGAGTGCTTTGCCCCTCGGGCAGTGCCGGGGGCGCAGGGTGACATTGCCAGGATGCCCATGCCCAGTGGGGACTATTCCTCTGCTGCCCAGTCCCCTGCAGGGCTCCCCCTTCATTCCACGGGATCTCCTGCTAGTTCCCCAAGTGAAGTCTGAACCCCGCTGGAACAAAGTACTCCTGGCGGGGTGGGAGATTCAATTGGGACCAGTAAGTTCCTGATAATTACATTTAAACTACATTTAAAACATATTAAAAATAGATTTAAATTACTTACCTGCCTTCCAGTCAGTTTCCAGTGTGGTCTGGCCTACTATTTGCCAGCTCTGGAAGATTCGCATGCATTCCCGGCACATATGCAAATCTCAGAATAAGGCTGGTGATGCACACCTCCCACTCTGACCTGCCAGACAAGTCGCAGGTTGCGATGGGAGAACATCTGAAATGTGGAGCTTATTCAAGGAGCAGCTACTGCGAGTCCTTGATAAGTATGTCCCTGTCAGGCAAGGAGGAAATGGTCGAGTAAGGGAACCGTGGTGTACTAAAAAAGTTAATTCGCTGGTTAAAAGGAAAAAGGAGGCTTATGTCAGGATGAGGCTTGAAGGCTCAGTTAGTGCACTGGAAAGCTATAGATTAGCCAGGAAGGAGCTAAAGAGTGAGTTAAGAAGAGCTAACAGAGGACACGAGAAGACTTTGGCTGATAGGATCAAGGAGAATCCTAAAGCTTTCTTTAGATATGTTAAGAATAGAAGATTGGTTAGGGCAAGATTAGGGCCAGTCATAGACAGCAGTGGGAAGTTGTGCATGGAGCCTGAAGAGATTGGAGAGGCACTGAACAAATATTTCTCTTCGGTATTCACGCAGGGAGATGTAAATATAGTTGTGGAGAACACTGAGGTACAGGGTTGCAAACTGGAAAGTATTGAAGTAGATAGGGAGGATGTGCTAGATATTCTTGAGGGTTTGAAGTTAGATAAGTCCCCTGGGCCGGACGGGATTTACCCTAGGATTCTCTGGGAGGCGAGAGAGGCAATTGCAGAGCCTCTGGCTCTGATCTTCAGGTCGTCGTTGGTTACAGGTATAGTGCCAGAAGACTGGAGGATAGCGAATGTGGTCCCATTGTTCAAGAAGGGGAATAGAGACCTTCCGGGGAATTATAGGCCGGTGAGTCTTACTTCTGTTGTGGGCAAAGTATTGGAGAGAATTATTAGGGATAGGATTTATAGTTATTTAGAGAGAAATGAATTGATTGGGGATAGTCAGCATGGTTTTGTGAAGGGTAGGTCGTGCCTTACTAACCTTATTGAGTTTTTTGAAAAAGTGACCAAAGAGGTGGATGGGGGTAAGGCAGTTGATGTGGTATATATGGACTTTAGTAAGGCGTTCGATAAGGTGGCCCATGGAAGGCTTCTGCAGAAAATGCAGATGTATGGGATTGAGGGTGATTTAGCTAATTGGATTAGGAATTGGCTAGCTGATAGAAGACAGAGGGTGGTAGTTGATGGAAGTTATTCATCGTGGAGTTCGGTGACAAGTGGTGTACCTCAGGGATCTGTTTTGGAGCCCCTGCTGTTTGTAATTTTTATAAATGATCTGGATGAGGGTATTGAAGGATGGATTAGTAAATTTGCGGATGACACCAAAGTCGGAGGAGTGGTAGATAGTGAAGATGGGTGTTATAGTTTGCAGAGAGACTTGGACAAGTTGCAGAGCTGGGCCGAGAGGTGGCAAATGGAGTTTAATGTGGAAAAGTGTGAGGTAATTCACTTTGGCAGGAATAACAAATGTGTAGAGTATAGGGCTAATGGTAGGACTCTTAATAGTGTTGAAGAACAGAGGGATCTTGGTGTATATGTGCATAGATCCTTGAAAGTTGGCAATCAAGTCGATAAGGTTGTTAAAAAGGCATATGGATTCTTAGCTTTTATTGGTAGGGGGATTGAATTTCGCCGCAACATCATGTTGCAACTGTACAAAACTCTAGTGCGGCTGCACTTGGAGTATTATGTACAGTTCTGATCCCCGCATTATAAGAAAGATGTGGAGGCATTGGAGAGGGTACAGAGGAGGTTTACCAGGATGTTGCCTGGTATGGAGGGCAGGTCTTATGAAGAGAGGCTGAGGGATTTGAGGTTGTTTTCGTTAGAAAGGAGGCGGCTAAGAGGGGACCTAATCGAAACATATAAGATGATTAGAGGTTTAGATAGGGTGGACAGTGATAGCCTTTTTCGTAGGATGGAGAAAGCTAGCACGAGGGGACATAGCTTTAAATTAAGGGGTGGTAGTTATAGGACGGATGTCAGAGGTAGGTTCTTTACCCAGAGGGTGGTAAGGGTATGGAATGCCCTGCCTGCATCAGTTGTAGATGCGCCAAGTTTGGTGGAGTTTAAGAGGTTAGTAGATAAGTTTATGGAGGAAAAGGGAATGGTTTAGGTTAGAGGGTCATTGCTTTTTCCTAATTGGTCGGCGCAACATCGAAGGCCGAAGGGCCTGTTCTGCGCTGTAATGTTCTATGTTAAGAGGCTTCATATTTTGAATGAGATGCTAAACTGAGGGCTGCCCTCTCAGATGGGGGTAAACAATCCCATGGCACTTTTTGAAGAAGATCAAAGGATTCTTCCAGTCATAGAGGCATAAAGTCATAGAGCGCAAAAAAGGCCCTTTGACCCATCGAGTCTGCACCAACAATAACTATCACTAAAAGTAGACTAATCCCATTTTCCTATACTTGTCCCATATAGTTGAATGTTTCATATTTCAAGTGTTCATTCAAATTTTTTTTCACTCTGAGTGAAAATATGCTTTCTCAAATCCTCTTTCAATCTCCTGCCCTTTACTTTAAAATTATGCCCCCTCATGAATGATCCCCATGAACAAGGGCAACAGCTGCTTTCATTTCACCCTGTATAACCCCCATAATCTTCAGCATCTCAGTTATGTGCCCCTCAGCCTTCTCTGCTCTAAAGAAAACAATCCGAGAGTATCTTCGTCTTTCTTTACAGCTCAAGTGCTCCATCCCAGGCAACATTCTGGTGAACCTCCTGTGTACGCGCTCTATTGCTATCACAGACTTCCTATACTGAGGTGACCAGAACTGCACACAGTACTCCAGTTGTAGACTAATCAATGCTCTGTACAACTCCAACATTACTTGTTTGCTGTTCTACTCTGTGCCACAACTGATTAAAGTGAGTGTCCTATACGTCTTCTTAACTAACTTATTTACATGCTGTGCCAATTTCAGGAATCTGTGAATAAGAACCCTAAGATGCATCTGTTCCTTTGAGCTTCCCAGTGTCCTGCCATTCATTAAATACTCCCTCGTCTTATTTCTTCTTCCAAATATATAACTTCACATTTATTAGGGTTAAATACCATCTGCCACTGCTCTATCCATCTCATCAACCCATCTATATCTTCCTGTAATCTACGATCATCTTCATCACTATTAATCACCTTATCAATCTTGCTGTTGTCTGCAAACTTGTTTAACATTCTTCCCACATTTTCATTTATCTCATTTATGTATATAATAAAGAATAAAGAGTACACCACTAGGCACCAATCTTCAGTTATTCAAACAGCCTTCTACAGTTACCCTTTGTGTCTTAATACTAAGCCAGTTTCTGATCCATTTGGCCATGTTTCCCTCAATGTCAACAAAATGAAGGAGATTGTCATCAAATAGGAAGTGTAAAAGAGAACATGCCCTGGTCTGCATCAATGGGGACAAAGTAGAAAAGGTCAAGAACTCCAAGTTTTTAGGTGTCCAGATCACCAACAATCGTTCTAGTCCCCCCATGCAGCTCACCAACACCTCTACTTTCTCAGAAGATTGAGGAAATTTGTCATGTCAGCTACGAATCTGACCAACTTTTACAGATGCACCATAGAAAGCATTCTTTTTGGTTGTATGGCTTTTGCTCCTGTTCCTGCCCTGCTCTCTCAATCCATTGCATAAACCAGCCTCCCATCCATTGACTCTGTCTACACTTTCCACTGCCTCAGCAAAGCAGCCAGTATAATTAAGGACCCTATGCACCCCGGACATTCTCTCTTTCATCTTCTTCCTTTGGGGAAAAGATACAAAAGTCTGAGGTCACATACTCGTGTCATACTCAGGTCCTCGTTGGTTACGGGTGTGGTTCCGGAGGACTGGAGGATAGCGAATGTGGTCCCATTGTTTAAGAAGGGGAAGAGAGACCTTCCAGGGAATTATAGGCCAGTGAGTCTTACTTCTGTTGTGGGCAAAGTATTGGAGAGAATTATTAGGATAGGATTTATAGTTATTTAGAGAGAAATGAATTGATTGGGGATAGTCAGCATGGTTTCGTGAAGGGTAGGTCATGCCTTACTAACCTCATTGAGTTTTTTGAGAAAGTGACCAGAGAGGTGGATGGGGGTAAGGAGGTTGATGTAGTATATATGGACTTTAGTAAGGCGTTTGATAAGGTGGCCCATGGAAGACTTCTACAGAAATGCAGATGTGTGGAATAGAGGGTGATTTAGCTAATTGGATTAGGAATTGGCTGGCAGATAGAAGACAGAGGGTGGTGGTTGATGGGAGATATTCATCGTGGAGTTCGGTGACGAGTGGTGTGCCTCAGGGGTCTGTTTTGGGGCACCTGCTGTTTGTAATTTTTATAAATGATCTGGATGAGGGTATTGAGGGATGGATCAGTAAATTTGCAGATGACACTAAAGTCGGTGGAGTGGTAGATAGTGAAGAGGGGGGTTATAGTTTACAGAGTGAATTGGACAAGTTGCAGAGCTGGGCCGAGAGGTGGCAAATGGAGTTTAATGTGGAAAGTGTGAGGTAATGCACTTTGGCAGGAACAATAAATGTGTAGAGTATAGGGCTAATGGTAGGGCTCTTAATAGTGTTGAGGAACAGAAGGATCTTGTTGTATGTGTCAATAGATCCCTGAAAGTGGGCAGTCAAGTGGATAAAGTTGTTAAGAAGGCATATGGAGTCTTAGCTTTTATTGGTAGGGGGATTGAATTTAGGCGCCGCAGCATCATGTTGCAACTGTACAAAACTCTAGTGCGGCCGCACTTGGAGTATTGTGTGCAGTTCTGGTCCCCACATAATAAGAAAGATGTGGAGGCATTGGAGAGGGTACAGAGGAGGTTTACCAGGATGTTGCCTGGTATGGAGGGCAGGTCCTATGAAGAGAGGTTGAAGGATTGAGGTTGTTTTCGTTAGAAAGGAGGCGGCTAAGAGGGGATCTTATTGAAGCATATAAGATGATTAGAGGTTTAGATAGGGTGGACAGTGATAGCCCTTTTTCCTAGGATGGAGAAAGCTAGCACGAGGGGACACAGCTTTAAATTAAGGGGTATGAGTTATAGGACGGATATCAGAGGTAGGTTCTTTACTCAAAGAGTGATTAGGGAGTGGAATGCCTGCCTGCAGCTGTTGTAGATGCGCCAAGTTTGGTGGCGTTTAAGAGGTTAATTGATAAGTATATGGAAGAGAAGGGAATGGTTTAGTTGGAGGGGCATTGCTTTTTATTTTGGTCGGCACAACATCGAAGGCCGAAGGGCCTGTTCTGTGCTGTAATGTTCTATGTTCTATGTTCTATACCAACCTACTCAAGAAGAGCTTCTTTCCTGCTGCTGTCAGATTTTCGACTGGACTAACCTTGCATTGAGTTGATCTTTCCCTACACTCTAGCTGTGACTGTAACACTACATTTTGCAATCTCTCATTTCCTTCTCTATGAATATTTTCTCTGTATAGTGTGCAAGAAATAATACTTTTCATTGTGTGTTAATGCATGTGACAATAATAAACCAAATCAAAAGTTTCCTGACTACTATGCGCTTTAACCTTCTCAACCAATCAGAGCTTCCAATACTTTCCCATTTCCTATGTCAAAGTATGCAAATTCCTCACAGTCCCTTTTCCTGAATTCCATACCTATGTTCTCCTTTTCCCAAGTGAAGATTGAAGAGAAGTATTCATTTAACATTCTTCCAATATCCTGCGACTTCCCACTCAGATTGCCCCCTTTTCCTCTGGTCAACATCTTCTCATTATATTCAAAATACCTTAGAATTCGCCCTAATCCTATTCACAAGTCCTTTTGCATATCCCCTTTTTCCCTCTTCTAATTATTTTCTTAAGTTCCTTCTCGCAATTCCTCTATTCTTTTAGGGCCATAGCTGACTTGCTCCCTTTGGACATGATAAAAGCTTTTTTCTTCTTCCTCTCCCAATCCTAAATTGTCCTAGCCATCCAACGTTCCCTGAACTTTTATCCCCCGAAAGACTATATGTTGGACCAGTAATCTCCCCTGCTCCTTTTTTTAATGCCCCCTACTACTCTGCTGTAGACTTACCCTCAAGAAGCTATTTGGCCAAATCCTGCCTTATTTAAATAAAATGTACCTTTCCCCAACCTAAAGCTGTCTTTTGCAGGCCACCTCTCTTTTTGTCCATAACAAATTTGAACCATACCATATTGTGGTTGCAATCACTAAAATGCTCCCCCACTGTCACATTGAACACTTGTCCGACTTCATTCCCCAGAACCAGATCCAGCACCATGCCACCCCTTGTTGGGCCTTCCACATTTTGATACAAAAAGCTCCCCTCGATAACTTCAAGAAATCCATGCCCTCTAAACTCTTAACACTATGACTATCCCAATTTATGGTGGGAAAGTTGAAATCCCTGATTATTATTCTTACTCTTACATATCACTGTGAATTGTCAACTTATTTGCTGCTCTATTTCCTGCTGACTTTTTGGGGTCCTATAATATACTTCCAGCAATGTGACTGCCCCCTTTTGTATTTTTAAATTCTACCCGCACAGCATCATTTAAAAATCCTTTCAAGATATCACCTCTCCTTTTACTGTAATTGGCTCCTACACCACCTCTCTTTTTCCACCCTCTTCTGTCTTGCCTAAAAATTCTATAGCCCAGAATGTTGAGTTGCCAGTCCTGCCCTTCCCTCAATCATGTTTCTGTGATGGCGACAGTACCACATTGTCGCCACGTCGATCTATGTCTTTAACTCATTAGTCCTGCCAATATATATCCCTGAATCAATGTTACTGAAACAGATTTATCTCATTGTTGTTTTTTGTGAGCTTTCTGTGCAAAAATTGGCTGCTAAGTTTCTACATTACAGTATCAGTGTGTCTGTGTGACTTACCTCTGATAATCTACTATTTTTTGATCATCATGCCCTGATATTTACCATTCTTGTGTTTATTTCGCTAGTCCTGATCTGTTTTTTAATATATATATTTTGCAGCCTCCTACTCTGAGATACATTTTAGTGCAAAGCATTATTTGGCTTGAACAGACTGCGCACTTGATAATTTGTAGATAGTGACTGTGCTGATTATATTGTGGCAATATAGCATGACAATATATGGCTGTGCTGACTACTCAAACTATGTTGTTTCTCACAGTCAGTATCATTCATACCAATGAAATACACCAGAGAGCAAGAGTTCATCTCCAGTTCAATTAGAATATTTTGCTTTCATTTTCCAAGTGAGATTTGCAGCATGTTCTCACCATTATGACCTGATTAGGCAGTTAATCATAACAGCAGGTAATCTACACACTGTGACATGTTAGGTGGTAATCATTATTGCACTATACAGTGAGGAATGGTAACTGACTGATCTAGCCACTAGGTATAGAAGAAAGAAGAAAACTGGAAGAGAGAAATTTATTGAATTATTATTATTGAGTATGTTGTACATGACTGCTCCACAGATGCAAAGATGGAACGAGTAATTGGATAAAACTGGGGTTGGACGATTGAAGGCAGGAGGAGGACTGAGTGAAGCAAACTAATTTTTACTGAAATAGAGATCACAGATAGAATCATTTTATATTGAGAACCCTAATCTCCCTCCTCTTTCCATTTTGCATAATTTCCTTTGATCTCTCTTCTTCTTCATCTCACTTTTTCCTGCTCTCACTATATTCTTTACTCGCACTCATATCCCATCTGTCACACGTTTTTGTTCATTTCTCCTCAATCCTGCTGCTTCTCCCTTGCAGTGTGTCTCAAACTATCTTGTATCCATTTCCTGTCACTATTCTACATATTCATTCTCTGTCTCTCCTACTCCTAATCTGTCTTACTGTGTCTCCTCACTTCCCCTTCTACTCAACTCCTCCTTTCCGCTCCAGCTGCTTCACTCATTCTTATTTTTGTGCAGTGCTATATGTTTGCCAATCAATTGCATGTTCTCTTCTTACCGAATCTTTTACCCCTCTCTAACTCACGAACTCCTAATGACTGTTACTCCCTTTTGCTCTCACTCACCCACCCCTCTGTCTCATACCTTTATCTCATCTTTTAGCCATATTCTACCTCTCACATTGACTCCCATGCACCCTGCTTTCTAATTCACAATGACTTCTTTCCCTGTTTCTCTCTTGTTTGTTCTCTTAAATAGCCCTGGATTACAGATTATCATGTCAGATCAGTCATGATCTGATAGAATGGCAGAGCAGACACGATAGGCTAAATGGCCTATTTCTGTTCCTATATCGATAGAAGAAAATCTTTCAGAGCTTTGCAACATCATTTATCAGGAAAATGTTGAAATACTCACAAAGTAGTGACAAGACAATTAGAAACTCATTATGGTTTTTTGGGGGTGTAACTAGTGGGACAGTTAGAGAGGAACCAGTGGATCTACGGTATTTTTACAAGGAATCACACAATAGGTTATTGCACCACCTAAGGACTTGTTAGGTAATACATTAACACAACGAGAAGATTGATTTAACAACAAAAACAGTGTAATAGAGAGAGAGGTAGGGCCTGAGTAAGCTCCTTCTGTCAATGGAGATTCAGTAGGCCAAATAGTCGGTTGTGTGTTGCCATTGGTTGGGAATCAGACTGTTAATTCTTATTTGACTCATGTTAATTCTGGGTGTTACGGTATAGGATATATGATATTTACTATTTGCCTTTTTAAACTTGCATAATCAAAATCTTCTGTTACATAGAAACAGAGAAAATAGAATCATTTGACTTCATTCTTTCAGCAAATAACCAGGATTCCAAATTTTTTTTTTCAAAATAAAAATTGCTGGTCTCTACTGACATAGTAACATTATGTGAATAACTAAGAAAACAGTGCTGAATGTAGACTATCCAAGTTAGTTTATGATACAAAGCTAAGTAGAAAAGTAAAATGTGGAGAAGATTCAAAGGACAAAGCTTTTTCAGCCTGCTGAAGGCAGATTCAGAAACATGTGAGATCCCAGAAATTGACATTGGGTTAGGACTCTGTCTTTGCCAGAGATAAGATTGATGGAGAGCAGAAAGCTGTTTGAATCTCACATAAAAGCAGAATACTGTGATGCTGGAAATCTGAACTAAAAACTGTAGAAGAATTATATGGACTCAAAACTTTAACTCTGTTTCTTTCTTCACAGCTGCTGAGTTGATCCAGTATTTTCTGTTTTAATTACCTCTTTGGATCTGTTGGAAAGTAATTTAAAAGTTGTTAAGGTTGTTAAGAAGACAATTATTGTTGTTTTAAATCCCAAATTTCCCCATCAGGGAACCTGTTTCCCGACCTGTTGGCAACGCACCAGGATCACTAAAGTGAATGCACAGTGGGTGAAGCTTTTCCATTTAAAGTGACAAGTTCTGAAGGTTTTGATCAGTTATTCTGAAGAGCTCCAGTCATGGCCATTGAGAAACTGATGATTGCCAATTTCATGGAAGGTACCTCATCTGTTTCGTAGTTGCATTTCCCAGTTGTCAGTCTTTCCAGTGGCATGGGAATAGCTTATGCATACAAACATAAGAACATATGAATTAGGAGGAGGCCCTTAGCAGCTTGAGCCTGCTCCATTATTCATTAAGAGCATGGCTGATCTGATTATAACTTCAACTCCACATTCCCACCTACCCTGATAACATTTATTTCCTTGCTTGTATAGAATTCAGGTCTAGATGGACTTCACCCTAAGATGTTGAAAACAGTGGCTATTGAGATAGTTGATGCATTGGTTTTAATTTTCCAAAATTCCCTCGATTCAAGAAGCCCCATTAGATTTGAATATAGCAAATATGACTCCTTTATTTAAATAGGTTAGGAGATAGAAAAAGGCAAACTATAAGCCAGTTACTGTAGAATCTAGCTTTGGAAAAATGTTAGAAGCTATCGTTAAAGCTGTTGTAGTAGGGCACTTACAAAAATTCAAAACAATCAGGCAGCGTCAACATAGTTTTGTAAAGGGGAAATTATATTTGATTTGGTTATTGGAATTCTTCGTGCAGTAGGTACAAAGAACAAAGAACAACACAGCACGGGAAAAAGGCCCTTTGGCCCAACAAGCCCGCGCCGCCATCCTAACGTCTTAATGACATATAGAGACCAATATAGGGATAATTTGTTACCCAATCAGCCTAAGATCACATTTTTGGGATGTGGGAGGAAACCGGAGCACCCGGAGAAAACCCACGCAACCATGGTGAGAACGCGCAAACTCCCGCAGACACAGGCCCAAATCCATGTGTCTGTACAGCAACAGCGATAGTCTCTAAGCTGTCATGTTGCCCATCTGATGGTCCAGTTTAAGCATACACTAATGACATGAAGCACTAGGCCACTCCTGAAGTAACATCCAGGAGCAGCCCTCACACGACCTGCCGAATGCATGCACCTTGTTGGTCAACAAGGTGGACTGAACAGCCTGTGGAAACAATTAAAGTATTTAAACAGTCCTCCTATATCCCTCTATCTGCAGACCGCCCATGTGGCTGTCCAAGAAACCCTTAAACAACCCTAGCGTGCCTGCTCCCACCGCCTTACTCGGTAGTGCATTCCACACCCCCACTACCCTTTGTGTGAAAAAATGCCCTCTAATATTAGTCTTATACATAGCCCCCCCTCACCCTAAGGCCGTGACCCCTCGTTCTATCCGAATCTAATGGTGGAAAAAGCTTACCACCATTTACTCTATCTATACCCCTCATAATCTTATATACTTCTAATAGATCCCCTCTCAGCCGACGTCTTTCAAGGGAAAACAACCCCAGTGCGTTCAACCTTTCAAAGGGGAATCAATAGATGTACTATGTTTAGAAGGCATTTGATAAGGTGCCACATCAAAGGTTATTGCGGAAAATAAAAGCTCACAGTGAAGAGAGTAACATATTGGTGTCAATTGAAAATTGGCTAGTTAACAAGAAACAGAGTAGGCATAAATGGGCTTTTTTCTAGTTGGCAGGATGTGACACGTGGCGTGCCACAGGGATTAAACAGTGCTGGGCCCTCAGCAATTTAAAATTTAGATAAAAGACTTGGATGAAGGTGCGAAATTTGCTGATGACACAAAGATAAGTAGGAAAGTAAATTGTGAAGAGGACGTAAGATGGCTACAAAGGAGCACAGATAGGTGAGGTGAGTGGGCAAAGATCTGGAAAATGGACTATAATGTGGGCAAATATGAAACTTTGACAGGAAGAGTAAAAAAATGCTAATTATCTTAATGATGAGAGGTTGCTGAGGTCTGTAATTCAGAGGGACATGGGTGTTCTAGTGTATAAATCACAAAAGGCTCACATACAGGTACAGCAAGTAACTAGGAAAACTACAATAAAGTTATTGTTTATTATGAGGGGAACTAATTACAAAAATAGGAAAGATTGTGCTTCAGTTATATAGAGCATTGATGAGACCACATCTGGAGTATTGCATGCAATATTGATCTCTTGATTTAAGGAAAAATGTAAATGTGTTGGGAGCAGTTTGGAAATGGTTCACTAGACTAATATCTAGAATGGGCAGGTTGTTTTATGAGGAAAGGTTGAACAAGTTAGGTTTGTATACACTGGAGCTTCGAAGATTAAGAGTTGACTTGATTGAAACCATTAAAATCCTGAGGACCATTGACAGGATAGATGTGGAAAGGATGTAGAACTTGGGGTCAGTGTTTAAAAATAAGGGATTGCTGTGTTAAGACAGAGAAGAGTAGACATTTTTCATCAGAGAGTTGTGAATCTTTGGAGCATTCTTCCTCCAAAAGTGTCTTTGAATATTTTCAAGGCAGTGTTAAATTCTTGGTTAACAAGGGGCTGAAAGGTTGTCAGGGCTAGGCAGGAATGTAGGAGTTTAGGTTATAATCAGATCAGCCATGATCTAATTGAATGGCGGAGCAGGCTCGAAGGGCTAAGTGGACGCCTAGTTGGTATGTTTGTAAATTTGACTATCTGTTCAAAGATTCTATTCAAAGATGCAAGAGGGCAGTAGATTGAGAGTAACAGTTGTCTACCCGGATGGGGCTGTGAGGTACCTGCAAGGAGAGGGAAATTAATGGAGTTGCAAGATGTGTTGACCTGAGGATTGCTGTGCAGGAGAATGACGTTCAAGTCAAAGTTTGGGACATGGCTCCTGAAAATGTTACACCATTCATCTTTCATTCCCTCCTGAGGTCTCGACCATCTTGGTGCATTGTGTTTAGGTTAGAGTGCCACACACTACCTGCTAGCATCTTTGGCCTCTTACATCAACATCCACCTGTTTGGAAAAGTTTTGCTCTTCCTTCGAGCTTTGGGAGAATTCACTTCACTACATCACCGTAGACCCCTCAGCAGGACCTCCAAATAAGAGATACTCAGAGAGCAGCCTTCCAGTGTCACTTCTCCCCTTTGCAGGAGGGATGATTATTGGTTTGCTTTAGTAAAGAATTATTGCTGGAAATTCAGGTTCCAGATCTGAAAATTTTTCCATCATTCTGGCAAAGACTAAGGTGATAAGATTACTCTCAAAAGGACATACAGGTACCAGACCCCTTATGTGGCATTCTAAAATCCAAAAGGACCCAAAAACCAGCTTTATATTGGGAATAAAAACCTTTTATTCTTTATTTTTTCAGTGATATTTTATGCATGCTAGGACCCAAAATCCATAAAATACCCAAAATCCAGTGCACATTCCTGTGCTTCCCAGATAAGTGGCCTGGAACCTGGAGATAAGTGAATGGTGAAAAAGATGGCAAATAGAATATAACTTGGAGAATTGGCATTGCCTGATGCCCAATGGACAGTTCCAAGATGCCCCTTGGGCATTGGCACTTTGCTCCCTAGGTAGTGCTGGGGATCCAGGCTGGCACTGCCAAGGTGGCAATGCTGGGAGTACCCCCCGGCACACAACTCTCTGGGAGGGCTCGATGACATCCCTTCACTCCAGCAGGGTCAGGATTAGAAGCTAACAGGTCCAGAGATTTCAGATGCAGTGGTACCCAGTGGGGAATCTCCTACAAAAGCAGCACAGTGAGCTGGGAGAATCATCCCACCGCCTCCCCCACACGCCTCCCCCACACAGCCCCCCCCCACCCCCACCGACTCCCTGACTTCCCCACCCCCATAGGGGGAAACTGAATTATTGTTGTACAGAGAGATTTGAGTATCCTCATTCAAGAAAATACAAAGTTAACATGCTGAAGTTGGAAAGATAATTTGCAAATTGACCTTTATTCCAATAAATTGAAATACAAGAGTAAAGACGTCTTGCTATAATTGTACAGAACTTTTATTCTGGAATGCTGCATTTAGTTTTAGCTCTACATGTTAGGAAGGATAAATTGCCATAGAGAAAGTGCAAAAAAGATTTACTAGATTATTTCTGGAATGACGGCATTGCCCTGAGGATAGATTAACTAGAATGATCCTATACTTCTTTAGAATAAGTAAATAAAGAATGAAAGGTGATCTTATTACAACATATAAAATTCAAAGGGGCCTTGTCAGAATAAATGCTGAGAGCTTGTTTTCCCTGGCTGGAGAGTCTAGTAGCAAGGCGTATAATCTAATGGCTAAGGGAATATACTTATCGGACTGAGATGAAGAGGATTTTTTCACCGAATGTTATGAATCTTTAGAATTCTCTGAGTTGTTCATGTTCAATCATTGAGTAAATTCAAGACTGTGATTGACAGATTTTTGGACCTTAAGATCATCAAGGGATATGGGAATCTAGCAGCAAAGTGGAGATGAAGATCAGCCATGATCTTAAATGGAGTACCAGTCTGGAACAAGCATATGGCATGTTGCTGATCCTTTTGTTATGTTCCTAGGTTACATTTCCAATGACTATATAGTGACCCTAATAGAAATGTTGGATGTTTAAGGACAAGATAAGAATCAGTTCTATCTCTCAGCATTCAACACTCTGTGGAATTTTGCCATTTTTTGACAAAGTGTCATCTCAGGCAGAAGAAGCACCTGCCGGTGTTATTGGTGGACTTTCCCACCAGATTTTTTAACTGATTATAGAATCATAGGATCCCTACAATGCAGAAGGAGGCTATTTGGCTCATTGAGTCTGCACCAACCACAATCACATAGAACATAGAACAATACAGCACAGAACAGGCCCTTCGGCCTTCGATGTTGTGCCGACCAAAATAAAAAGCAATGCCCCTCCTAACTAAACCATTCCCTTCTCTTCCATATACTTATCAACTAACCTCTTAAACGCCACCAAACTTGGCGCATCTACAACAGCTGCAGGCAGGGCATTCCACTCCCTAATCACTCTTTGAGTAAAGAACCTACCTCTGATATCCGTCCTATAACTCATACCCCTTAATTTAAAGCTGTGTCCCCTCGTGCTAGCTTTCTCCATCCTAGGAAAAAGGCTATCACTGTCCACCCTATCTAAACCTCTAATCATCTTATATGCTTCAATAAGATCCCCTCTTAGCCGCCTCCTTTCTAACGAAAACAACCTCAAATCCTTCAACCTCTCTTCATAGGACCTGCCCTCCATACCAGGCAACATCCTAGTAAACCTCCTCTGTACCCTCTCCAATGCCTCCACATCTTTCTTATAATGTGGCGACCAGAACTGCACACAATACTCCAAGTGCGGCCGCACTAGAGTTTTGTACAGCTGCAACATGATGCTGCGGCTCCTAAATTCAATCCCCCTACCAATAAAAGCTAAGACTCCATATGCCTTCTTAACAACTTTATCCACTTGACTGCCTACTTTCAGGGATCTATTGACACATACACCAAGATCCTTCTGTTCCTCAACACTATTAAGAGCCCTACCATTAGCCCTATACTCTACACATTTATTGTTCCTGCCAAAGTGCATTACCTCACACTTTTCCACATTAAACTCCATTTGCCACCTCTCGGCCCAGCTCTGCAACTTGTCCAAGTCACTCTGTAAACTAAAACACCCCTCTTCACTATCTACCACTCCACCAACTTTAGTGTCATCTGCAAATTTACTGATCCATCCCTCAATACCCTCATCCAGATCATTTATAAAAATTACAAACAGCAGGGGCCCCAAAACAGACCCCTGAGGCACACCACTCGTCACCGAACTCCACGATGAATATCTCCCATCAACCACCACCCTCTGTCTTCTATCTGCCAGCCAATTTCTAATCCAATTAGCTAAATCACCCTCTATTCCACACATCTGCATTTTCTGTAGAAGTCTTCCATGGGCCACCTTATCAAACGCCTTACTAAAGTCCATATATACTACATCAACCGCCTTACCCCCATCCACCTCTTTGGTCACTTTCTCAAAAAACTCAATGAGGTTAGTAAGGCATGACCTACCCTTCACGAAACCATGCTGACTATCCCCAATCAATTCATTTCTCTCTAAATAACTATAAATCCTATCCCTAATAATTCTCTCCAATACCTTGCCCACAACAGAAGTAAGACTCACTGGCCTATAATTCCCTGGAAGGTCTCTCTTCCCCTTCTTAAACAATGGGACCACATTCGCTATCCTCCAGTCCTCCGGAACCACACCCGTAACCAACGAGGACCTGAAGATCAGAGCCAGAGGCTCTGCAATCTCCTCTCTTGCCTCCCAGAGAATCCTAGGGTAAATCCCGTCCGGCCCAGGGGACTTATCCAACTTCAAACCCTCGAGAATTTCTAACACATCCTCCCTATCCACTACAATACTCCCCAATTTGCAACCCTGTACCTCAGTGCTCTCCATAGCTACATTTCCAGCACTCTGCGTGAATACCAAAGAGAAATATTTATTCAGTGCCTGGCCCTATTTATTCACATCCTGGCCCTATCCCCATAACCCCCCATATTTACTGTATCCCTGACACTGAGCAAGAATTTCGCATGGCCAATCAACCTAACCCGCACATCTTTGGACTGTGGGAGGAAACAGTAGCATCCAGAGTAAACCAGTTCAGACACAGGGAGGATGCGCAAACTCCTTACAGACAGACCCCAAGGCTGGAATTGAACTTGGGTCCCTGGCACTGTGAGGCAGCAGTGCTACCCACTGTGCCACCATGCTGCCCTTCTGTGTACTGATGGGTCTCACAATGCCATACTGGTGGGAAAGGCACTGACAGAGCTGCCCCGCCAGAAACATAGATTTTTGAAAGATTGGGCTCATATAAAATACACCCACTCTCACACAACCATCCCCTCCCTCCACCACCCATCAATCACACCACGGAACTCTCCCGCTTCTACCATGGAACTTGTGGAGCGGTGTTAGGGCAATATCAGAGTATTTCCCAGCTATAAACTTCTCCGCACCCCCCCTCCCCAACCAGGATCTGTACTCACCTTGTGCCTCCAGAATCTGCTGGAGAGTTGCTGTTGGGTTCAAGTCAGTAAGTTAGGTTAGCTCATGCTGCACCACCAACAGAGAGCTGCATGTCCTGCCCTCAGTACCTGTCCTGATAAAGATACGTTCACCTACATTGCTTTTGGAACTATGATAACCTGCTCTTTTGAGGATTTACATATTGAATGTTCAATAATAGCCCAAATATGATCAGTTTCAAGTTTAAAAGAACAAAGAACAAAGAAAATTACAGCACAGGAACAGGCCCTTCGGCCTTCCAAGCCTGCACTGACCATGCTGCCTGACTTAACTAAAACCCGCTAACCTTCCAGGGACCATATCCTTCTAGTCCCATGCTATTCATGTACTTGTCAAGGCACCTTTTAAAAATCACTACCAAATCTGCCTTATACATTTCCTTTAAAACTTGCCCTCACAAGGAATCGTTCTCAAATAAAGGATTGCAAATGCTGAAAACCTCAAACAAAAACAAAACATGCTGATAATACAGAATTAACATCTAAAAAGATGTGCAGCCTTTGCCGGAACAGGGAGACAGATAATGCTCATAAGACTGAATGAATTGAAAGGGGAAGAGGGAGGAGCAGGTGAACTGACAGGGTACACATTTACCCTATCACTGAGAGAGATCCAAAGGTTCATAGGCAGAAAGCAGGGTTTGAGGAGGCGGTGATGTATACTGATCAGCTGAGCGCAACTGTGGAAAAGATTAAGAGGGGAAAAAAACACTAAATATAACTCAGTAGGATGTGTAAAGACACAGAGAAGGCAAACATGTACACACACAGGCGCACACACACGCTGTTAAAACCTTCAAAATAGATGGAATTAAAGAAGAAGGTGGATAACAGTTACAGACACGAGTTACCCTATTAGAATCTACAAGAATACGATAGTAAATTCTTGGACATTTGCAAGCAATTTTGGAGAAAGATCATAAGAAAGTGAAAGCAAAACTTTTTTTAAAATATTTATGAAGAAAATTTTGGAGATAAAGTTTTGGAATCAGTTTCCAGTTGGCTGTGGAGAACCAGGTCTCTGGGAGGATAAATAAGTTATGCAAACAATGGTGGTAGGGTGTGGGTGGGGCAATTGGAGGTGGGAGAATATGCGATTAAGCCTTCAGGAATAAATTTAACCAGAGTTGGCAACTCAATACATACAGATAGCGCTCAGACTGAAATGAGAAAACGCAGAAAGGAATTTTTGCCATCAGGTGAGAAGCTGAAAGGGAGAAATCTATTGACTCGGCACACCCGTCTTAATGGAAACAACTCTGAATGCATGGTTTTCACTTCAGATGCAGTTGGAGGTGGTAACAGAAGTGGGCGAGCGAAGAGTCAGGCAGGTTAAAAGGCCTGCCTCAGTTCTCTAACACATTTGCGCCGTTGTAAAAAGCCAAATAGATCTCATCCCTAAATATACCTTTCCGTGCCCTCTTATACCCATGCCACCTCCACAGCCACTATCCCAATATCCATCATATACATTTGATGCTGACAAAATTCATTCATGAAACCCATTCAGAGATTTGAAATCCCCTCAAATGGACAAACCCCTCAAAAAGCAAAACTAATCACATCAAAAACAGCTAATTATTTAATAATCTCTAAACACTGTCAATCAAAAAATGAATTTGAGCTTGCCCCCCCACCCCTCCCCACTGAAATAAGTAGTTTTGGAGCTTTTGAAACTTAGCCAAACATGCATAACAGACACAGCTGTAATGATAGCCTATGGGAAATGTCCACAATCACAACTGTAACAACAGATGGTTAATGGTTTATTTTAAAACTGTACCAGATGGTCTGTCAATCAGCGTACTCCAGCAATCTACCTTTGTATTGCTTCAACTGAAAGCTGCAACCTACGGTGGTATAGTGAACAGTGAAGAAGGTTATCTAGGATTGCAATGGGATCTTGATCAATTGGGCCAGTGGGCTGACAAATAGCAGATGGAGTTTAATTTAGATAAAAATGCAGTGATGCATTTTGGTAGATCAAACCAGGACAGGACTTACTCAGTTAATGGTAGGGCACTGGGGAGAGTTACGGAACAAAGAGATATAGGGTACAGCTCCTTGAAAGTGGAGTCACATATGGACAGGGTAGTGAAGAAGGCATTTGCATACTTGGTTTCATTGGTCAGAACATTGAATACAGGAGTTGAGACATCTTGTTAAAGTTGTACAAGACATTAGCAAGGCCACACTTGGAATACTGTATACAATTCTGGTCACCCGATTATGGAAAGAATGTTATGAAACAAGAAAGAATGCAGAAAAACTGTTATCAGGACTTGATGGTTTGAGTTTTGACAGGCTGGATAGACTGGGACTTTTTTCCCTGAACAGAGGAAACTTAGGGGTGATTTTATGGAGGTCTATAAAATAATAAGAGGCATAGGTAAGGTCAATTGTCAACATTTTTTTCCAAAGGTAGGGGTGGCTAAAACTAGAGGGCATAGTCTTTAAGATGAGAGGAGCAATTTTTTCACAGAGGGCAGTGTGTGTCTGGAACAAGCTACCAGGAGTAGTAGTAGAGGTGAGTACAATTTTGATTTTAAAAATACAGTTACATGGATAAAATTGGTATTGAGGGATATGAGCCAAATGTAGAAAATTGGGACTAGCTTAATAGTAAAAACTGGGTGGCATGTACAAGTTAGGCCAAAGGGCCAGTTTTTAGTGTTGTAAGCCTCTATGACTCTATGTTCTCTTTTCATTTTTAAAGTGCAGGGAATTTACATAAGTTGACATTTAAACAATCTTATCGACTCTTCAAAAGCATTTACACTTCCTACATACATCCTGTTGTTTCATTCACATCCCATTCCCTTCTCTCAACGCAAAAATGGGACCTCAAAAATGGGGGCAGGTTCCATCTGCCATTTTCAAAAGCTTTTTGAGTCAGCCCAATTCTTTGAAAATCTAACCTAGTATTCAATCAGATGGGAGTTCCTGAGAGCAATATCAGATACAGTTCATTGAAAAAGGAAATGCATGAAGCATATAGTGGCATGATGACACAGTAGATGGAACGGCTACCTCATAGTGTCAGGGATCCCAGTTCAATTCCTGCCTTGAGTGACTGTTTGCACATTCTTCCTGTGTCTGCGTGGATTTCAATTGGTACTCTGGTTTCCTCCCACAGTCCAAAGATGTGCAGGTTAAGTGGATTTGCCATGTTAAATTGCCCTCAGTGACCCAAGATGTGTGAATTAAGGGGATTAGTAGGATAAATATGTGAGATTAATAGGATAGGGCAGGAGCCTGAGCCTTGTTAAGATGCTCTATTGGAGACTCAGTGTGCATCCAATTGGTTGAATGGCCACCATCACCCTCTGTCTTCTTGCAGCTAGAAATCTTACAGGTTAAAGTCCAACAGGTTTATTTGGTAGCAAACGCCACTAGCTTTCGGAGCGCTGCTCCTTCGTCAGGTGAGTACTTGGAGTATTGCATACAGTTCTGGTCGCCACATTATAGGAAGGTTGTGGAAGCATTGGAAAGGTGCAGAGGAGATTTATCAGGATGTTACCTGGTATGGTGGGAAGGTCGTATGGGAAAAGGCTGAGGGATTTGAGGCTGTTTTCATTAAAGAGATGAAGGTTAAGAGGTGACTTAATACAGGCATACAAAATGATCAGAGGATTAGATAGGGTCGACAGTGAGAACCTGACTCACCTGATGAAGGAGCAGCGCTCTGAAAGCTAGTGCAGTTTACTACCAAATAAACCTGTTGGACTTCAACCTGGTGTTGTAAGACTTCTTACTATGCTTACCCGGTCCAAAACTGGCATCTCCACATCATTCTTACAGCTTGCCAATTTTTGATCCAAACCGCTAAATCACCCTCAATCCCATGCCTCTCCATTTTCTGCAATAGCCTACCGTGGGAAACCTTATCAAATGCTTTACTGAAATTCATATACACCACATCAACTGCTTTACCCTGATGCAACTCTTTGGTCAATTTCTCAAAGAATTCAGTAAGGTTTGTGAGGCATGACCTACCCTTCATAAAAACTGTGCTGACTATCCCTAATCAATTATACCTTTCTAGATGATTTTAAGTCCTATCTCTTATAATCCTTTCCAAAACTTTGCTCATAACAGAAGTAAGGCTCACTGGTCTATAATTACCAGGCTTGTCTCTACTGCCCTTCTTGAACAAAGGGACAACATTTGCTATCCTCCAGTCTTCAGGCACTATTCCTGTAGACAATGACAACATTAAGATCAAAGTCAAACGCTCTGCAATCGTCACCCTATCTTCCCAGAAAATCCTAGATAAATCCCATCAGGCCCAGGGGACTTATCTATTTTCACATTTGCAGAATTGATAACATCTCCTTCTTATGAACCTCAATCCCATCTAGTCTAATGGCCTGTATCTCAGTATTGTCCTCAACAACATTATCTTTTTTCTGTGTGAAAACTAATGAAAAATATTCATTTCCCACCTCTCCTATCTCTTCGGACTCCATGCACAACTTCCCACTACTGTCCTGACTGGCCTTTATCTTACCCTAGTCATTCTTTTATTCCTGACATACCTGTAGAAAGCTTTAGGGTTTTCCTTGATCCTACCTGCCAAAGACTTTTCATGTCCCCTCCTGGCTCTTCTTAGCTCTCTCCTTAAGTCCTTTCTGGCTAACTTGTAGCTCTCAAGCACCCTAATTGAGCCTTCATGTCTCATCTTAACGTAAGTCTCCTCCTTCCTCTCCACAGGAGATTTAACTTCTTTAGTAAACCACGGGGTTCCCTTGCTCGACCACTTCCTGCCTGCCTGATAGGTACATACTTAACGAGGACATGCAGTAGCTTGAACAAGCTCCACATTTCAATTGTGTCCAACCCCTGCAGATTTCTTTCCCATCCTCTGCATCCTAAATCTCATCCAATCACATCATAATTTCCTTTCCCCCAGCTATAACTCTTGCGCTGTGGTATATACCTATCCCTTTCCATCGCTGAAGTAAATGTAGCCGAATTGTGGTCACTATCACCAAAGTGCTCACCTACCTCCAAATCTAATACCTGGCCTGCTTCACTACCCAGTACCAAATCCAATGTGGCCTCACCTCTTGTTGGTCTATGTACGTACTGTGTCAGGAAACCCTTCTGCACACATTGGACAAAAACTGACCCATCTAAAGTACTCAAATTATAGCATTTCCAGTCAATATTTGTAAAGTTAAAGTCCCTCAAAACAACTACTCTGTTGCTTTCACTCCTATCCAGAATCATCTTTGCAATCTTTTCCTCTACATCTCTGGAACTTTTTGGAGGCCTGTGGAAAACTCCCAACCTCTCCTTTCCTGTTTCTAATCTCAGTCCAAACTACCTCAGTAGATGAATCATCATCAAACGTCCTTTCTGCCACCGTACTATTGTCCTTGACTTAAATTTGCCACACCTTCTCCTCTTTTTTCACTTCTCTGATCTCACTGAAACATCTAAACCCCAGAACCTGCAACAACCATTTCTGTCCTTGCTCTATCCATGTCTCCAAAATGGCCACAACATCGAAGTCCCAGGTACCAACCCATGCTGCAAGTTCACCCACCTTATTCCAGATGCTCCTGGCGTTGAAGTAGACACACTTCAAACCACCTTCCTGCCTGCTGTATGTTCCTACCACCATGAAACCTTATTCATGACCTCACTACTCACAACTTCCTATATACTGGGGCTACAATTAAAGTTCTCATCCCCTTGCTGAATTAGTTTAAACCTTCCTGAAGAGCATTAGCAAATTTCCCCACCCCCAGGATATTGGTACCCCTCTGGTTCAGGTGTAGACCCCAGAATGAGCCCCAATTATCCAAGTCTGTGAATCCCTCCCTTCTGCACCATCCCTGTAGCCACATGTTCAACTGCTCGCTCTTCCTATTCCTCTCCTTGCTAGCACATGGTATGGGTAGCAAACCAGAGATAACAACTCTGTTCTAGCTCTAAGCTTCTACTCTAACTCCCTGAATTTCTGCCTTACATCACCATCTCTTTTCCTATCTGTCATTGGTATCTATGTGGACCACGACTTGGGGGTGGTCCCCCTCCTCCTTAAGGATCCCGAAAACACAATCTGAGATGTCATGGACCCTGGCAGCTGGGAGGCAACGCGCTAAAACTGTGATTCTCACTCGTTCCTACAGAATCCCCTATCTGTCCCCCTAACTATGGAGTCCCCAGTGACTCTACTCCTCTCCCTCCTTCCCTTATTAACAACAGGGACAGACTCTGCGCCAGAGACCTGTACTCCATGGCTTACCCCTGGTAAGTCATCCCCCCCAACAGTATTCAAAATGGTATACTTGTTATACAGAGGATTGGCCTCAGGAGATCACTGCACTGACTGCTTCCTCCCTTTCTAACAGTCATCCAAGTATCTTCATTTCAGGAGTAACTACCTCCCTGTAATTTATATCTGTAACGGTCTCTGCCTCCCAAAATGATCCTGAGTTCATCCAGTTCCATTCCAGCTCCAGTTCCCTAACACAGTTTTCAGGGAGCTGGAATTGGGTGCACTTCTTGCAGATGTACTCAGCTGGGACACTAATGGTGTCCCTCACTTTAAACATCCCACAGGAGGAACATTGCACTGCTTGCACAGCCATCCCTGATGACTTCCCTTACTAAGAAACAAAAGAGAAAAAAACTTACTTGATTTCCCTCTAATAGTGCAAGGTTAGAGGAGACTTGGGTTTACCAGATACCCAATGTATAGGGGAAAAAAAATCCCTCAAGTTCCCAAATCCAGTCTGCCTCATTACAAATCACCAGATCTAGAATTGCCTGTCCCTAATAGGCTCTGTCACAAGCTGCTCCAAAAAAAATCTCTCAGACATTCCACAAATTCCTTTTCTTGGGATCCATTACCTACCTGACTTTCTCTATCTACCTGCATATTGAAGTCCCCCATGATTATTGTAATAATAATGCCCCTCGTTATTTTACAGACCTCTTTAAGCCTCTACTCCACGTCTAAGCCTCCTACACGCCAGGAAAAGAAGTCCTAATCTATCCAATGTCTCCTCACAATTCAAATTATGAAGTTCTAGTATCACCCTAGTAAGTCTTTTCTGCACTCTTTCTAGTTTAGTAATGTCCTTTCTGCAATAGGGTGACCAGAGCTGTAGGCAGTATTCCAAGTGTGGACTTATTAATGTCTTGCACAATTTCAACAAGAAATTCCAATGTTCTGATCAATAAAACCAAACATGCCAAATGCTTTCTTCACCACTCTGTCCATTTGTGATTCCACTTTCAAAGAGCTATGAACCTGTACCCCTAAATTTTTTGTTCTTTAACTCTCCCCAATGTCACCATTAACTGAGTAGTCCTACGCTGGTTCAATCTATCAAAATGCATTACCTGACATTTATCTGAATTAAACTCCATCTGCCATTCACTGGCCCAGTTGATCAAGATTCCATTGCAACCCTAGATAATCTTCTTCATTGTCCACTATGTCACAAATCTTGGTGTCATCTGCAAACTTACTATATTCTCATCCAAATCATTAATACAAATGTGAAATAACAATGGACCTAGCATCGATCTGAGGTACACTGCTGGTCACAGGCCTCCAGTTTGAAAAACAGCCCTTTACAATCATCTTCTGTCATCAAGCCAATGTTTTTTCCAATGACTATCTCACCCGGGATCCTGTGAGATTCAAACTTATGCAACAAGCTACCCTGTGGTACCTTGTCGAAGGCTTTGCTAAAGTCCATGTAGACAACATCAACTGCACTGCCCTCATCTATTTCTTGGTTACTCCTTCAAAAACCTCAATCAAATTTGTGAGACATGATTTTCCACTCACAAAGCCATGCTGACTGTCCCTAATCACTCCTTGCCTCTCTAAATGCCTCTCGATCCTGTCTCTCAGAATACGTTCTAACAACTTACCCACTACAGATGTTAGGTTCGCTGGCTTGTTAATCCCAGGCTTTTCCCTGCAGCCCTTCTTAAACAAAGGCATAACCTTTGCTACTCTCCAATCTTCAGGAGCCTCACCTGTGACTGTTGATGATTTAAATGTCTCTGTTAGGGGATGCGCAATTTCCTCCGTGGCCTTCCACAAATTCCTGGGATACACTTCATCAGATCCCAGGAATTTATCTACCTCGTTGCACTTTAAGACTTCCAGTACCTCTTTCTCTGTAATATGTGCACTCCTCAAGACATCACTATTTATTTCTCCAAGTTCCCTAATATCCATGTCTTTCTCAACAGTAAATACAGATGAGAAATATTCATTTAGAATCTCGATCATCTCTTGTGGATCCACACATTGATGACCTTGTTGATTCTTAAGGGAACCTACTCTCTCCCTACTTTTTTTTCCTTTATGTGTTTGTAGAAGCTCTTTAGATTCTATTTGGAATGGAGGAAAACTGATCTTACTCATAATAAAAAGAAAATACTATGGATGATGGAAATGACTCATTTGTTTCCATCTGTGTTGTGTGGCTTTCATTACTGCAGTAGCCCAGCTCTCATCATAGTATTGTTATTAATACCTGAATAATATGTCACAGCAAAATTGGTGCCATTTCCAAAAAAAGTGCTTCTACCCAGAAGCTGCATGACAAACGAGATACAAGTATTTTGAGATATATTCCTTGTTTGCAGTCTTAAAACTGATACTCTTTGATTACAAACATTCTTTTTTCTCTCACAAAAATTCTTAACGCTGCATTGATTAAATCATTATCGTATTCCTACAAATACTTAAGTCGGAAAGAAAAGACTGTTCAAAATGCAAGGGAAATCTTAATCTGTCTGCTATGAGTGCCCTCTACTGTCTGACATAGGAATAGTCTCTTCTGTCCTACAGGCTGAAATGGATCTTTCACATTGTCCCGACAGAACAGATTCAGTTTAACTGGATAACTATGGCACTCACACCTCTTTAATGGTGTTTGGGTTGACACCCTTCTCAGCCTGAAGGCAAGGGTTCTCTTGCTGAGCTATGGCTGTAACAATTGGCAAAGGCCCTGAGAATGAGGTATGGTGGCTGAACACAGCATCTGGGATAATTCCCGGTTGGTGGCATTCTAGTTAGACTTGTTTCATGCCAATTTTTAATCAGACTCGACCAAATAAGTTCCATCGATTATTTTTTTAAATTGGATACAGAAACCTGTTAAATATTAATTTATTTGTGCATAGAAAATTCTGATTCAATGATTAACGAAGCCAAGTTGTTACTGAGTTAAACTTGATTTTCACAAATTGAGCTTGATGGTCCTTGAATAAATTGTTGGTCTCAAATTAAACCCAATTTTATCTGATGAGATCCTATTGCCTCTAACTAGCATTCTTTGATTATAGGCATTCTGATTGTTTTTTGACCTGTAAGAAGCCTACATTTGCTTGCATCTAATTTTTGACTTGAATTTGGGGTGGTAGGAAAGGTGGAGAAGAGACAAATAATCAGAAATTGAAGGTGCTCTTTGTGTCCATTGCAGCGTCCAGCTATCATCATGCTGTGAGTCTGTGAATGAGTACCTCAGGAAGGATTCCAACTGCAATAAATAGTTCAGTGAGATGGTACCATGCAGAATTCTGTATTGTGTAGTGTTCAGTATTGTGCAGGGCTGTGATACCAATAGAGAATGGGACACCACTAAGTGCAGATCAGCTCTGAAATCTCAATTTAATGCTGAATATCCATTTATTCACAAACTGGAAAAGTTCCGCAAAACTGCAATCAACTTACAGTAAAACTAGATTTCAAAAACAAATTCTCATGGGTTAACAATGGAAAATATGCAGGGTTATGGCGATACGGTAGGGAACAAAGTTTGGGTAAGACATGCTGTCAGAGAGTCAGTGCAGACTTTTTGGGACAAAAATCTCTACGCTGTAGAGATTCTATGGTTCTTCATAACAGGATCTCAATGAACAAAGCCCCTTCTATTCATTCCCATTGCACAGAATTCCAATGAACAAATTAGGGTCGAACTTAGGGCTGGTACTGGCAGCAGCCATCTCCATGGCCAGTAGTGTAGCCTACCCATGCATAGACTTCCTGGCTCTGAGATGGTCCAAGTACTTCTTCAAAGTTTTACTTGGACTTTGACCTTATACAATACTGGTTCTGTTTTCTCCATAATGATCTCAGGTACCCAACTGGGACATCATCGAAGTTTCTGATGCGAACCAGATCGATCACCTGTTGAGAAAGATCTTTTTGTCTTTGCGGAATCATAATTTCCTTTTTGGTTTTCTTGTTGTGACCTCACCTGCCTTCCAAGTTTGGGAATAACAGGCTTAATTTGGTACAAAACTGTCATCCCATTAACAACTCCACTGGGGCAACATCTGTTGTTGTGTGCAATGTGGTCCTATAATTGAACAAAAACTGTGCTAGTCTGGTTTCCGGGGACACTGCCGTTTGTTTCCTCATACTATTTTTGAAGGTTTGCACCATCTGTTCTGCCAGTCCATTTGATGACTTTGATAAGGTTTGAACATGTTATACCATTAGAGAGCACAAAATTCCTGAAATCACAATTATAAAAACTATGCCGTTATCGGAAACCAGGACTTCCGGTATTCAGTGTGTATTGAAGCTTTGCCACAATTTCTCGATCATAGCCTGAGAGTTTGTGGAACTTTTGAGGGGCGCCTCCACCACTTGGTATGAGTCCATCATGATTAAAAACATGGAACACATAAAGGAGCCTTGCAAAGTCCATGTGCACACATACTAAGGCCTGCCAGGTTTCTCCCATGGTTATAGGGTGGCTGAGGGCAGGAGTTTTTGATTTGCCTGGCAGAGGTCACATCATTTTATCAAGTCTATGATTTCATAGTCAAGACCAGGCCACCAGACGAAACTCCAAGCCAGCATATTCATTTTTGATACTTCCAGATATCTATTATGTAATTCCATTAGCATTGGACATCGTCCTGCAGTGGGACAATCACTTGGGACCCCAAGAAATGATTCCCCCTCTCAACACTTAAGTTTAACTTTTTTGCTGAGGTAGGGTTTCATTTCTTCAGAAGGTAATCCTTGGAATTCCCCCATGCAGGATAATGTGCTTATTTTAGATAGGGCTGGATCTTTTTGGTCCAGCCTTCAATATATCTTGCTTATACTGGTAAATTCTCCAAAAAAATTCAGGGTCATCACAACTATTACCGATGCTGGTAAAGGTGCCAGGCTTGTGGACAATGGGAGGTGACTCATTAGTTATCCAAGTTCCAGGGCTATGTTCTAGGAGATAGTCATAGGCCACCAATAAAAGACCAGTACTGCATCCAAGCAGAGGCAACAGAGGATTGTCTTGTTCTGTTTGTAAAGGCCCAATAAGGGTTTATGATCAATGACTATAAAAAAACGTCCACTATAGACATGTATGGAACATTTTCATACCAAAATGGACTGCTAACCTATCTTTCTCAATCTGAGGATTCTATCGCTCAGCATACATGATGGACTTTTTTGTCTTGTTTTTGCAGTGATACGAGGTCATGCAAGGGGGCCAGCAATGAAGCCAAGTTCAGGATTAATCTTCCGAAGTAGTTTACTATTCCCAAGAGGGATTTTGACTCCTGTGTTTCTAGGGATTAACGCTTCCATGATGGCTTTACCTTATCCTCTACTGGATATAACTTCATGCTATCTACTCAGCGTAAATAAGTTACTTCAGCTGTTAAAAAAAACATTCCTTCCTCTTCAAGCAAACTACTATTCTGAAAAAATCTTTGTAAGATTTATTTTAAGTTAGCTAGGTGTTCCTGTTCTGAAGCCCCAGGACCAAGATGTCATCCAAGCCTGCTGAAACATTGATTAGTTCCTGGAGGACGTTTTCCATAATTCTTTGGAAAATGGCATATACTGACGAGACTCCAAAAGGCAAATGGGCATACTCATATTGTAGAACCAACAGTGCAGAAACAGGTCATTTTGGCCCATCGGGTTTGCACTGACCATAATCCCACCCAGGCCCTAGCCCCATATCCCTACATATTTACGTGCTAATCCCTCTAACCTATACATCTCAGGACACTAATGGGCAATTTTTACCATGACCAATCAACCTAACCTGCACGTCTTTGGACTGTGGGAGGAAACCAGAGCACCTGGAGGAAACCCATGTGGACACGAGGAGAATGTGCAAAGTCCACACAGACAGTGATCCAAGAATCAAACCCAGGTCCCTGGAGCTGTGAAGCAGCAGTGCTAACCACTGTGCCTCCGTGCAGCCCAATATGCAAGTTGATCTTCACATGACCTTCACGTAATTTCATTGTGGTGTTAATGTAAGCCTACTTGTGACACTAGTAAATAAACTTAAGGTATATTTCCAAGAGGATTCATCCAATTGACGATGAAGATAGGCATGGCTTATGCCCAACTTGGAGAATGTCTTGCTGCCTGTTAACTTAGCGTACAAATCTTCCATTTGAAGCATGGGGGTTTTCTACTGAGTTTGGAGACCCGACCAGCTGTTAGTTTACAGTCCCCACAGAGATTAACTGATTTGTCAGGCATAAGAACAGGAACTACAGATGCACCCCATCCTGCAAATTGCATAGACCTCGCTGTATCCAAGTTTTCATGGTGCCCTAGTTCAGTTTCAACATTCTCTAGTATGGAGTAAAGGATATGTCTTGCTCTGAAATACCAGTGTACTGTCAAGATCAATGTAGATCTTTGCCTGGGCTCCTTTTATCTTTCCTAAACCTTATTGGAAAACTCCAGTGTAAATATTAATAACTTCAAACAGATCCTTCATACCTAGCTTGAAAATCGACAACCAATTCAGCTGGCTCTCCCCATAAGATTTGGTCTATGCCCTCTGAACAACACTGAGTGGGAAACAAGCTGATTGCTGCCTGAAGCCATTGTGGTGCCTTTTACCTGTAAGTATTCCCCAGTGTAGGTGGTTAGTCTGGCCTTCATATCTTCCAATCTCAGGAGTTGGATGCCAGATTAGAGATGCTTATACACTTGTTCTCTGATAACAGAAACTACAACTCCCATGTCCAACTAGTGAATGGCCATCTTCATGGGATAGCCATTCACTACTGATTCTACCATTATTGGGGGAAATATTTTTGTGATGATACAATTTAGTTATAGTGTTTCTGTCTGTGGAGCAAAGGATATCTGCACGGTACAGGCAGGTACTGGCCTCGGCTTTTTCACTGGAAATCATGCATTTGGCCTGATCCTGAAAGTTGGCTCGGTTGTCTCCTTTGACAATGCTTGCAATAGTCTGTTCTCTGGTAATTGCACCTTTCTGGATATGTTCTTTAATAATCTCAGGTTCACCACTGCCTTTCCTTGACTAACAGGTGATGACATTAGGGTTCCTATATTGACAGGAGCCCATTAACACCTGGTTTGTGCAAGCACCCTCCATTGGAGATTGATTATACAAGCTTCCTCCCCCTAATTGGATGACATTGCTGCCTCAAACTTCCTGTAGTCCCTCAACACTTTTTTCTGCATTTTCAGGTGATAAAGCACTCTCAAAGGCTTCCTTTAAATCCAGTTAGAGTTCTGGCAGCAGCTTCTTTTGGGTGGTTAGTTCATTTATGCCACATACCAATCTGTCTCACGTTTCATTTAAGAGGCAATCCAAATTCACAATTTTCAGCCAATTTCTGAAACCTAGTCCGGACATCAGTAACACATCCTCCAGGCGTTTTCCCAGCATTGTAGAAGTGGAGGATTACAGAGGGCTTCAAGTCATAGCAGTTTTTTTACCAGGTCTACCAGTTAATTAGAAGTTTTTGAGTCAAGAGTATCTGAATAGGTCAGATTTTTTATCACGCTGCCTAATGTCAACAATGTCACCTTTTGTTTTTCATCTTCTTCAATGTTGTTAGCACAGAAGAAGTAATGCATGCAGTCAGTATATTGTCTACCCCACTGGTTAAAGTTTCCCAAAAAGACACATAATGGCATTCTTTTATTGGAGAAAATTCTTGATTTATGGAGGCTGGTTGCAGGAGGGATTTGGGAAAAAGAAACATTTTTTTCCTTATTGCCAACTCAGCTAAACACCAGTTTTCCATCATCAAGCACCCTTTATTATGTACCAAGAAAGCAACTGCTCCAAAGACTCTCAGCTTAGTAGTTCAATACTTCAGGACCTACAACAACTGTTCAGGTGAAGGAACAGGTTTAAAAACCCTACAGAACACTTTCTATTGGCCAAGTATCTGCCTGCTTAATAAGGGAGCTTAGAATGACTTAGAATCTCTACAGTACAGAAAGAGGCCATTCAGCCCATCGAGTCTGCACCGACCACAATCCCACCCAGGCACTTTTCCCATATCCCTACATATTTACCCACTAATCCCTCTAACCTATGCATCTCAGGACACTAAGAGCAATTTTAGCATGGTCAATTAACCTAACCCGCACGTCTTTTGACTGTGAGAGGAAACCAGAGCACCTGGAGGAAACCCACACAGACACGAGGAGAACATGCAAACTCCACACAAACAGTGACTCAAGCCGGGAATCAAACCCAAGTCCCAGGAGCTGTGAAACAGCAGTGCTAACCACTGTGCTACCATGCTTGGTACTCCACAAAGCCCACAGAGAGCTCTATCAGCAATCTCCTGACCTTCATGGCTATCATAACAACAACAATTGCACAGAATCCCAATGAACAAAACTCCATTTCTATTCATACCCATTGTACAGAATTCAAATGAATGAAGTCCCTTTCCATTCACTCCTATTGCACAAAATCCCAATGACCAAACTTCTTCCCATTCACTTCCATTGCACAGAACCTCAAAAGACAATATCATTCCCACTCCCTCCCATTGTACAGAATCCCAATAAATAAAACCCTTCTCATTCACTCCCATTGTATGGAATCCCAATGACCAAGGCTCTTCTCATTCCCATTGTACAGAACACCTTTCCACTCATCTAATTATATAAAATTCTGATGTATCAATTTCCATTCGCTCCCGTTATATAGAATCCCAATGGATAAAATCCCATTCCATTCACTCAGAGTATATCAATGCAATGTGCATATTCCTTTCAGACCCATTAAACAGAATCTCATTCGATCAAAGAAAGATTTACTAGGGTGCTACTTAATGGTTCGTGTTATGAAGAGAGGCTAGATAGAGTGGGACTTTTCTCTCTGGATCGTTGGAGACTTAGGGGTGACCTCATAGAGGTTGATAAAATAATGAGGGGCATAGATAAAGTAGATAGTCAACATCTTTTCCCAACAGTAAGGGAGTCTAAAACCAGGGGGCATAGGTTTAAGGTAAAAAGGGAGAGATACAAAAGGGCCCAGAGGGGCAATTTTTTCACATGGAGGGTTGTGAGTGTCTGGAACCAGCTGTCAGAAGCAGTAGTAGTGATATGCAATTTTGTCTTTTGAAAAGCATTTATATAGTTACATAGGTAAGATTGACAAAAAGAGATATGGGCCAAATATGGGCAATTAGGACTAGTTTAACAGAGGAGATGTTAGAGGTAAATTTTTCACTCAGAGGATGGTGATTGAATGGAATCAAGTTGCCATCAGTGGTGGTAGAGGCGAACTCACTGAGGTCTTTTAAGAGACTTCTGTATGAGTACATGGGATGTAATGGGATTGGGAGTTACAGATAGGTCTATGGCCTGGTAAGTATAGATATGATCGGCACAACTTGTGGGCCGAAGGGCCTGTTTGTGCTGTAGTGTTCTATGTTCTATGTTAATGGTAAAAACTGGATGGTGTGGACAAGTAGAGCTGAAGGGCCTATTTCCATACTGTAAATCTCTATCATTTTATGACTTTGAATTATCTTTCCTGTTCAGTCCCATTATCAAGAATCCCTAAGAGTCAAACTTCTTCTCATTTATTCGTGTTGTACAAAATTCCATTCAACCAAACCACTCCACTGTCAGTCCTTTTGTACAGAATCCCAACTTTCCTTTCCCATTCTCTTCTAATGGACACTATGCCTTTCCTATCACTCCCATTGCACTGAAGGACAACAGGAGAAGGTAAAATGGTGAATGTGATATTAACATGAGAAGACAACAAGAAGCATAGTAAAATCAGTTGCAGATGTTCAACAAACAAGGGAAATGTCAGTGGGAGTAAATTGAAAGATCCAACTATCATTGCTAGTCATGTTCTCTTTCTCTCTCTCTCTCTCTCTGGTTACAGGTCCGGGTCTTCACCTTTTCAGTTGGACAACACAACTATGATGTCACCCCTCTGCAATGGATGGCATGTGCGAATAAAGGTATGGGGAATATAAGTACACAGTGTGTTGGCACAGTTAATCCTACAGTGTTGTTTTAGGCACAGTGCGTTAGCACAGACTCAAATACAAGGTAATAACAAAGGTAGACCAAAGCTGTTACAGATATTGTGTGTTAATACTGTCACAGGCACTGAATACTAGAGTAGTCACAAGCTTGGTGCATTAGTGTATCCGGAGCCACAGCTTCATAGTTATAAGGACAGTGTGTTAATACAATCAATGGCACAAGGCGGTAGAACAGTTACAGGCACAAGATCTATGAGCACAAACAAAAACACAGGGCAGTAACATCGATGAAAGGTTTGTTAGCACAGCCATAAGCATGAACACAGAAAAGGGATATTAATCACAATTACAGGCATGATTACAAGTACAGGGAGTTAGCACAATTGCAATTACAGTAGATCATCGGTCCATCTTGTCTAACAAGGGGCATACACGCGATGGGTCGTGAGAGGGCTGCTCTTGGATTTTTCGAGAGTAGCCAAATGCTTCATGTCGTTAGCGTACGCTTGACCTAGACCATTTGATGGGCAACACGACAGCTCAGTGACTATTGCTGTGCTGTGCAGATACATGGGTTTGGGCCTGTGTCTGTGGGAGTTTGCGCATTCTCCCCGTGCTTGAGTGGGTTTTTTCCGGGTGCTCTAGTTTCCTCCCACATCCCAAAGCTGTGCTCTTAGGCTGATTGGCAGAACAAATTCTCCCTAAATTGTCTCAAATTTGGTCCTAATACATAGATCTATAAACATAGAGAGGGATGACAGGGATCATGGATAGAAGTGGGAACATCAAGGTGGCGGCACGGGCTCGTTGGGCCGAAGGGCCTGTTTCCCGTGCTGTTTTGTTCTTTGTTCTTTATCAGCACAGTTCCTGGTACAGAGTAATTGACACAGTTCCAGGAGGTATTAGAGAGGCACATGGTATTAGCAAGGTTACAAGCACTCTCAAAGGCACAAGCAGGGCAATTTTCCGATCTCGTGCTTCCAGCGCAGATTTCACTGATCCTGGAAGATAGAAATAAAAATCTGTTAAGCACCTAGCATGAAACGACTTGCAACCATCTTGGTCCCTTTATATTGGCGCAAACTAGATATGCGGGAGGTTGATTAGCATGAGATTGACTGGAGTTCTCGTTAGCAAGTTTGGCATGCGATCATTTCCCCCTCCTCTCCCAGAATGTTCGCAGCTCTCCTGCTGGGCATCACATGAGTACAAATCGCTACTGATTCCTTGAAGTGTGGTTTAGGGGTCATAATTGTAAGGACATGCGAGGAGGAAGTACTATTTAGCATCAATCTCCAGGGTGCAAGAGGGTGCGTCAGGCGCTACCATTGTGAGGGATGGGGTGAGGGGCCCTCAAAGGTGCAGGGGCACCATCTCAGGCTGGAGTTCCTCAGGTTAGAGGTCACCACTGGGAGGGGGCTCATGGCAAATATTCTTCCCGCCTGCTGAAAGACCTTCAAGGGGTTGGATATGAGGTCAAGTTCAAATCCCACTAATATCACACTAGTTATGCGGCCAACTGTCTACTTGTGGTCTATTTCTGATATTCCATCCCCAGGCCCCATTAACAAGCACCAGTTCTGGCAGCTGTTCACTTAATCAAGGGAGCTTGGCAGGTATTAACACAACTCTTCGCACTGCATAAACTCTGCAATGTTCCCTACAATGGGCACCTGCCACATGAAGTTAGGAGAGTGATTTCTGTGGCCTGTCTGAACTGCATGCCATGTCTGGAAGCTAGTTTACACCATATATCCAGGTTTGTGCATGCACGTTTATGCCACGAGGTTTCCTCAATGAGGACCTCTCACAGCCATCCTTATGTTCTACATAAGTACTAGAACACTGAGCCCAGTCTGCTACATGCAGCCACCAATGGCCTGTAGTATCAGGGGTCTGTATCTTTGGGGAGGGAAGGGGCTGGCCATCTGGAGAGGCAGCTTTGTGACTCACACCAGTCACCACACAACTGCATTGAGAGTGCAGAATGCAACATGCCGCGTAATGTAAGGAGAAGGTATAGCCATATGGGAGGCTATTAGTAACCACGAGGAGCATAAGCAATGGTGATAACATGGTTTGATTGGCAGCCAATTGAGGTGGCGTATGGCACAGGGTATGTTTTCACATTGTCAGCTTCCAGAATCATGAGGACAGAAGTTCTGGGAGGGATTGATGGGTCAGGATGAATGACCTTATGGACTGTCTCTCCTTCTCCCTTTATCTATCCCCGCAGAGGAACCATGAACAATAGATAATAGAACACTACAGCACATGAATGTTGGGATTGAGCCGGTAGAACTGGCAGTAATTCTTGATGCTGCTGTGACAGCTGGCAGACATTGCCGTTTGCGGCAAGGCCAACCCAGGCTGAAGGCCACACCAAAACAATAGGGGGCCGCTGGTCAGGGTCAGGGCCCAGCCACCCATCAATCTAAGGAGAATGCCAAAAGATGCCGGAGAAGGAGACTTCAACTGTACAGGACTCGCATGTCCTACAACAAGCTGTCAGAATTGATGTGCTAACAGAGACTCTGCCTGAGCAAGGAGGCAGTGCAGCATTTGTGCTCGCAGACATGGGACCTTATAGAGGAGAACACCTGGTCATGGCAGCCCTGAATTTTTTTACCACTGGTTCATTCCAGGGCTCGAGTGACTCCTAGAGGTCTTCCAATTTGATAAATCTGAAACAAAAATAGAAAATGTTGGAAAGCCTCACAAAGGATGATCCAGACCTGAAACGTTGGCTCTATTCTCTCTCCACAGATGCTGTCAGAAATGCTGAAATTTTTCAGAATTTTCTGTTTTACATTCAATTTGACCTGCACTAGGCCCACAGGAGGCCTGGGATGCAGACTCCACTGCCATTGCTGGTATGCCTTAGGTGCAGGGGGCTATTGAGGGCATGCATGCTGCTTTGCAAGTCTCATGGCATCAGGGAGTACCTTTGTCAATCACAAAAGGTTCCACTGCCTGAATGTCCAAATGGTGTGCAACCACTTACTCAACATCATGCATATGTGTGCACACTACTCCTGGGACCGTGCATGACAGTTTCACGCTGGGGAACTCAGATATCTCCAGGGTCTTCAGGAACCACCACAGGCTGCTGGGATGGCTCATGGAAAACAAGGGCCCGTTGAGGTCATGGCTGATGATGTCAGTGCTGAGGGTGAAGACCAAGTTGGAAACCACTATAATGAGGCCCATACTGCCATCTGACCTATCATTGGGCCGAGCATTAGCCTGCTCAAGATGCAGTTCCACTGTCTGGACTGCTCTGGCAGGGCCTAGCTTCATAAAGTCTTACTCTTGTAAGACAAGTCACATGATTTAGTATCTGGGCAATTTGAAACTTATTTAAGACAGGTCATATGGATGAATGTTTTATGGATCCTTATTTCTGTGACACACGCCAACATCACAGGCACTCACAGCTCACTCATTTTTTTTATAGAGCAACACAGCACTGGAAACAGGCCCTTCGGCCCAACGAGCCCGCGCTGCCATCATAACTATATAGTAGCAATTCCATTATCCTATTATAGATTTAGGTTATTCCTAATATGGAAGACTCTCACTATAGGGACAATTTGTTTCCCAATCAGCCTAAGAGCGAATTTTTTGGGTTGTGGGAGGAAACCGGAGTGCCCGGAGAAAACCCACGCAACCACGGGGAGAACGCGCAAACTCCCGCAGACACCGGCCCAATTCCAAGTGTCTGCACAGCCACATCGATAGTCTCTGAGCTGTCATGGTGCCCTTCAGATGGTCCCCATAAAGCACTCATTTACGACATGAGGTACCAGGCAACCCATGAATCAACATCCAAGAGCTGTACCCGCACCACCTGCCGAATGCATGCTCAATGTTGGTCAAGTATGGACCGAATTACCTGTTGAAAAAAGCCGTAGTTAAACAGTCCTAATATATCCCTCTATCTGCATACCGCTCATGTGGCTGTCCAAGAGACCCTTAAACAGCCCCAGCGGGCCTGCTCCCACCACCTTACTCGGCAGTGCATTCCACACCCCCACTACCCTTTGTGTGAAAAACTGCCCTCTAATATTCGTCCTATACATAGCCCCCCTCACCCTATGGCCATTACCCCTCGTCCTATCCATTTCTAAAGGTGGAAAAAGTTTACCTCCATTTACTCTATCTATACCCCTTATAATCTTATACACCTCTATTAGATCCCCTCTAAGCCGACGTCTTTCAAGGGAAAACAACCCCAGTCTATTCAATCGTTCCTCATAAGACAGTCCTTCCATACCAGGCAGCGTCCTGGTAAACCTCCTCTGCACTCTCTCCAAGGACTCCACATCCTTCCGATAGTACAGCGACCAGAACTGGACGCAGTATTCCAAATGAGGCCTAACCAACATTCTATACAATTGCAACATCAAACTCCTACTCTTGTATTCTATACCCTTTTCTATGAAAGCTAACATACTACACGCCTTCTTTATCACCTTCTCCACCTGTGAGGACACCTTCAGAGACTTGTGAACCTGCACCCCCAAGTCTCTCTGCGTCTCTATGCTCCGTATAGTTTTACCTTTTATCCTATAACTCCCCTCTACATTATCCCAGCCAAAATGCATCACCTCGCATTTATCCGGATTAAATTCCATTTGCCATCTATCTGCCCAGTCTACCAACCTATCTATGTCCTGTTGTGCCTCCTGTGCCTCATGTGCCTCCCCTAAGAGCTCCATCGCACGCTTAATCTTGTAGAGGGCCAGGAGATCAACTTGGGAATTTCTTCGCTTCCTTCTATTATCATAGAATCATAAAGTGGAAATGAAGCCCTTCAGCCCATCAAATACATTTTGGGCCATTTTCTCCTGATGATTGAAAGCCTGAGGGCTAGTGGGCCTAGAGAGGATGGTCAGGGGCTGGGGAAACAGGTGGCTTATGTTGGTGCCGTAGTTCAGCAGGCAGTGGTTGTGAGGGATTTGAGTACAATGGTAGTGAGTTAGGTGCTGAATGTACATGGGGTGTCAGGGGATAGATTACTGTGGACATTCCAGGCATGACAGACAGGACTGTCATTTTTTGGGAAAATCACAGCCATGGTGTCAATATCATATCAGTTACAGGTATGGGCTGCAGGCAGTCATAAGTGCTTTGTGATTGTGAAATTGTCAGCAGTGTGAGGGCAATTTTACCATCGCAATGTGCCTATTTTCAGGCAGTGGTAAAGTGGTACAGTGGTAAAGTTGGGTGTAAAACACTTAGCACAATCAGCAACAGTTTTCACGATTGGTACCATTTTATGAGCGCTGGATTTCCGACGTGGTCAGCGTCTTGCCAGTAATGGGTGAGAAGCAGGTTTAACATCTGCTTCGCAAGCTCAATTGCCCGGGCTCCCCCTTCTTCAAATTGACATGCTTCCCATGAGCAAGGAGCAGTCAACTTGGTCTCGCCAGTGGAACCAGAGGCCATTGAAACCCCCTGGAGAGGCCAAGTGCAAGGAGTGGGGGGGGGGGGGGGGGGGGGGCTGTGATTTCCCCTTTGGGCAACATCAGACTGGCAGTGCTACCATGACACCCAGGCAATACCAGTATGGCACCTGGGCAGTGTCAGAGGGCAGGGCTAATGGGGGGAGGGGATCCGCTGCCACTTTATTGCGATTGTTGGGGGAAGGGAAGTAGGGCTCCGATCAGTGGGGGAGGAGGGAGCTGCTTCAGGCAGCCTGCACTACCAGGGGCCTGACAGCTCCCTCTTTTCTGTCAGACCTCTGCTGCAGCTAATGTGCAGTCCTTTGATGCTGCACATGCACACTGCCTCCCTCTGCAAGCTTTCAGGTGCATTAAGCCCCACCCACAGGCTTCTGCAGCGAACAACAGACTCAGTCAGAATTTTGCAGGCAGAGTGCATAGTTGGGGGGGGGGTCTGAAAACACACCCAAAAGACAGATCTGAAACGCCCCCAATTTTATGTCTGCCAGCAAAATGACGAGGTGGCTTTTGCAATGCAACCCATTGATCTTGCTGTTCTTTTGGTTACTGCTGAAGTTGAGGAGGAGCAAGAAGAAGAATTGTAGACACTGGATGCTCGGCCTTACCACTTGCAGGAGTAGAAGGAGATAATCAGAGATAGAAGGTGGCCGCCATTCACCAAGAATGAGTTGGCAGGCGGAGGAGAAGGAAGAAGTGAAGACTCCGGCAATTCCATGCACGAGTATCATTTGAACAGATCTTAGACACCATATGCCACTGATGGCTGTGCTTTCAGTGTTGACAATGCAACACCTGTGCCACTTGATGCAGGACCTGGCATCTCGGGGTGGGTGGGCGCACCCACTCTCAGTGGCTGTCAAATTGACGGGCTGCTGTGAACATTTATGCAACTGGCTCCTTCTAGACCCCTAGCGGAGATGTATGTATTATTTCCCATTCAGCTGTACACTCCTGTGTCAAGCAGATCACAGAATCCCTATATGCCATTGCGGGGATGCTTACTGCACGGGGGGGCCATTGATTGCATCCATATTGCCCTCAAAGCCCCGGTGCAGAATCCATGAAGATTTGTCAACAGAAAGGGGCTCCATTCCCTAAATGTCCGGCTGGTGTGTGAGCAGAACATGAACATTATGCATATCTGAGCGAAACACCCTGGGGCAGTGCGCATGACAGCTTCATTTTCAGAACGTCTGACATTCCGGAGCATTTGAGGAAGAGCACTGGTTGTGGGGATGGTTCGTGGGTGATGTGTGTTGCCTGCTTTGGATTGACTGATGACGCCTGTTCAGTAGCCTGTGACTGAGGTGGAGACCTGCTATAATGAGAACCACTCGATAGTGGAGAGGTGCATAGGGCTCCTCAAAATGCAATTCCGATACCTGGATGGCTCTAACAGGGCCCAACAATACATCCTTGTGATCGCTTCCTACATTGTGGTAGTGTGCTGTGCCCTGCACAATTTGGCACAGCAGAGAAGTGAACTGTTGGAAAAGGAGGAGGACAGTGATATGCAGGCCAACTGCTCAGGTATCACTAAGGAAGAGACTGCCCAATGAGAGGAGAAAGACGAAGCACAGGAGGAGCACTCTGAGCAACATCCCTTAGGTGCTGGAGAGCTGGCAGCTCAAATGAGGAATGTGAGGGCAGCAAGGGGAGGCCCTGACGACCAGGCATTTCTGTCACAAGGGGTCTGTATCTGGGCACGTGGGTTCCATTTACCCCCTCCCCATCCACCAAAGTCCTTCTAACTCCTGCATTGTCATCACACCAGAGCTCCGCATGCTCATTGGCACCTAGATCTACTTCTGTATAGTGCATGAGGGATCTGAAACCCCCATACAAGGCCCAGTAAGTGGGGTGGGCAAAATCGCTCATGGGTTCTGGGAAACTAATTACTTCATTTTCTCAGTGACACAGCATTGAGGGCCCTCCCGAACTGACATAAACATGAAGCATCCTTCCAACGATTGTCAGTGGAAGAGGATTCCTGTTTGAGACAAATTAGTCACAAGTGGATGGTGAAAAAACATTTAATAAAGGTGTTTAACCTAACATAAGACGTGTAAATGGAAAGCGTTAAAGTGCTTAAAGATCTATCTAACTAGTGCAGCCCTTCATCCATGCCATCTTAGTGCAACTATAACTTCCTAATCTTACATAGCTTACCACTAGGTCTCAGTGTTTTCCCAGAATATACATCGGAGGTAGAGGGAGCAAGTTACCAACCTTGCCCCGTTACCTATGATGCGCTTGGCGGGCATCCTTTGGAGGTCTTGTACCTTGAGGGCCTTGACCGACTTCCAGGCATCTGGGATGTTTCCATGACACCTGTTCATCCGCTGTCCTGGAGATGCCCCAGTGTCAGGAAGAGGGGAGTTAAAAGATTAGCCTCAGCCGCAGTCCCCTGGCTGGAAGCTTGGGCTCGAGCCCTTCTTCTTCCCTTGGCGTTCCTGTGGGCCCCTGGGTGACTCCATGGAATGACAGTGCTTCTGCAGTGAGCTCCAGAAGCTCTGATCACATGGCCCTGCCAATTCTGGAGGACACCTTGCATCCTACCAATGGTGGTTGAGCGCTCAGTGATGGTTACCTGAGTCGGGGCCACCTGTCAAAGGCCACAGCAAGTGCCCTCTGAGACTGGGCCGTGCTCTGCAACCCTTTAGCCATGGCCCTTTGCAACAGGGCCACATTCTCAAGGACTGCTGCCATAGCCTGCTGTGTCTCAGTGCTGTCCCGCTGTATCTTCTATAAGCTCTTGAGCCTCTCAATCCTGGGCCACAGTATCTTAAGAATCCTGTTGAGTCCCTCAGCTGTGACCAGCTGTGACTCAGCCACGGTCCTCTGGGACTCCACTGAGGTCTGCTGTGACTTGGCCATTGCTTGGTGAGGATCCCCTGCCTCAGGCTTTCCATCGTAGATACCACCCTTGCAGTGTTAGCCTGGGAAGCATGCAAGACAGGCAATAGCTGATCCACCTGAAAGGTTTGGAATTCATTCCAACAGCCTGGCAGTCAGTCCAGTGTGGCAGTCTGCCCCTTCTGCGTTCCCTGGTTGCTGCATCTCCAACAGAATGGGAGAAGTGATTTCAGAGACCCAGCATGTGGCCTGGGCCAGCTGAGTCCTCACTCCAGCAGACCCCCACATGCCAAAAGCCTTAAGAGTTCCCTCCTCCACCCAATGTATGTCAACAGATATATCATGCTCACCAGAGAGTGACCCAGAAGCTTCATCACCAGCTAGACCCACCGACGTGTCAATATCTAGGATGATGAACTGTGAGGTGGAAGCTGACACGAAAACAATGCCACCCTCAGAGATTCCTTCAGCCATATCCTCCGAAGACTCACCTGAAGCAAGGTGAGTGGGAGCTGCAGTGGTGGGCCACAATGCCAGAAGATCCCAGGGCACTCAGATCTGTTTCTGCAATATAGGACATAAAATTAAGTGAAAGAGAGGGAGAGGAATCCGGGATGCAAAAAACTTGATTCACGTTTTTCCATTGATAATAGAACAAAGTTCAAAGAAGATTCCATCGCAGGAACAGGCCCTTCATCCCTCCAACCTGCAGTAACCAGGCTGTCCATCTGAATTGTAACCCACCGGGGACCATATGCCTCTTTTCGCAACCCATTCACAAATCTGTTCAGGCACCCCTTAAAGGTCACTCTTGTATCTGCCTCCGCAACCTCCCCCAGGAGCAAGTTTGAGATAACCACCATCCTCTCTGTGCAAAAAGACATGCTTCATACATCTTCTTTAAACTTTGCCCTTGCACCCAAAATCCATTTCCCCTAGAAGTTGGCTCAAATTGAGTGAAGGATTGAGAGGTCTCACTTCTTGACTTCAGCCCGACCACGCTGTCGCTGTCAGCCTATTATCTCCTCATTCCCGGACAACTCCAGCACCCCACTCTTCAAAGGGAATGAAGACCCGAAAGTCTGGCTATTCACCTCCTGTGTTCTGCCCTCTCTTCTGTGGGAACAGAAGGAGACATGAAAGAAATAATGGTGTGACTCCTCAAGAGTATCAAATGGTGGCCCTTGGAGGGCAAGTGCAGTGCTACTGTTGGTGAGGAGAGGGGCGGAGGAGTAGGAAGGAAGTGCTTGAGAATCAGGAGTTGAAACCATGCAGGGTGCTGGGTGGATGAGAGGATTTGGTGGCGATTTGGGGGAAGATGCTGGATGAAGTTAGGCACTCATCCTTCCTGTTGACAACACAGAATTGCTGCAGAAACTGATAGCCAAGTTCTGCACAGATGAGGACGGCCTCAACCGGAATGTTGGGTTCATTTGACACCATCTGTAACCCCCATCTGTAAACCCCCAGATTTTGCCTGGGCTTGCAAAATCTGACTAACTATCCTGGCTGGAGACAATACATATCTCTTTAACTTGTGCTTAGTCCTCTCTCCATTCACATTGTCAGTGCCTTTAAGATTTAATTACCTGTAAAGACTCTCATTCCAACCATTACCTTGTAAATTGAGTTCCTGTTTATATATGTTTGTAAACACAACCCCCACTCACCTGATGAAGGGGCAGTGCTCCGAAAGCTGTGCTGCCAAATAAACCTGTTGGACTTTAACTTGGTGTTGTGAGACTTCTTACTATACTGACAGAAGCAGCAACTACCTTCCATGCTGCATTCCTATCAGCCCAGGTCTGCGCCCTGCTTGGGGAGGAAGAGAGTGTCCTACCTTGCTTTTGATGCATCCAGCAGCCTCCCAAGGTCACTTCCAGTGAATCTGGGGATTGGTCATATGCTCATTTTTTTCCTGCATTGCATGCCTGCCTGCCCATCCTTGGGGCAGCTCTTTAAAAACACCTTGTTAGAGCAAGTCAACTGCAGGCAGTTCGGCAAAGCATTCCAGCAATTTACACACAGTTTGTTTGTTATCATTCAGGAGAAGGCAAGTGAGTACACGCTGATGGGGAGTGGGGGGGATGGTGGATCAGTGCCTCAATGATTGAGCACAGTGGGGAGAGAGAGAGACATCATACAGCCATCGGAGTCATGAGGAGATGGGGGCCTTGTGCAGGGGATCTGGGGAAGGGGAGGGGTCACTGCCACTCTGTCTGAGATCAGCAGGAGGGAAGAGGGGTCCGCTGCCACTCTGCCTGAGATTCTTGGAGGAAGGGGGAGGATGCCCGCAATCAGTCTGGGTGGGGGGAGATGGGCGATAAGGAGGCCAATAATGTTGGGGGATGGCAGTGTCCGTGGTGGTCGGGTGAGGCATTATCCGGCCTGGGAGGGATTTGATTTAATTTAACTTATTTTTGTCACATGTATTAACATACAGTGAAAGTATTGTTTCTTGTAAGCTATACAGACAAAACATACCATTCATAGAGAAGAAAAGAAGTAAGTGCAGAATGTAGTATTACAGTCAAAGCTAGGATGTAGAGAAAGATTAATTATGCTGGCTACTTTGCTGAGACAGTGGAAATGTAGACAGAGTCAGTGGATAGGAGGCTGGTTTTCGTGATGAATTTGGCTATATTCACGACTTTTTGTAGTTCCTTGAAATCTTGGGCAGAGCAGGAGCACACAAAGCTGTGATACAATTAGAAAGAATACTTTCTATGGCGCATCTGTAAAAGTTGGAGAATGTCGTAGCTGACATGCCAAATCTCCTTAGTCTTCTGAGAAAATAGAGGCGATGGTGGACTTTCTTAACTATAATGTCGGCATGGGGGGACTAGGACCGGTTGTTAGTGATCTGGGCACCTAAAAACTTGAAACTCTCAACCTTTTCTACTTCATCCCCATTGATTAGACAAGGGCATGTTCTCTTTTACGCTTCCTAAAGTTGATGACAGTCTCCTTCGATTTGTTGACATTAAGGGAGAGATTATTGTTGCTGCACTAGTTCACCAAATTCTCTACCTCGTTCCAATACTCTATCTCATCATTGTTTGAGATCCAACGCACTATGATGATGTCGTCAGCAAACTTGAAAATCAAACTGGGGGGCAATGTGGCCACATAGTCATAGGTATGTAGGGAGTATAGTAAGAGGCTGAGAACACAGCCTTGCTGGACACTGGTGTTGAGGATGATTGTGGAGAAGGTGTTGTTGCCTATTCTTGCTGATTGCGGTTTGTGAGTTAGGAAGTTCAGAATCCAGTTGCAGACGGAGGTGCCGAGGCCCCGGCCACAGAGTTTGGAGATGAGATTCGTGGGAATAATAGAGTTGGAAGCTGAGCTGTAGTCAATAACTAGGAGTCTGATGTAGGTGTCCTTGTTATTTAGGTGTTCCGGGGTTGAGTGCAGAGTCAGAGAGATGGCATCTGCTGTGGACTTATTGCAGCAGTAGGCAAACTAGTGTATCCAAGTAATTCAAGAGGCTGGAATTGATTTGTGGCGTGACTAATCTTTTGAAGCATTCCATAATGATGGATGTCAGAGCCACCAGCCGATAGTCATTATGGCATGCTTCTTGGTTATTTTTAGGTACTGGAATAATGCTTATCTTCTTGAAGCAGATAGGGACCTTGGATTGTTGTAAAAAGAGGTTAAGATGTCTCTGAATATCTCTCCCAGCTGATCCGCGCACTATATCATATTTTACAGACAATATCCCATACTACCCCATCACTATCCTCAGATGTGTTATATCCCACTAGCAAGACAGATCCACCAAAGGTGAAACATAGGCATGGAAATATATTTCCGATTATCACTTACTGATTAATTCTTACTCCTCCAAAGTGAGCATCACTGTAGAAATTCTGAAGGTGGCAAGGATACAGAAAAGGAGACTTCATCTATCATCAGGAATGGCTCAGTAGCAGCACTACTGACAAAGCTGGCCAAGTCTTGAAGGACATAACTGCTAGGCCTGTGGCAGTTGGGGAGGGAACCAACAAGAAGGAAAAACTGACTTGATTTTATCCTCACCAGCCCGCCTGTCACAGATGTATCTGTCAAGAGAGTAAAGGTAGGAGTGACCACAGTCCTTGTGGAGATGAAGTCCATTTTCACACTGAGGGCACACTCCATGGTATTATGTGACACTACCATCATGCTAAATGGGATAGATTCAGAACAGATCTAACAGCTTAAAGTTGGAGCTCACAGCTTGCTTGAAATTATATTTCATTGTTTAATGAATTAAGCTATAAATTTAATAAAGCACTTGAATCTCCCTGGTACCAGTTTAAGCTATTGCCCACTTTAGAGAGAAAAAAAAACAAACCCTAAACCTCATCACCTATCTCCTTAGTCAGTTAATGTTTCTGGATTCAGTTCTTAGATCTCGCTGTCTCTCATTCCTTCCCATGGACCACTCCTTGCTCTGTAAGAAAACGGACCACCTCTTCCATGCGCTTAATTCATGCACTCACCAATTTCCTTAAGCTAGGTACTTGCTCTAGCAATACTCTATTGAGCTGAACTGCTACCCAACAGTGTTGTGGTGTTGTTCTCCCCCTTTTGAGGCTGTTGTGCCGCTCTGCAGGGAATTCCTAGATATCTGAAAATAGAAAGTCAAAAGGGGAGAGTTAGAATACAGGATGCAAGATTGGAGATGCATGATTGTGGTCACATCATCAACAGCTGTATTTCATGTAGGTGGCAAGATCAAGGTTAAGAGGGATTTGAGGGGAAGATAAGGCAGGAATATGCCGTTATCCATAATGTTGTTTGCAATGCCAAATGTGTCACAGTCAGTCCATGATGCAGAACATCAAACCTTGGTATAACCCTCAGCCTGCAGCTGAGGACACAGACACCCATCAACCTGAAAGCCCTCTTTGTGCCCTGCTTCTCCACTTGTTTTATTTCTTCTTGTAACCAATATGTTCTAATACAGTACCACCATTCAACAACAACATTCTTTCAGTCACTGCAGCTCCTTTTTAAGACATCTGGAATGTGTGCTGGTTTTCATGCTGTTAGGTTGCCAGTTCAGCTTTTGTAGGCTCTCAGTCAAGAGAGAGAGCCCAGACATTATTCAGAAGCTAGGGATTGAATTCAAGACTTTTATAATGTGTTAATAAATTAGAAAATACTTTAGATTTCTACAGCTTCAAGATTGATAAAAGGGAACCAGTTTTATTAGAACAATGTAGTCTCAGAGATTTCTTTATGCTTGTTTCATTTGTCCATTCATGGATTTAGTTATGACCAATTGTTTGTCATTCCAGGATATTATTTTGAAATCCCTTCTATCGGTGCAATCCGGATAAATACCCAGGTGAGTGACTCTGGCTCTGATTGAAAGTTACAGAAGGGAGTCAGACTATCTTGTGTAAACTGTCGAAACATGATGGAGAAAAATCAAGCATCCACATATTCTGCCAGGGCATGTTATTTCTTTCCTTCTATTAATCCTGTCACTTTGTGCCAATTATCCATGTGCTGTGCTACCAGTTAATGTCCTTTATCCATCATGTTTCATTTTGCCATTGGTGCCCATTATCCATGGTGCTCTGTGTTTCAGAAAATGCCATCATCTTTTGTGCTGCCAACTTAAATTTGAGGTTGATCAGGTAAGATGTATCATTCTGAGGCTACATAGTGTGATGGTAGTAGTGCAATTGATATGGACTTTTTTTAGGTTTAAGAGGAAAGTTTAAAAATTCAGCTGTATATAACAGATAGTTGGTATGTCTGGACAGCATGCAGCTCAGATTTTTGGAGAGCAGGATAATTATTTTGTTGAACCTTCCAAGTGGTTATGTTAAGTAAAGTTAATGAATTTTTGATTATTTAAGTTCCTCTGGGGTTTATGATTAAAGTGGTTGATGGGGTCATGTGATATTGCAGTTTATATGCAGAGAGCAGTTCAGTTTGCAGCTCAAGTGCGGTTGGAGTTAGAAGGATTTTGCAGGCTTTTGGAATTCCATCTCTCTCTGAAAGCTCCAAGATTGTTATCAAATGTTAAAGCAAGTATGCTTGGGTTCACTTATTTAGAAGTAAATTTCATATATACATGAATAAGGCTTATTTAGAACGGGAACAGTCATAGACTAGAAAGTAAAATTGCTTCCTTTCATTTTTAACTATTGTTCAATCTTTATTGGTTAAGCTGCTTCATTTGTTAGAGTTATATTTAATTGTATAATTAAATAAAGTTTGTCTCCCTGTAAAAAATCCCTACTTTATCAGTTGAATCATTCCTGGAAGGAAATATCCTTTCGTCACATTTACACCAAATAGAAGAATTGTTGGAGTCCAGTCTGGCTTCATGATATACTTCAGGATTCTGGTGGGAACCCTAAAAAATGCTTCATATGTTATGTTATCTTCACAAAGATTCTCCTTTAAATCTTCTTATGGATTCTATTATTTCTATTAATTCACTGTTACAGGCTAGAATGCCTGCATTTATCTAAATCTTCTACTCTTAAGAATGAGAATTACATTTATCAACTTCCAATGTGGCGCTGTCTCCCAATCTTCACTATTCCCCTCAAACAGTACTTAATAGGAATGTAGGAATAGAAGTTGATCATTCATTCCTTTGAACCCGTTCAGTCATTTAATTAAATTATGGTTGAATTGTGTCTCAAATCCACTCCCCTGCCTTTGTTTCTTCCATTTCTGTATACATTTACCAAACAAAAGAATCTATCAATCTCAGTCTTAAAAGTTGAAATTAACCCAGCATCCACAATCATGGGGAAAAGAGTTGGAAATTTCTCCTTGCCTTTTTGTGGAGAAGTGCTTCCTGAACTCATCACTCAATGGACTATCTTTAATTTTAAGAATGTGCCTTGTTTCAGAGTTTTATGCCAGAGTAAATTTTTCTGCATTTATTCTGCTGAATAATTTTATTCTCCTGAACACCTCAATTACTTTCACTCTGAGTCTTCTAATCTCATGAGAAGGTTATGCAGCCTCTAAGAACAAAAGAACAAAACAGCACAGGAAACAGGCCCTTCAACCCAACGAGCCCACGCCGCCACCCCAATGTTCCCACCTCTACCCATGATCCCTGTCATTTATAAACAGGGATCTGTTTATAAATCTATGGATTGAAACCAAATTTGAGACAATTTAGGAAGAATTTGTTCTGCCAATTTGCCTAAGAGCACATCTTTGGGATGTGGGAGGAAACCAGAGAACCCGGAGAAAACCCATGCAAGCACAGGGAGAATGCGCAAACTCCCACAGACACAGGCTCAAATCCATGTATCTGCACAGCACAGCGATAGTCACCGAGCTGCTGTGTTCCCATCAAATGATCCAGGTGAAGCGTACACTAACGACGTGAAGCACTAGGATACTCTCAAAAAAATCCAAGAGCAGCCCTCTCATGACCCATTGCGTGTATGCCCCTTGTTAGACAACAAGGCTGACCAAAGCACCTGTAGGATAAAAACAAATACATCAATATCATCGTCTATTTACACACTTCCCAGGGACTCCCAAGGCTCATGATCCCTATTTTAAATCAGTTTTTTATATCCCTCCATTCCCATTCTGTTCATGTGCCCATCTAAGTATCTCTTAAATAACTCCAGAGTGCCTGCCTCCACCACTTTACTTGGCAGCGCATTCCATACCCCCACAACTCTCTGTGTGAAAACATTCCCTCTAGCATCCAAATTATACCTTACCCCCCTCACCCTGAGCCCGTGACCCCTCGTGCCATTTGAGTCCATCCTAGGAAAAAGCTTAACCCTGTTTACTCTATCTATACCCCTCATAATCTTGTACACCTCTATTAGATCTCCTCTAAGTCTACGTCTTTCTAAGGAAAACAGTCCCAACTTGCCTAACCTCTCCTCGTAACTCAGATCTTCCATACCAGGCAGCATCCTGGTAAACCTTCTCTGCACTCTCTCCAGAGTCTCCACGTCCTTCCGGTATTAAGGCGACCAGAACTGGACGCAGTATTCCAAATGAGGTCTAACTAATGTTTTATACAACTGCAACATTAAAGGCCAAGTCTTGTACTCTATACCCCTTCCTATAAAGGCTAGCATACCATATGCTTTCTTCACAACCTTCTCCATCTGCTCTGCCACCTTCAGAGACTTGTGCATCTGCACCCCCAGGTCCCTCTACGTTTCTATATTCTTAATAGGTCTACCCTTTATCATATACCTCCCCCCTATAATCCTTCTCCTGAAATGCATCACCTCGCATTTATCAGGATTGAATTCCATCTGCCATCTGTCTGCCCAAGCTACCAACCTATCTATGCCCTGCTGCATCACCTGACAATCCTGCTCACTATCCGCAAGTCCAGCCATCTTTGTATTGTCTGCAAACTTGCTGATCACTCCACTTATTCCCTCTTCCAAGTCACTTATATATATTACAAATAGATGAGGTCCCAGTACCGAGCCCTGCGGCACATCATTAGTGACCGACCTCCAGCTAGAAAAACACCCTTCCACTATTACTCTCTGTCTCCTATTACCAAGCCAGTTTCTTATCCATCTAGCTACCTGTCCTTGTATCCCATTAGCCTTGACCTTCTCAACTAACCTCCCATGAAGGACTTTGTCAAACACCTTACTGAAATCTATATAGACGACATCAACGGCTCACCCTTCGTCAACCGTTTTTGTCTCATCATATTTTAATCCTATTAGTCTTGGTATCATACTGGTGAATCTGTGTCCTTTCCAAGGCCAAAATATTCTTCTCGAGGATGTGCATTTGGAGGTTGTGTTTGCATGTGTCGAGACATTGGTGTGTTTACGCATATGCATTTGTGGGTATACGTAGGCATGGATTCACATACATCGATGTCTGAATGCATATATACGTGGTGGTATGCTTGTATGTATGATAGTGTATGAATGTGGGTATATTTTTTTTAATTCTTTCAAGGGATGTGGACAGGACCAGCACTTACTCCCATCCTTAATTTCCCTTGAACTAAGTACTTTGCTAGACCATTTCAGAGGGCAGTTAAGGGTCAGTCACTTTACTATGAATCTAGATCTGGAGTCATATGTAAATCAGACAAGATTTCATTCCCTAAACGATATTAGTGAACCAAATGGGATTTTACAACAATCATTGATGATCAGCCATGATCAAAATGAATGGCAACACAAGCTTGAAGGGCTGAATGGTCAATTCTTCCTTCTATTTTCTATGTTGGTAGCTACATGTCATCATCATTGAGATTATCTTTCAATTCCAGATTAATCAATTAAATTTATTAAGTAATTGATTTTAAATTCCATCATCTGCCATAGTAGGATTCAAACCAAGATATCTGGGTGTCTGAATTACGAGCCTGGTGACATTACCATGACACCATTGTTTACCTGTTATACAGTTATCCATTAATCCGTGTGTGTGTGTGTGTGTGTGTGTGTGTGTGTGTGTAGGTGTACATAAGTGAATGTGTGTGTGGATGCACACGTTGGTGTACATGTATAGACGTATATGTGGGTATTTGCATGTGGCATGTAGGTGGGTACATGCACTGTATTTACATGGCCTGTGGTTACATTTGTGAAGCTGTTAACCAGAGAACACTGAAGATTTGTTTAAAAAAGGAGATTGTTACTTTAAAATAGTATTAATAGTTGTCCACTACTCACTCTGCATAGGTTTCAGTAGCATTGAGATTATATTGTATGGACTTCATGTACGGTTGAAGAAGTTAATTCCAATTTTGGAAGTGAAATCAAGAAATCAAGTAATGCAAGTGGTTTTGCCAGGGCTTTTAATTTAGAGACTAATGTAATGTTGTAATATCCACCAATAAAACTGACCCATTTGTCCCAGACACTGGTGCAGATTATGGGATAAATATTCATGGAGATATTCACATCTTCAGGAAATTCTTTATAGCCCTTTTATTTCCCCACAGTTTCTTTGCATTTTCGGACTGAAAATAGCATTCTCAGTGTAAGTCCTCAATCGCTTGAATTCTCCAGCCAATGACTTCAGAGGATATATTCCAAAGGGCGAATAGAAACTCTTCAGGAGATGCAATTTGAAAAACTGAAGTAACTGGTGGCAGTGGGGAGAGTTTAGGGTGACAGTTCAGGATGGCATTTACTATTTTCTTTTCCTGTGGCCATCCTGAACACATCAAGGTTATTTTTGCTTAATTCTGTTTGAACAATATTCCTTTAAGTCAATGCTGAGTGGTCTCTAAGTATTTGAATAATTCATTCTTTATGTCTGAATAAGTCTGACTGCAACAAGATTTAAAATGCTTTGCAGTGTATGAAAGATTGTTGCAAATTATCATTTGAATGCGTCTCATGTTTCTGTGTTACAGGAGTATTTGGATGTTCTTGGCCGTCCAATGGTGATGGCAGGGAAAAAAGCCCAAAAAGTTCAGTGGACCAATGTGTATCAGGATGCTTTGGTAAGATTACTTTGGTTTGGAATATAGACTGAAGTATCCACGTGGATTCTTTCTTTTCTTTAGAATGACACACGGCTGAAATTAGTTTTGAACTATCGAGCAAAATGTACTGTAGCATATTAGTCAGCTGTTGTACACCTTACTCGATTTTCTCTTCCATTAGAAACATCATGCTTTGGTACCATAATATAAAAGCAAAATATGTGATTGCTGGAATCTGAAACAAAAACAGAAAATGCTGGAAAATCTCAGCAGGTCTGACAGCAAGTGTGGAGAGAGAATAGATCTCACGTTTTGAAATGTTAGCTCTATTCTCGACCCACAGATGTATCAGACCTGCTGAGATTTTCCAGCATTTTCTGTTTTACACTTCAGTACCATCCTGTCAGTGCAGTGTACATGTCCAAGCACAGAACTGGACTTTGAGATCACAGCATTCTGATTCAAAGATGGGAATTCAACCAACTCAGCAAATTTGAGACAAGTATCATAAATGAACTGAAATGCCAATGCATCTCAATCAGTGATGAGTAGGACTTTTTCTCACATTCAGAAATGGATTAATTATCAGCATAAAGAAAACTCTGAGAAAACTGTAAAAAGCAGTTAATCTGTGATTGAGTATCAAACATGGCAGCAGAAGAGGTGGTCAGATTGGCACGTGACAGGTGTTGAAAATTGGCTTGCAACCAGACATGGTAGATTGTACCTTTCACTCATATTGGCACAGCACAGAGTCTGGGCATACAGATAACTACTATGGTTTCTTTGGTGGATCTCTTAAACTCCTGTTCTTGTTTAGGGAATATGGTGACATTTGATGCTGAACATTTGGAATATACAGGGAGTTTAACATATTTCTCATTTAAATTATTTATAAACATGCTTACTTCCTATAGCAAAGAATGATTTGCTTTTATTAGTTGACGGATGGTTTCTCCTAATGGAATGGATATTGGAATGTGGATAAGAACAGTTCCCAAGGGAAGGTGGTGGTGTAGCGATAATGTCATTGGGCTAATGCTCTGGGAGAGTAGTTCAAATCCCATCATGATAGTTAATGGAATTTAAATTTATTGAAAGCTAGTCTCAGTTATGGTGACCATGAAACTATCATTGATTGGTGTAATAACCAATATTCGTTAGTGATGAAAATCTGCTGTCCTTGCCCAGTCTGCTCTCCATGTGACTCCAGGTCCACAACAATGTAATTGACTCAACTACCATTGAGGACAATGACAGATAGGCAATAAATCTTGATATCCCATGAAAGAATATATATTTTCTAGAACTTTCTTGTTGTGATCAATGTGAAGTTTTCAACACTTAGACCAAGCGAGGCCAATCATGAGGTGCTGAATAGAACAAAGGATTATTTCAAGTCCTCAGTGATGATGTGGATATCTGCACTATGTAGTGTCAAGCCAGGCAGTTCAAGAAGACTCTCCTTCATCGCCCTGTCTGTCTGAAATTAGTTGATTCCAACTGAGTTGCTTCAATGGGCTGAATTGTCTGGCTGATGAGGAAAATATAACATAGTTTGAAGTCTCACAACACCAGGTTAAAGTCCAACAGGTTTATTTGGTAGCACACGCCACTACCATTCGGGGTTATTCCCCTTCGTCAGGTGAATGGGGAGTTCTGATTACAAACAGGGCATATAAAGATACACAGTTTACAGAATACTGATTAGAATGCAAGTCTTTACAGCTAATCAAGTCTTAAAGGTGCAGACAATGTGAGTGGAGATAGCATTAAGCATAGGTTAAAGAGATGTGTATTATCTCCAGACAGGACAGTAAGTGAGATTTTGCAAGCCCAGGAAAATCATGGGGATTACAAATAGTGTGACATGAACCCAAGATCCCTGTTGAGGTGTCCACATGTAAGGGGAACTTGGCTGTCAGTCTCTGCTCAGTGACTCTGCACTGTTATGTATTGTGAAGCACGCCTTGGAGAAAGCTTACCTGAAGATTATAGCCCAAATGCCCATGACAGCTGAAGTATTCGCCAACAGGATGAGAATACCCTTGCCTGGTGATTTCCAAGTCGTATTCATTCATCCGTTGTCGTAGCTTCTGCATGGTCTCCCCAATGTACCAAGCCTCGGGATATCCTTTTCTGCAGCGTATCAGGTAGACAACGTTGGCTGAATTGCAAGAGTATGTGCCATGTACCTGGTGGAACCACAAGGAAAAAATAAACCAACGTTCTCTGCTGGGCAATAGATGAATCTGGACTTTGGGCTCAGCTGTAATAGCCTCCATGGTTGAATGCCCTGTTGACCTGGTACATTTGGTTTGGGACCAGGAACATTTTGTTTAAAATAGACATTTAAAATCACAAATACACTCTAGGAGGATAAAGCCAAGAAAATTCCATTGTTTTAAGCAAACAAAATAAACTTTAATACTGTTACGACCCATCTGGATAAGGTGCCCCAAAGGGGCAACACTGTAACACAGTGGTTAGCTGCTGCTTCACAGCTCAAGGGCCCTGGGTTTGATTCCCGCTTGGGTTATTGCCTGTGTGGAGTTTGCACATTCTCCTTGTGTCTGTGTGGGTTTTCTCCGGGTGCTCCGGTTTCCTGTCATAGTGGGTTAGGTTGATTGGTCATGCTAAAATTGCCCCTTAGTGTCCTGAGATGTGTAGGTTAAAGGGATTAGTGAGTAAATGTGTAGGGATATGTGGGTACAGCCTGGGTGGGATTGTGGTCGATGCAGACTCAATGGGCTGAAGGACCTCTTCCTGTACTGTAGGGTTTCTATGATTTCTTCTCCCATGAAAGTTATTAATCCTCTCAATTTGTCGCTGTCCAGCTGGGATACCCCTAAATTGTTACAATCGTGAATGTGGATTGATGAATTGACTCCATGATTTTATTCAACCCCCTCTGTTGGTTAGAAGAATGTTTAATCTAGAAAGTATCCCTCTTCATGGATGCCTTTTTCCCAGAGCCATTAGTTATGTTTTAAAAGGAGCCAAGTTAGCCAGGCTTTCTTGAGTTAAAAAGAGTGAGTTTAGTATTTATTAAAGGTAAGAAAGTGATAAAAACACATGCATATATATTCATATAGGTAGAATTGTGTTTAAACTAAGTAAATACAACAAAAAGTATGTTGAACAGTCCTTGATTCATGAGGAGTAGATTAATGAGTGTTGCAGTTGTTGTGATTGAAGATTCCAGAAGAGTTGACTTCAGGCAAATGGAGAGATTTGAGATTTCAGTGTTTTGTAGTTTGACGGAGACACATTTCAGTTTTCTATTCAGCTGTGATTCTGGCTGACTTCCACAGACAAAGAGAGAGAGAGATCAAATATGCTTGCAGTAATGGCTGAGTGTGCTTGCTGGCTTTTACCGCTGTGTCAAAACTCCCAGTGCTTATTCTCACAGAACATACAATAAAAGACAATTGGGCAGTTTTTTTTTATATATCTGTATTTGTGTATTGCAAGTGGGAAAGCAAATACACAAACACCTATCTGGGCATTATACAAGAAAATTCTTGCTGAGATTTCTATGACCTCCCTTTGTCTCTACCAGAGATAGAAATTAGTTTCTGGATGCTTTATAGATGTACTTTGTCTGGTTACATAATAAGGTTCAATTGTCTTGTAGAGAATCATCAGAGAATAGCAATTTCCATATAATTAGTGGGACCGGGACAGGATTCTCCAAGCTGCCCACTAATAGGGTTTACAACTGTTGCCCACTAACAGGGAACAGGCATACTAATCCCGTTGTTAGAGACAAGGCCATTGAGGCCCATCCAGAAAGTCATGGGAGGGCAAAGGGGACTGCCTCTTGAGCTGTGCCAGCCTGGCAGTGCTAGTCGACATCCTGGTTACACGGGCACTGCTCATGAAGCACTTGGCTGTGCAAAGGGGGCAGAGCTAGAGTGGGTGTGAGCGTACTGGAGAGGAGATTGGAGGGGGAGGGGCCCACAGCTAGTCTGCAATGGGATCAGAGGAGGAGGGAGTGAGAGTATGATCACAGCCAGCCAACAGGAGGAGTCGAGGCTGGCCATGGAGGAGGGTAGTTGGAGCTGGCCATGTTGAGGGGAAGGGAGATATTCAAGGCTGACCATGCGGGGGATGGGAGACCAGGGCTCGCCCGGTGGAAGGACATATAGGCCAGCAATCAGGAAGAGAGGGGGATCGGTCAGAAGACCAGCAATCAGGAGGCCAGTGAAGGGGGCCAACACGCAAGCTCTGATGTCCCCTCAGATAAATCAGCATATGCGCAGTGGCTGTCTCAGCACTATGCTGCCATACTATTGGGGAGGGTGAAGCCCCCTCATTCCCCCCACTTTTTAATGTAAATCCCTCTGAAGCAATCTGTGATGCACAGAATGCTGGAGCTTCGTTCAAGTAAATACATCCAAAAAACAGACGGGAAATTCTCCCATTTTGTCATCAGTTGGGCACTTAGTGTTTTTTTGGTAGAATCCTCTGAATTCCCTCAAAAGCCACTATGACTTGCACTGCCTTAATACCTACTCACCTCTCGATGGCTTCAGTCTCCCTTCCTATTTTGCAGAAATAATAAATGTGTAGAGTATAGGGCAAATGGTAGGATTCTTAGTAGTCTAGATGAACAGAGGGATCTTGGTGTGTATGTGCATAGATCCCTGAAAGTAGGCAGTCACGTCGAGAAGGTTGTTAAGAAGGCATATGGAGTCTTAGCTTTTATTGGTAGGGGGATTGAATTTCGGAGCCGCAACGTCATGTTGCAACTGTACAAAACTCTAGTGCGGCCGCACTTGGAGTATTGTGTGCAGTTCTGTTCCCCACATTATAAGAAAGATGTGGAGGCATTGGAGAGGGTACAGAGGAGGTTTACCAGGATGTTGCCTGGTATGGAAGGCAGGTCTTATGAATAATGGCTGAGGGATTTGAGGTTTTTGTTAGAAAGAAGGCGGCTAAGAGGAGACCTTATTGAAACATATAAGATGATTAGAGGTTTAGATAGGGTGGACAGTGATAGCCTTTTTCCTAGGATGGAAAAAGCTAGCACGAGGGGACACAGCTTTCAATTAAGGGGTGATAGTTATAGGACGGATATCAGAGGTAGGTTCTTTACCCAAAGGGTGGTTCGGGAGTGGAATGCCCTGCCTGCAGCAGTTGTAGATGCGCCAAGTTTGGTGGCGTTTAAGAGGTTAGTTGATAAGTATATGGAAGAGAAGGGAATGTTTTAGTTTGGAGGGGCATTGCTTTTTATATTGGTCGGCGCAACATCGAAGGCCAAAGGGCCTGTTCTGTGCTGTAATGTTCTATGTTCTATGTTCTCTGTTCCTAAGGCTGCATTACACATGATTCACAAAACTGCATTCCTACCTCTAATTATTGGTGCAGTTTCAGCTCTTTAACAAACCATTAGTCTCCTAGCTGCTATCAATAGCTCCCAAGACTTCTCTGAGCCCAGACTGCCTGGCATGAAACCAGTGACCTTCCACAACATTTTCATGATGTTTAAACATAGAACATAGAACATTACAGCACAGAACAGGCCCTTCGGCCTTCGATGTTGCGCCGACCAATATGAAAAGCAATGCCCCTCCAAAACTAAACCATTCCCTTCTCTTCCATATACTTATCAACTAACCTCTTAAACGCCACCAAACTTGGCGCATCTACACTGCTGCAGGCAGGGCATTCCACTCCCGAACCACCCTTTGGGTAAAGAACCTACCTCTGATATCCGTCCTATAACTATCACCCCTTATTTAAAGCTGTGTCCCCTCGTGCTAGCTTTCTCCATCCTAGGAAAAAGGCTATCGCTGTCCACCCTATCTAAACCTCTAATCATCTTATATGCTTCAATAAGATCCCCTCTTAGCCGCCTCCTTTCTAACGAAAACAACCTCAAATCCTTCAGCCTCTCTTCATAGAACCTGCCCTCCATACCAGGCAACATCCTGGTAAACCTCCTCTGTACCCTCTCCAATGCCTCCACATCTTTCTATAATGTGGGGACCAGAACTGCACACAATACTCCAAGTGCGGCCGCACTAGAGTTTTGTACAGTTGCAACATGACGTTGCGGCTCCGAAATTCAATCCCCTACCAATAAAAGCTAAGACTCCATATGCCTTCTTAACAACCTTATTGACTTGACTGCCTACTTTCAGGGATCTATGCACAAATACACCAAGATCCCTCTGTTCATCAACACTATTAAGGATCCTACCATTAGCCCTATACTCTACACATTTATTATTCCTGCCAAAGTGCATTACCTCACACTTTCCCACATTAAACTCCATTTGCCACCTCTCGGCCCAGCTCTGCAACTTGTCCAAGTCACTCTGCAAACTATAACACCCCTCTTCACTATCTACCACTCCACCGCCTTTAGTGTCATCTGCAAATTTACTAATCCATCCTTCAATACCCTCATCCAGATCATTTATAAAAATTACAAACAGCAGGGGCCCAAAAACAGACCCCTGAGGCACACCACTTGTCACCGAACTCCACGATGAATATCTCCCATCAACCACCACCCTCTGTCTTCTATCTGCTAGCCAATTCCTAACCCAATTAGCTAAAATCACCCTCTATCCCATACATCTGCATTTTCTGCAGAAGTCTTCCATGGGCCACCTTATCAAACGCCTTACTAAAGTCCATATATACCACATCAACCGCCTTACCCCCATCCACCTCTTTGGTCACTTTTTCAAAAAACTCAATAAGGTTAGTAAGGCACGACCTACCCTTCACAAACCATGCTGACTATCCCCAATCAATTCATTTCTCTCTAAATAACTATAAATCCCATCCCTAATAATTCTCTCCAATACCTTGCCCACCACAGAAGTAAGACTCACTGGCCTATAATTCCCAGGAAGGTCTCTCTTCCCCTTCTTAAACAATGGGACCACATTCGCCATCCTCCAGTCCTCCGAACCACACCCGTAACCAACGAGGACCTGAAGATCAGAGCCAGAGGCTCTGCAATCTCCTCTCTTGCCTCCCAGAGAATCCTAGGTTAAATCCCGTCCGGCCCAGGGGACTTATCCAACTTCAAACCCTCGAGAATATCTAGCACATCCTCCCTATCTACTTCAATACTTTCCATTTTGCAACCCTGTACCTCAGTGTTCTCCATAACTACATTTACATCACCCTGCGTGAATACCGAAGAGAAATATTTATTCAGTACCTCTCCAATCTCTTCAGGCTCCACCCACAACTTCCCACTGCTGTCTATGACTGGCCCTAATCTTGTCCTAACCAATCTTCTATTCTTAACATATCTAAAGAAAGCTTTAGGATTCTCCTTAATCCTATCAGCCAAAGTCTTCTCGTGTCCCCTCTTAGCTCTCCAGCACTGTTTTCCTCTTACATAGAAAATAGGAGCAGAAGAAAGCCATTTGGCCCTTTGAGCCTGCTTTGCGTTCATCATGATCATGGCTGATCATCCAACTCAATAGCCTAATCCTCTTTTCTCCTCGAAATCTTTGATCCCATTTGCCCCAAGTACTATATCTAGCTACAGCTTGAAAATGTTTAATGTATTGGCGTGAACTACTTCCTGTGGTAATGAATTCCATAGGCTCACCACTCTGGGTAAAGGAATGTCTCCTCAGCTCTGTCCTAATGGTCTACCCGAATCCTCAGACTGTGACCCTGGCTCTGGACTACCCCACCATTGGGAACATTCTCCCTGCATCTACACTGTCTAGTCCAGTTAGAATTTTGTAAGTCTCTATGATATTTCCCCTCATTCATCTGAACACCACTGAAAGCAATCCTAACCTAGTCAATCTCTCCTCATACATCAGTTCCACCATCCTTGGAATAGCCTGGTAAACCTTCGCCGCACGCCCTCGAGAGCAAGAGCATCCTTCTTCAGAAAAGGAGACTAAAACAGCACACAGTATTCTAGGTGTGGCCTCATCAAAGCCCTGAATAATTGCAACACATCTCTGCTCCTGTACTGGAAACTTCTCGCAATGAAGGCCAACATACTACTTGCCTTCAAACCTGCTATATCTGCATGCTTATCTTCAACGACTGGTGCACAAAGACACCCAGGTCCCGCTGCACCCTCCCCTCTCCCAACTGACAGCCATTCAGGTGATAATCTACCTTCTTGTTTTTGCTTCCTTTGTGGATAACCTCACATTTATCCAAATTATATTGCATCTGCTATTCATTTGATCAGTCACCCAACCTGTCCAGGTCATGCTGAAGAATCTCTACATCCTTGCCACAGTTCACCTTCCCACCCAACTCGGCATTATCTATAAACTTTTAGATGTTACATTTTGTTCCCTCATACAAATCATTAACGTATATTGTGAAAAGCTGGGGTCCCAAGACTGATCCATGTGGCACCCACTAGTTACTGCCTGCCAGTTTGAAAAGCATTCATTAATTCCTACTCTTTGTTTCTATGCATCGCAATACACTTCCCCCAATCCCATGCTTTAATCTTGCATAACAATCTCTTATGTAAGATTTTGTCAAATGCTTTCTGAAAGTCCAAATATCCTACATCAACTGACTCCTTTGTCAACTCAACTAGTTGCATCTTCAAAGAATTCAAACAGTTTTGTCAAGCATGACAACTTCGTCATAAATCTACGCTGACTCTGTCTGATCCTGCCACTGCTTTCCAAATGCTCCATTAGAAAATTCTTGATAATTAATTTGAGAATTTTCCCCACTACCAATGTTAGGTTTACTGGTCTATAATTCCTTGTTTTCTCTTGAACCCCTTTTTGAATATTGGAATGACTTTAGCTACTTCTAATCTGCAAAGATCGTTCCTGAGTCTATAGAATCCTGGAAGATGACCACTGTGCATCCACTATTTTTAGAGCCACTTCCTTAAGTACACTGGGATGTGGAATATCAGGCCCTAGGGATTTATCTGCCTTCAGTCCCATCAATTTTCTCAGCACCATTTCTCTACTTATATTAATCTCCCTCAATTTCTCCCTCTCACTAAATCTTGCATTCTCCAGCATTTCTGATATCTGATTTGTGTCTTTTTTGTGAAGTACTTGTTCAGTTGCTGAGCCATTTCTTTGTCCCCTAGTATACATTCCCCCATTTCTGTCTGTAAGGGACCTACATATGTCTTCAGCAACTTCTTTCTCTTCACATATTTATGGAAACTCTTACTGTCAGTTTTTATGTTTCCTGCAAGCTTACTGTATTTTCCTATTTTCCCCTTCTTAATCAATTCCTTGGTCCTTTTTTGCTGAATTCTAAACTGCTCCTCTGACCTATTATTTTTGATGATTATCAATGACTATTTTCGTGCCACTTCTTGCTGTCGTCCAGAACTCGAAAAATTCATCAACTTTGCTTCCAGTTTCCACCATTCCTTCTTCTTCACCTAGTCCATCTCAGACACTTTCCTTCCCTACCTTGACATTCCTGTTTCCATGTTTGGCAATAGACTATCCACCAACATCCATTACAAGCCCAGTGACTCCCACAGTTATCTGGACTACAGTTCTTCACACCCAACATCCTCAAAGAACTCTATTTCTTTCTCTCAGCTCCTTCGTCTCCATATTTAACGTATTTGTTCCGACAATGCCACTTTCCAAAGCGGTGCTTATAATATGTGTTCCTTTTTCTTCAACTGTGGATTCCCATCTATAATTTCCATTTGTTGACAGGGCCCTAAACAGCGTGCAGTTCATCTCCCATGCCATGGCCCTCACCACCTCCCTTTCCTTGCAGAATAAGAATAGAGTCTCCCTTGTTCTCACAATTAACCCCACCAGCCTCTGCATGCAAAGCATAACCCCTCCACCATTTTTGCCAACTCCAGAGTGAGTCCACCCAACACATCTTTCCTTGACTCCCTCTGTTAGCATTCTGCAGAGATGTTCCCTGTGGGATAACCCAGTCCATTCCTCTACTATATTCACTCATAGCACAATTGCAGAAGTTGTAACACCTGTCCCTTTACCTCTTCCATGCTTACCATCCAAGGTCCAAAACACTCATTCCAGGTCAAGTAGCGTTTTGCTTGTGCCTCTTTCAAGTTGATGTATTTCATTTGCTGCTCCCAGTGTGGTCTCCTCTACATCAGAGAGATCAAGCATAGACTGGGTGATCGCTTTGCTCAGCACCTTTGACCTGTGCACGATCAGGACCCTGACCTTCTGGTTGCTTGTCATTTTAACACATGATCCTGCTCCCATACCCATATATCTGTCCTTGGCCTACTGCAATGTTCCAATGAAATGCAACGCAAACTGGAGGAATAGCATTTCATGCTGTAAAGTGCTAAGCACTTTACAGCATTCCAGTCTCAACACTGAATTCAACAACTTCATATGATCAGCTCTACCCAACCTCGACCCCTTTGTTTTAATTTTATTTAATGTTTTACTGTTCTCTATCTTTTATTTCTTTACAGTCTTCCTTCATTTTTCTTCCCTTCCACTCTTTTCCACTTCTTTATTCCTCACTCTCCTTACTTTACTTCCCCTTTGCTTCCCCTTTTCCCCTTTCTAAATTTTACCTCTCTCCCACTCATTCCCCCTACATTTTCATCTGTCTAAGCTGACCCTCTGATTTTAGCTTCTCTGCCATTTGGCCAATCACATCCTTTATTTCCTCTGTGGACTGCCATTAGTAGCCTTTCCCCTTGCTTTGTGGTTATGACTCTCATTCTCTCACCCTGTGGTATAAATAGCTCCCACTTTCTTTTAGCTTTGACAAAGGGTCATCTGGACTCAACATCAGCTCTTTTCTCTCCTTATGGATGCGGCCAGGCCTGCTGAGATTTTCCAGTATTTTCTTTTTTGCTATTATTTTCCTTGGCCAATCTGTAAGCTTCTTCCTTGGTTCAGATACTATCTCTAATTTTGTTTATAAGCCATTGGTGGGCCATTTTGCTTTTGTGCCTCTATCTATAAACTGAAGATACTTTGAATTAGTTTGTTTATTTACAAATGCAAGGAAGTATTTTACCAACCCTTCAGTTTCTGTGTGATCCAATTATACTAAGAATCTCACAGCAAACTTGGGTTTGAATTTGCTCAGCAAATTCATATATATATTATATACATTCAAAACACATGAAAAGGAATGTCTGCAACTTCCCACTTTTCACTCACACAATAAAGAGAGGAATAGGGGAAAGGAGCTTTATTATACAAGGACCACAGGAAAATAATATTGGTTCACGTGAGTTCCAGAATCCCAAAGTCAGGGTCCAATGAAGAAATCTTTCACATAGCCAGTTGTTGGTCAACTGATTGAGAGATTTGCTTTTTCAGATGGCTTTGATTCCACAAGATTAAGTAGGCATACAGAGATTGTGTCAATTCGGCCAGCAATGATCCAAAATCTTCCAGTAGAATCAGATTGGATGGGCCGATGGTCCAACCTGGACATGTGGCCTAGCAGTTGGATGTTAAATGGCAGGCTGGTTGCACAGCTCAAAAAAATAATATTGAACTGTTCAAAAGGCCAGAATAACCTTTCTTCTCCACAGTGATTCCAGCAAAGAATGCTTATCCAACACCTGGAACTTGGCTTTGTTTTCAGAACTGATGATGTTCTAGCAATAATGAGTTGAAAGTTGAGTGTCTGGTGTTAGGAAAGCCATTGTCTCAACAGACCCACAAACCTCACTAGCACGATTGGCTTATCAAATGCCCTTTTGAAATTGGTCTGTGCAGTCACAGGTTATCTGTCAGAAATGTCTTATGTAAAGGAAGGTGAGACATTCCCGAAACTGAGAAAATAGTTTTTTTAGCTCTGGAGACTAATTTCAAGCCAAAGGACCAACTATCTTGATTGCCTTTGTTCAGCAGAGAAGTCCAATCTAAAAATAAGAACAGTTGTGAGAATAGAGTTTTAAATCTTATACAGGGTTAAGTGTTTGTTTGGTGTTGAAGGAATCCAACACCAGAGAACCTACTTAAGTCCCACCCATCTCCATGATAACATAGCCTTTCAGGGTTCACTGAAGGCTTTTAAACTAATTTAGTTCTAGCTCCCAAGACAAAAAGTCTGTGTGGATTGCACTTCTTTGCAAGCTGTCTAACATTACATCTCCAGTTAAGTAAGCTCACCTATGGTTCCCTTTCTTCTACTCTGACAAACAAACAGGAGTAACCTTCTGAAGTGCTGTTTTTCTTTTAGTTCTTCTGGCAGTCACTAAAGCCCAGCATTTCACAACAACAATCTTCCCAGAATGAAACATTTATCTCTCAAACATTAATGTGAACATGAATTAGATATCATTCAGAAATCCCTGGTTACACATGAGGAACAGTGACTTGGTGGAGGAAACAAAAATGGACAATGCTGAAAACATTCAGCAGGTCAGGCAGCATATGTGGAGAAGAAAGAAGAATTAACGTTTCAGGCCAAGGACCTTTCATCAGAACTGGAAACGATTAGAGAGAGTTTGAGCGAGGGCAGGTGGAACAACGACAAAATGAAGGTCTGTGATAGGTGTAAGTTGGCAGAGATAGAATGACAGAAGACCGAGTCTTCCAGGATCAAAGGGAATTGAGATGAGTCAAGAAAATAAACAAAGAAGTGAAAGATGTGCTTAGAGCAGGTGTACTGCTGTCAGAAAGCAAAAAGGTAAAATAGATAAAAACAAACAAGGAAACAGAATTGTTGAAACCAATGTTGGTTCTGTAAAGTGCCTAAAAGTGGAGATCTAATCTGCATTTGGATTTCCTAATGTAGAAGAGATTGCAATGTAAACAGAGAATACAATATAATTGATTATGTCATATACAATATAACAGGCAGTGTGGTGACACAATGGATAGCACTGCTGCCTCACTGCGCCAGGAACCTGGGTTTAATTCCAGTCTTCAGTGACTGTGTGGAGTTGTACGTTCTCCTATGTTGTAGAGTTCCCTCCAGGTATTCCTGTTTCTTCCCACAGTTCAAAAATGTGCAGTTTACGTGGATTGGCCATGCTAAATTGCAGCTTTCACGTTCCAAGATGCATAGGTCAATGGGGTAAATGTGGGTTACTGAGGTAGATCATTTCAGTATTTTTGTGTGTGCACACAAAATGGGCCAAATGGCCTCCTTCTGCACTATAAGGATTTTATGATGCTATGATTAATGTAACTCTCTGTTTCTCCTAGAAGGGGAATTTGGAGTCTTGAATGGTGAGGAGAAAGGATGTAAAAAGGCAGCTGTCTTCTGGCTGTCATGGGAAGGGGCAATGGGCAATGAGTTGGGGTGATTGTAGAGTGGAGGATATCATGGAGGGAATGGTCAATTCAGAATGCTGAAAAGTGAAAGGAGGGAAAGGTTTGTTTAGTGGTGGCATTGTGGTGGAAGTGGCAAAAATGGTAGCAAATGATTTGTTGAATCTGAAAACTGGTGAAGTGGAAGGTGAGGACTGGAAGAACCCCACTGTTGTTCTGGAAGACACAGAAAGGGGTGAGAGCAGAGAGCTGGAAATGTAGCAGAAATGGTTGAAGGCCTTTTCAAATAATGTGCAGTTTGATTTTGATTTTATTTATTATTGTTATATGTATTAGTATACAGTGAAAAGTATTGTTTTTTGCACACTATACAGTCAAAGCATACTGTACATTGGGAGGAAAAGGAAAGGCAGAATGTAGTTGTTACAGTAATAGCTAGGGTACAGAAAAAAATGAACTTAATATGAAGTAGGTCCATTGAAAAGGTAAATGGTGGTAGGGAAGAAGCTGTTCTTGAGTCAGTTGGTACATGACCTCAGACTCTTTTTTTTTAACCAACGTGAGAAGGTGGAGGAGAGAATGTCAGGGGTGCATGGGGTCCTTAATTATGCTGGTTGCTTCTCAGAGACAGCAGGAAGTGTAGAGAGTCAATGGATGGGAAGCTGGGCTTCATGCATGACTCTTTGTAGTTTCCAGAGGTCTTGGACAGAACATGAGCTATATCAAACTGTAATTCAGGAAGAATGCTTTTAATGGTGCATCTGTAAAAGTTGATAAGAGTCAATAGTGGACATGCCAAATTTCCTTAGTCTCCTGAGGAAGTAGAGGTGATGGTCAACTTCCTTAATGATAGCGTCGATAAGGAGAGACCAGAACAGGTATCTAGACACTTATAAACTTGAAGCTCTTGACTATTTCCACTTCAGCCCTGCCTGTTGATGTCATCAGGTACGTATCCTCCAGTACGTTTCCTGAAGTCGATGACTATCCCCTTTGTTTTGCTGACATTGAGGGAGAGATTATTGTTGCTGCACCAGTTCACCAGATTCTCTTTAAAAAAAAAAGAGGTAAACAAAAAGTGGGTAACTATTAGGTCAGTTAGCTTAACTTCTGTGATAGGGAAAATGCTTGAATCTACCATCAAGGATAAAATAGCAAGACATCTGGATATAAATTGACCCATTGGTAAGATCAGCATGGATTCATTAATGGAGGTCATGTTTTGTGGAATTAGAACATAGAACATTACAGCACAGAACAGGCCTTTCGGCCTTCGATGTTGCGCCGACCAATTAGGAAAAAGCAATGACCCTCTAACCTAAACCATTCCCTTTTCGTCCGTAAACTTATCTACTAACCTCTTAAACGCCACCAAACTTGGCGCATCTACAACTGACACAGGCAGGGCATTCCATATCCTTACCACCCTCTGGGTAAAGAACCTACCTCTGACATCCGTCCTATAACCACCACCCCTTAATTTAAAGCTATGTCCCTTCGTGCTAGCTTTCTCCATCCGAGGAAAAAGGCTATCACTGTCCACCCTATCTAAACCTCTAATCATCTTATATGTTTCAATAAGTTCTCCTCTTAGCCGCCTTCTTTCTAACGAAAACAACCTCAAATCCCCTCAGCCTCTCTTCATAAGACCTGCCCTCCATACCAGGCAACATCCTGGTAAACCTCCTCTGTACCCTCTCCAATGCCTCCACATCTTTCTTATAATGCGGGGACCAGACTGCACACAATACTCCAAGTGCGGCCGCACTAGAGTTTTGTACAGTTGCAACATGACGTTGCGGCTCCGAAATTCAATCCCCCTACCAATAAACGCTAAGACTCCGTATGCCTTCTTAACAACCTTATCGACTTGATTGCCAACTTTCAGGGATCTATTCACATATACACCAAGATCCCTCTGTTCATCAACACTATTAAGAGTCCTACCATTAGCCCTATACTCTACACATTTGTTATTCCTGCCAAAGTGAATTACCTCACACTTTTCCACATTAAACTCCATTTGCTACCTCTCGGCCCAGCTCTGCAACTTGTCCAAGTCTCTCTGCAAACTATAACATCCCTCTTCACTATCTACCACTCCTCCAACTTTGGTGTCATCCGCAAATTTACTAATCCATCCTTCAATACCCTCATCCAGATCATTTATAAAAATTACAAACAGCAAGGGCCCCAAAACAGATCCCTGAGGTACACCACTTGTAACCAAACTCCACGATGAATAATTTCCATCAACCACCACCCTCTGTCTTCTATCAGCTAGCCAATTCCTAATCCAATTAGCTAAATCACCCTCTATCCCATACATCTGCATTTTCTGCAGAAGTCTTTTCTGCAGAAGCCTTCCATGGGGTTCTTTGAAAACTTTGCATGCGCAATGGACAATGGGCAAACTGGTGGATCCAGGCAGTTTGAGGGGCCGGAATTAATTTGTGCCATGACTAACCTTGTAAAGTATTCTATTATGATAGATATCAGCATTACCAGGCAATAGTCATTAAGGCATGCTGCTTGGCTTTTCTTTGGTACCGGGATGATGGTGGTTTTTTTGAAGCAGATATAGACCTCAGATTGATGTGCGGAGAGGTTAAAGATATCTGCGAATACCCCTGCCAGCTGGTCCACACAGGATCTGAGTGCTTATCCGAGTACCCTATTCAAGACAAGTTGACTTTTGAGAAGACTGATCTAACATCTGCGATGGTGACCTCAGATACCGATTCAACTGAAGCTCACACCACTCACTCTGTAAGGATTCCATTCCAACTTTCCAGTTTCTCCATTGCATTTTTTCTGATGATGTAATCTTCAAATCCAGTGCTTATGAAGTGTCATCCTTTTTCCTCAATCAAGGATTCCATCCCTTCCCAAAACATACACCAGCACAAATAGCCTTGAGATGAAACCTGCCGAGGTCTTATCATTGTGGCCAGGGACTTCAATCAGGCTAATTTTAAGGGTGTCTACCAAAATATCACCAATACGTCCCCCTGTTCCACCAGAGGCCCAAACATCCTAAACCACTGCTACACAAATATCAAGCTGATCTCTTGCTCAAAATGGGAATAGAATGTATTGAACTCACTGGGGAGGGATGCATTGATGCGAGTGATTTTACATATCTTCATCTTGTATGTCTTGCAGACCTTACAGTAGTCTGTGAAAGTCTGTGTGATTAGCATGAGATTCTAGCTTTGTCCACTACTGTCTTTTAGCATCTTTGATGATCTCTGTTGATCATATCTGGATTTCTTGTATAGGTCAGTGTTGCCTCAAACCTAAACTTTAGCAGGTAGTGGATATTTCTGTTTATCATCCATGGTTTCCGCTTGAGAAACACATGGATTTGCTTCTTTGGCACAGTCTTCTACACCCTTACAAATGAAGTCAGTTACTGTAGTGGTGTACTCATTTAGATTGGTTACTGAGATATTAAATATTCACCAGTCCACTGACTCGAAACAGTTCTGTAGGACATCATCCAATTCCTCAGACCATTATTGCATGACTTTCTTTATTGGATTCTTCCATTTCAGTTTTTGCTTGGAAGCTGGAATCAGGAGCACAGCCTTGTGGTCTGATTTACCAAAGTGTGGGTGGGCGATAGAGTGGTAGGCATGCTTGATATTTGTGTAGCAGTGGTTTAGGATGTTTGGGCCTCTGGTGGAGGGGGACGTATTGGTGATATTTTGGTAGACACTCTTAAGATTAGCCTGATTGAAGTCCCTGGCCACAATGACAAGACCTCGGCATGTTTCATCTCAAGGCTATTTGTGCTGGTGTATGTTTTGGGAAGGGATGGAATCCTTGATTGAGGAAAAAGGATGACACTTCATAAGCACTGGATTTGAAGATTACATCATCAGAAAAAATGCAATGGAAAAACTGGAAAGTTGGAATGGAATCCTTACAGAGTGAGTGGTGTGAGGAAGTGTAATTAAGGTAGTTGTGGGAGGTAGTAGGCTTATAATGAATATTAAGTAGTTGGTTTGATTTCTTTGCATGTTTCAGTTTTTCCTCTTTGCTTTCAGAGAGCAGCACACCTGCTCTAGGCATGTCTTTTGTTTGTTTCTTTTCTTGCCCCACTACTATTCCCTTTGGCCCTGTAAGACTACTGTCATTCAATCTTTCTTGTCTTCCATCCTATTGCACACCTTCCTTTCATCCTTGTTTCATAGAACATAGAACATTACAGCACAGAACAGGCCCTTCGGCCTTCGATGTTGCGCCGACCAATATAAAAAGCAATGCCCCTCCAAACTAAACCATTCCCTTCTCTTCCATATACTTATCAACTAACCTCTTAAAACGCCACCAAACTTGGCGCATCTACAACTGCTGCAGGCAGGGCATTCCACTCCCGAACCACCCTTTGGGTAAAGAACCTACCTCTGATATCCGTCCTATAACTATCACCCCTTAATTTAAAGCTGTGTCCCCTCGTGCTAGCTTTCTCCATCCTAGGAAAAAGGCTATCACTGTCCACCCTATCTAAACCTCTAATCATCTTATATGTTTCGATTAGGTTTCATCCACTTCTTGTTTAAAACCTATTTGATCTCTAACTTTTTCCCAGTTCTGAAGGAAGGTCCTTGACCTGAAACATTAACTCTGTTTCTCACTTCACAGATGCTGTCTTCACATACCTGCTGAGTGTTGTCTGCATTTTCTATTTTATTTTAGATTTCCAGTGTCTGCAGTATTCTATTTTTCAATCAGTGACTTGTTGGGTCAGCTGGGTGAAATTATCCTCCTCCCACGCTGTCTATTGAAGGCATCATAATTATTGGACCACTGTTCTTGAGTGCCAGCCACCCTACATCATTACCCATGGAGGTTGCAATCCTAGAGGTAAAAGAGATGTGGAGGGAAGAGCTCAACACTTACGAATGTGTGAGCAGGGACTAGAATTGTAAGTGATATGAGTTCAAAGGATGCAAATTCAGGACATAAACCTGCCTCAAAATGAATTAGCATTTAACCTCAATATTATTGAACATAAGGAAGGTTGCACATCACTGACAAATGCTCAAAGAACAGAAATATAACATGATCTGATTTCTTTTTCATAGAGCCTTGAGCTGGTGATTACAGGGACGATTCCAGTTTTCAATATCACTGTGGAGAATGGCCAGCAGGTATGTGGTTAGGATATGTTGTTATATTATGCCAGCTTTTCAGTTTAGAGTCCATGCATACAGAACAAAATGGAAAATGTGATAGAATTATTCCTATTTCCTGGCAATTTCCTTCTTGTCATATTACCCTATCTATTGTCTAGTCCTGAACACAAGACTATGTTGCAACTTTTAGTTGCAAGTCCTGCTTATTCTGAGATAGCAGCACCAAATTATCCCTCCGGAGCATCTCTTCAGAACTTGACAAGACTCTAATGAACATGCTGTTAATTGCCAGGTCAGAGCTGACAATGTGGCCCAGATAACATTATCTGTCAATATCATAAAGAGTGGAGTGGTCTTAATAGCTTTGCTGTCAGTACTGGCAAGCTGCACAGTTTTTGCTGGTTAGACTCTACTTGAATGCCTGACCATTTTGACGATCCCGAATCCTTGGCATATTTTGCCCTGACTCTGGAGATTTTGACTTGTTTGACAATGATCCTGAAAAAGTAGACCTGCCATTAGTTGCTGGGATTCTTTCAGGTGACTCTGTAAGTCAACATCATGAAAGGTAGATGTGATCTTAGCAGGTGAAGAAGGAGCTTCCCAAGGCTTATTAAAAGCATACTTTGAGTTTTTAGCTGATTCAACAGCACCCAAAACTCAGTGCCCACTTGAAGAGTTCCTTATCCATGGCGCTTGCTAACCTCTGCCTTTAATCTCTGGACAAGGTATATGGAGCATATCCTTATGGGCATTGAATTCATGTTCTATGTTGAGCAAAAACAAAGGCTACTCGTGCAGGATTCTGACTAGCTAGCTTTAGAGAATAGTCTCACATGATTGATGTTTTAAAAAAAATGTCTTGAGATGATCCTGTTCTGTATCCTCATTTTCCAGAATCCTAGTGTAATTTTGCCATTCTAAATGGACCATTTCCTTTACAGAACCAGCTCATGCTTGGAGTGATGGGGATCGATGTTGCTCTCGATGACATCAAAAAACTCACCCCTCGCTACAATGTATGTACAAATTGCATATTTCACAATTGCAATTCCTAATATGGGTATTGTGCTTTCAGTAATATTTGAGCTCCTACACATGTATGTCTGCCTCAGTGCTTGGCAGAAATATAGAAGGAAATTTTCACTTTTCCAGAAACAACCTACTGTATGATCATAAGCCTCTGCCTCCACTTTCCGTCTATTAATGTGGTGGTTGTATAATTACAAGGGGACTGTGTCCCGTTCGGGCACAGTCAGTAACAACACCTGTCCATCATAGTTGAAGCTGTTTCCATCACACACCAAAGGTTTTAAAGCAATTTCTACAGTGGACTGAATTTCCAGGCATCTAACATTGTGTTCCTGTTCATGTCAAACGTGAGTTAATGTCCCCACATTAATGATCAACCCCAATATTACTCACAATGCCAAGAATTCTTATTGCTTTTGAAATGAGGGAAAGAAAACCTCAGGACTACATTTTTTTATTTCAGCTGAAACTGCTTTCTCAAATGTAATTTATAGGCAAAATAGGCACCACTGTGGCACAGTGGTTAACACTGCTGCCTCATTGCACAGGTATCTGGGTTTGATTCCTGGCTAGGGTCACTGCCTGTGTCGAATCTACGCTTACTCCCCCTGTATGCGCGGGTTTTTTCTGGGTGCCCTGGTTTCCTTCCACAGTCGGAAAGATATGCTGGTTAGGGGCATTGGAGATGCTAAATTCTCTTTCAGTGTACCTGAACAGGCATCAGAGTATGGCAACAAAGGAATTTTCTCAGTAACTTAATTGGAGTATTAATATAAGCTACTTGTGACATGAATAAATAAAAGTTAAAAACTTAAAAGGAGGAAAACATGGGAAAAATACAATCTGCAAAGTATCAATTCCCATAGAACATAGAACATTACAGCGCAGAACAGGCCCTTCGGCCTTCGATGTTGCGCCGACCAATTAGGAAAAAGCAATGACCCTCTAACCTAAACCATTACCTTTTCGTCCATAAACTTATCTACTAACCTCTTAAACGCCACCAAACTTGGCGCATCTACAACTGCAGCAGGCAGGGCATTCCATACCCTTACCACCCTCTGGATAAAGAACCTACCTCTGACATCCGTCCTATGACTACCACCTCTTAATTTAAAGCTATGTCCCCTCGTGCTAGCTTTCTCCATCCTAGGAAAAAGGCTTTCACTGTCCACCCTATCTAAACCTCTAATCATCTTATATGTTTCAATAAGGTCTCCTCTTAGCCGCCTTCGTTCTAACGAAAACAACCTCAAATCCCTCAGCCTCTCTTCATAAGACCTGCCCTCCATACCAGGCAACATCCTGGTAAACCTCCTCTGTACCCTCTCCAAGGCCTCCACATCTTTCTTATAATGTGGCGACCAGAACTGCACACAATACTCCAAGTGCGGCCGCACTAGAGTTTTGTACAGTTGCAACATGACGTTACGGCTCCGAAATTCAATCCCCCTACCAATAAAAGCCAAGACTCCATATGCCTTCTTAACAACCTTCTCGACTTGACTGCCTACTTTCAGGGATCTATGCACATACACACCAAGATCCCTCTGTTCATCAAGACTACTAAGAATCCTACCATTAGCCTATACTCTACACATTTATTATTCCTGCCATAGTGCATTACCTCACACTTTTCCACATTAAACTCTATTTGCCACCTCTCGGCCCAGCTCTGCAACTTGTCCAAGTCTCTCTGCAAACTATAACACCCATCTTCACTATCTACCACTCCTCCGACTTTGGTGTCATCCGCAAATTTACTAATCCATCCTTCAATACCCTCATCCAGATCATTTATAAAAATTACAAAAATTACAAAAATTTACAAAAATTACAAAATTACATCAATTCCCATGAATCTTAACCACTACGGGCAGTCTCCAAAACCCCGGATATTACATAAATGTGAGTACACCACCAAATTGTTCAGGGCATGAGAAGACTGCATCCAACTAAAACTCACACTCCCATTCCCAATCATGGATTAACTCCACTTGTTACTGCGTTCACCTTAGAAAATACTTTCACCCATTTTAAGACTTACAGCTATCATGTTGCAAACTATCTTCCATTCACAATAACAGATTATTTGCTCCATCCATCCCTCAGCTCTACCTTCAAAGTTGGGGTGTTCTACAAAATCACTTGGGCCCACATTGCCTCAGCAGTTCCACTAGAACCTCAATCCCACTCCATACATCAGACAAAGAAGGTGATCGAATAAATCATAGCAACCTATACGATGGGCCAACCCAGTTCTTTCACAAATTAAGTGAATAAGACTGTTCATTAAATCAATTGGACAAACACAATATAAGTCATCTTTTCATATTCATAAATGGGAGTGGGCACTGCTGGATAGGCTGGTATTTATTGCCATCCCAAACTATTCGGGGACTAAGTAGAAAAGGTCAAGAGTTTCATGTTTTTAACTGTCCAGATCACTAACAACTGGTCTTGGTCCTCCCCGCTGCCCCCCCCCACCTCCCATGCTGATACTATAGTTAAGAAAGCCCACTAACACCTCTACTTTCTCAGAAGACTAAGAAAATTTGGCATGTCAGCTATGACTCTCACTATAGAAAGCATTCTTCTTGGTTGTATCACAGGTTGATATGACTTCTGCTCTGCTCAAGACTGCAGGGAATTACAAAAGTGCATGAACGAAGCCCAATCCATCATGCAAACCAGCCTCCCATCCATTGACTCTGTTTACACTTCCCGCTTTCTCAGCAAAGCAGCCAGCATAATTAAGGACCCCATGTACCTGGTCATGCTCTTTTTCACCTTTTCCCATTGGGAAAAGGTACAAAAGTTTGAGGTCATGTACCAACTGACTCAAGAATAGCTTCTTCCCTGCTGTTATCAGACTTTTGAATGGCCTTACCTTGCAATAAGTTGATTTTCCCTACACTTTAGGTATGACTGTAACACTACATTCTGCATTCTCTCATTTCCTTCTCTATCAACAGTGTGTTTTATCTGTATAGCGCACAAGAAACAGTACTTTTCAATGTATGTTAATACATGCTACAATAATAAATCAAATCAAATCTTGAGAAGGCAATTGTAAACTACCCTCTTCTACTGCTGGAGTCCATATAATGTAGAAATGCCACAGTGTTGTTAAGAAAGTAGTTCCAAGATTTTGACCCAGCAACACTGAAGGAATGGCAACATCATTCCAATCAGGTTGCTGTATGATTTGGTGGGAAACGCAGAGGTAACAGTCCCATGTAGATGCTCTCCTTATTCTTCTAAATGTTGATGTCATGGGTTTGCCAAAGAAACTTTGGTTAGTTGCTACAATGCATCTCGCTAACAATACACTTTTTCTACCATGCTTTTACCATGGCTGGAGTAAATATTTAAGATGGTGGATGAGATGCCAGTCAAGTGGGCAAGCTTTGAAGATCTCAGAGCCACCAAATATTGGTGATTTCCTACTCTGGACCTTTTGGCACAGTGGTATTCTGCTTTGGCATGGCCAAAGATCTGAAATTATGCTTGGAAAGTGAAGCTTGTACGCACTGAGGGGAAAGGAATCTTGGAAAGGATTGAAACCTTGGAGGTAGAATCTTGATAAAACTGCCTACATGGGAGTAATTTTTAGAAAGAATTCCAAGGCAACTTCTTCAAATTTATTAGAAACTCTTATAAAAAAGGCCAAGTTTTAGTGAGACTGGCTGTGAATTGGACGGCATGGTAGCACAGTAGTTAACGGTGCTGTCACATAATTGCCAAGGATCCATATTCAATTTCCGGCTTAGGTCACTGTATGGAATTGCACATTCTCCCCATGTCAGCGTAGGTTTCCTCTGGATATCCAGTTTATCACACAGTCCAACTGTGTAGGTTAGCGTAATTGGCATCTAAATTGCTCCTTAGAGCCAGGGGGACTAATAGGGTAAATATGTGCGTAATGGGGATAGGGTCTGGATGGGATTGTGGTTGGTGCAGACTCGATGGGCCAAATGGCCTCCTTCTGCACTGTAGGCATTCTATGATTCTATGAAATGTCTGGGTGAGTTGTTGAGAAATCCATGGAATCAGCTTTGTTAACATCTGTCATTTATTTTGGAGTGTTGTGTGTCTAACTACAATTCACTTGTGAATTAATTTCGTGCTTACCTTGAATATTAGAGCATAAACTATTGAAAGATAAAATTAAATTTGTGTGTGACAGTAATGATTTGCTGGGGTAAAAGGATTAGTGTGAGTTTGAATCATTTTCTTGTGTTTATATTGAGATCTTTCCAACCTTTTTGTCAGGAGTCATGTTATTCATTTTTTTCTTTTTTAATAAATGTTTTATTCTTTGTATTAGAAGTGCATCAGCAGATCCCTGTGAATTTGTTCAGTAATTTTCCTCCATGGGTTCCACAAAAAAAGTGTTTGGACCTATTGAACCAGGTTTCACTGGGATCTGACTTGTCCAGTATTACGTCAGCTGGGATCATAACAGCATTCATTTCTGATGGAGGGAAGGTCATTGATGAAACAGCTGAAGATGTTTGGGCCTCAGATACTACTTTGAGAAACTCCTGCTGTGATGTCCTATGACTGAGATGATTAACCTCCAACAGCCACAACCATCTTTCTTTGTTCCACATTATGAACCCTGATTTTCTTTGATTTCAGTTTTGTTAAGGCTCCTTGATGCCACATTTGGTCAAATGCTGCCTTGAAGTCAAGGCAGTCAGAATTACTTCACCTCTTGAGTTCAACTCTTTTGTCTATGTTTGGACCAATGCTGTAATGAGGTCAGGAGCTGAGTGGTCCTGGTGGAACCCAAATTGAGCATCAGTGAACAAGTTGCATGAGTGCCACTTCATAACATTGTCAACTACCTTTCCATTATCGTCCATCACTTTGTTGATTAATGAGAGTAGACCAATGGGGCAGTAATTAGCTGGGTTGGATTTGTCTTGCATCTTGTGAACAGATATACCTGGGCAATTTTCCACATTGTTAGATACATAGCTGTACTGGAACATTTTGTTTAGAGGATTGGCTAGTTCTGGTTACAGTCTTTGGCGCTATTGCTAGCATCGATGATGTTGGGGACTTCATGAGGAAGCCAAGATGGATCACTTACCTATCACTTCTGACTGAAAATGTTTGCAAATACTCCTTGTCTTTTGCAGTGACATGCTGGGCTCTACCACTATTGAGCATAGTGTTTGCTGACCCCTTAATTAATTGACATCATTCATAGATAAGTGTGACAGAATTTAAGAGCTTTGATCTAGTTCGTTAGTTATAGCATCACTTTACTTTGTAGCATGCTACTTCCATTGTTTGGCATACATGTAGATGTGTACTGCCGCTCTACCAGTTTGCCATCTCATTTTAGTCTGCTGCTGATCCTGGTTTGCTCTTCCCCACTCCTAATTGTACCAAGGTTTGTCCTCTGGTTTGATGGTAATGGCAAAACAAGGGATTTCCGGATGAGATAAAATATGGTGCTTTAATGCAAATCTGCTGCTACTGACGGTCAACAGTATCTCATGGATGCCTAGATTTATGCTGCAAGAGCTGTTCTGAATCTATCCCATTTAGCATGGTGATAGTGCTTTATCACCTGATGGAGAATGTCCTGTGTGAAGATGGCACTTCATCAAGAATTGTGTAGTGGTCACTTCTACCAGTACTGCCATGACCAAAAGCATCATGACAAGTGATTCCTGATAAATGAAGTCAAATAGGATTTTCCATTCTGTTGGTTTTTTCACTCATTGTGGCATGCTTTCAAAACATGTTCAAAACAGAAAATCAAACAAATTATTTTATCTTCAATATAAGTCTTTGATTCTACAACCCATATGAATAATTTCTATCCTGAATGGAGTCTTTTGACTCTCTTTCCCAGAATTGTGAACTTTTAATTGGTTTTAGTAAGATAACAACAGACATTCTAGACAGAATTTTACTATCTCGCCTGCCCGAGGTTCATAAGGTCCCACCCAAGGCCAACAGAGAATGCAGTTCTCTGAGCCTCGCCACCCCGATTCCAGGGTGGGCATGTCAGTAAAATTCTGACTTCTGACTCCATCCAGAGGTCCAGAAATGGATCATCCACTGTTAAGCATGTTTTCACAATCAATCCTAACCTTTTAAGCTCCTAATCTAGGTCTATTTGAATTACATTTACACCAGAGTTATCAGTATCTCAATCAAATATCCACTTATTTTATATTAAATACTTAATCTCCAACCGACAAGTTATATTCCTGAAGTTAGAAATTACTTCTAAAATATGTGAATTATGAACCAGATTTTCACAACACTTCCATTGTTTTGTTTACTGCTTTATCATGTAATCACCTATTCAATCTACCTATGCTAAATTTCTTAAATTAAAAAAAACGTCATCCTTCATTGTGCATTTCTGATCATACGTCTTCTGATCTTTGTACACAATTGCTTTAAAATATACTATATTATGATCATTGTTCAACTGATGATATCTGTCTTTAACATATTCCACTTGAAGTAATTCATCTCCCAGATCTAAATCTGGGTGTCACGGTGGCACAGTAGTTAGCGCTGCTGCCTCACACCTCCAGGGACCCATGTTCGATTCCCAGTTTAAATTATGTGTGGAGTTTGCACACATCAGAATATCAGGTGGGAATATCAATGGGACGGTGAATAAGGAGGTTAGTTCCCAGGTAGGGAAGCACTGTAGGTACTCTGAGAGGAGGGTTAGGCAGGTGGTGGAAAAGGGAAATATCCTGACTGAGGGGCTGAGGTGTGTCTATTTTAATGCCAGGAGTGTAGTAAATAAGGTAGATGAGCTTAGGGCATGGATTGCTGCTTGGGAGTGTGATGTGGTGACCATTACAGAGACTTGGTTGTCTCAGGGACAGGACTGGGTACTTCAGGTGCCGGGATTCAGGTGCTTCAGGAGGGACAGGGTTGGGGGCAAAAGAGGAGGTGGTGTGGCACTGTTGATCAGGGACAGTGTCATGGCTGTAGAGAAGGTGGAAGACGTGGAGGGAATGTCTACGGAGTCTCTGTGGGTGGAAGTTAGGAACAGCAAAGGCTCGATAACTTTGCTGGGTGTATTCTATAGGCCGCCCAATAGCGACAGGGAACTTGAGGTGCAGATAGGGAAGCAGATCCTAGACAGATGTAGAAATAACAGGGTTGTCGTGATGGGAGATTTCAATTTCCCAAACATCGACTGGAATATCCCAAGGGTAAGGGGTTTGGATGGTGTGGAGTTTGTTAGGTGTGTTCAGGAAGGTTTCCTGACACAGTACGTGGAAAAGCCTACGAGAGGAGAGGCTGTACTTGACCTGGTGCTTGCTAATGAGCCAGGGCAGGTGTCGGATCTCACGGTAGGTGAGCATCTTGGGAATGGAGATCATAATTCTATCTCTTTCACGATAGCGATGGAAAGAGATAGAATCAGGCAGGCTAGGAAGGTGTATGTCTGGAGTAAGGGGAAATATGAAAACATTAGGCAGGTAATTGGACTTATAAACTGGAAGGAGGTGTTCTTGGGGAAGAGTACAGAAGGGAAGTGGCGGTTTTTCAAGGAATGTTTGTCTAGGGCACTGCAAGACAATGTTCCGAGGAGTCAAGGAGGTGCTGGTAGGACGCGGGAACTGTGGTGCATGAAGATAGTGGTGAACCTAGTTAGGAAGAAAAAAAAGATATATAAAAGGTTCAGAGAGCTAGGGGATGTTAGGGATCTAGAGGAGTATAAGGTGTGTAGAAGGGAACTTAAAAAGGAAATTAGGAGAGCCAGAAGGGATCATGAGAAGGCCTTGGCAGGTAAGATTAGGGAGAATCCCAAGGCCTTCTACAAATATGTGAAAAGTAAAAGGATGAGAAGAGAAGGGATAGGGCCTATAAAAGGTGAAGGGGAAAAGTCTGTGTGAATCCGGAAGAAATGGCAGAGGTGCTTAACGAGTATTTTGCCTCGGTATTCACGGTGGAAAGTGAACTGGGAGATTGCACTGCAGGTTTGAGGCATACGGAAAAGATTGAGTATGTGGATGTTAGGAAAGAGGATGTGTTAGACCTGTTAAATTCTATCAAGATAGACAAGTCGTCGGGACCGGATGGGATGTACCCCAGGTTATTGTGGGAGGTGAGGGAAGTGGTTGCAGAGCCCCTGGCGATGATATTTGCGTCGTCCATGGAAACGGGAGAGGTTCCAGAGGATTGGAGGATTGCGGATGTGGTTCCTATCTTTAAGAAAGGGAACAGGGATAGTCCAGGAAATTACCGACCAGTGAGTTTGACTTCAGTGGTTGGTAAGCTGATGGAGAGGCTTCTGAGGGATAAGATATATGAACATTTGGAGAAGTTTGGACTGATTAGAAATAGTCAGCATGGTTTTGTCAAGGGCAGTTCATACCTTACGAGCCTAGTTGAGTTCTTTGAAAATGTGACTGAACACATTGACGAAGGAAGGGCGGTGGACGTAGTGTACATGGACTTTAGTAAGGCATTTGATAAGGTCCCCCATGCAAGGCTTCTGGAGAAGGTGAGAGGGCATGGGATCCAAGGGGCTTTGGCCTCGTGGATCCAGAACTGTCTTGCCGGCAGAAGGCAAAGAGTGGTTGTGGATGGGTCTTGTTCTGCATGGAGGTCGGTAACCAGTGGAGTGACCCAGGGATCTGTTCTGGGACCCCTGCTGTTTGTCATTTTCATAAGTGACCTGGATGAGGAAGCGGAGGGATGGGTTAGTAAGTTTGCTGACGACACAAAGGTCAGTGGTGTTGTGGATGGTCTGGAGGATGTCAAAAGTTGCAGGGGGACATAGACAGGATGCAAGACTGGGTGGAGAAGTGGCAGATGGACTTCAACGCGGATAAATGTGTAGTAGTTCATTTTGGCAGGAATAATGGGATGAAGGAGTACAATATAAAGGGTAGGAGTCTTAGCTGTGTTGTAGAGCAGAAGGATCTCGGGGTCTGGGTCCATAGGACTCTTAAATCGGCCTCGCAGGTGGAGGAAGTGGTCAAGAAGGCGTACGGTGTACTGGCCTTCATTAATCGAGGAATAGAGTTTAGGAGTCAAGAGGTAATGATGCAGCTCTATAAGACTCTTGTCAGACCCCAGTTGGAGTATTGTGCGCAGTTCTGGTCGCCTCATTATAGGAAGGATGTAGAGGCTATTGAGAGAGTGCAGAGGAGATTTACAAGGATGCTGCCTGGATTGGGAGGCAGGCCTTATGAAGATAGGTTGAGGGAGCTGGGACTCTTCTCACTGGAGAGACGTAGGTTGAGAGGCGACCTGATAGAGGTTTATAAAATGTTGAGAGGAATAGATAGGGTGGACTCTCAGAGACTATTTCCCCGAGCTGAAATGGTCACTACGAGAGGACACAGATTTAAGGTGCAGGGAAGCAAATACAAAGGAGATGTCAGGGGTAGGTTTTTCACTCAGAGGGTGGTGAGTGAATGGAACCGACTGCTGTCAGAGGTTGTTGAGGCAAACTCACTGGGGTCTTTTAAGAGACTTCTGGATGAGTATATGGAAAAGAATAGGATAGGGGGTTATAGATAGGTCTGTGGATTGGTAGATGTGATCAGCGCAACTCGTGGGACGAAAGGCCTGTTTGTGCTGTATTGTTCTATGTTCTATGTTCTATTTTCCTTTTGTCTGCATGGGCTTCCCCCAGATTCTCTGGTTCCTCCCGGTGTCCAAAGATGTGTGGATTAAATTGATTGGCCATGCTAAATTGTCCCTTAATGTCATGGGCACTAGCTAGGATAAATGCAAATGATTATGGGGGTAGGTGGGATTGTGGGATTGTGTTCAGTGCAGACTCGATGGGCCGAATAGCCTCCTTCTGTACTGTAATTCTGTGATTTTATGAAATCCAATATTCTTTATCAGATTGGAAACACATTAATTAAGAAAATCCTTTTGTACACATACATAGGATATTACTATGTATCAGATAACTCTAGCTTTGACACTATGTTTTCCGACGTCCCGATGTATTTAAGGGACATAGGGTTTTCAAGTCTTTTAATATCAATGTTCTAGTTTTGCTGTACACCACTGAAACCTGCAGAAAAGAGCCACTGTGCTGTATTTTATTTCATATTGAAATTCCTGCCAGTTTCTTGTTAATATTCTCTGTTGTTTTCTCCACACAGTTAGGCGCTAATGGATACTTTTTCGCCATTGATCCAAATGGGTATGTCCTGTTGCATCCTAACCTACGGCCAAAGGTGAGAGATTTTAGTACCAGTTCACTCCAATGTCTGTAAAAATCTTTTAGCTCAAGTGTGAGCATCTTAACCATTTATCTACTTGGATAATATTTTAATAATCAGAAGGTACCATTCTGGTCTTCATCCAGAATCTTTAATTAGTCTATCATGGACTCAGCTTCTATCCACTGTTGGTAGTTGGGGTAAATGTCCTAAGTGAGTAACCCATTTCAGAACTGGAGTGTGTAGTGTGGTATGGGTGTGCTTCATCAGTAATCTTTCCCACAGGTGAGTTTCTATAGAGAGCAGTGTAAAGATGATGATGCTATCCATGCGATTGGCGCTTGTTACTAGCTCCTGACATCTTATGGCCCAACATTTAAGATTGTTCTATAATCCAAGATTGATCCATGCATTGATATGGTTGCATTTATAAACCTTTGAATAAACCAAAGCAGTAAAGCATTCAAAGCAAGGTGATAGAGATCTCTTCATTTTTAAATCTCATTGACGGTGACTGTCAATGTCTGTCATGTGTTCCATTTTACGGATTTCATCTCTAGATTATAAATTTCCGGGAGCCAGTGACTCTGGATTTCCTGGATGCTGAGCTGGAAGATGAAAACAAGGAACAGGTAAGGAGTGGCCTCTTCAGTGGAAATTAAAAATATGTAGGCTGGAATGTTATGCTGTTCACAGTAACAGGATTTTCCAATTTGCTAAGTGAACGGAAAATTGGCTGGGTGCAAAATTCTCTGATCTCACTGCAGCAGGAGAGTGGTGGAAACAACCAGTAAGATCATGTCAATAATATCTCCAGAGCTTTCATAGAGTCGTAGAGGTTTACAACATGGAAACAGACCCTTTGGCCCAAATTGTCCATGTTGCCCTTTTTTTTAAAACCCATAAGCTAATCCCAATTGCCCATATTTGACCCATATCCCTCTATACCCATCATACCCATGTAACTACCTAAATGCTGTATAAGAACATAAGAAGTAGAAGTAGGAGCAGGAGTAGGCCATCCAACCCCTCGAACCTGCCCCACCATTCAATAAGATCGTGGCTGATCTGTAGAGGTTCAGTTCCACTTTCCCAAAGGATGGTTCGGGAGTGGAATGCCCTGCCTGCAGCAGTTGTAGATGCGCCAAGTTTGGTGGCATTTAAGATGTTAGTTGATAAGTATATGGAAGAGAAGGGAATGTTTGGAGGGGCATTGCTTTTTATATTGGTCGGCGCAACATCGAAGGCCGAAGGGCCTGTTCTGTGCTGTAATGTTCTATGTTCTATGTTCTATGTTCCTGCTTTCTCCCCGTAACCCTTGATTCCCTTGTCAATCAAAAACCTATCCACTGAATGGGAATGGAGGGGTATAGAAAACTGATTTAAAACAGGGATCATAAGCCTTGGGAGTCCCTGGGAAGTGTGTAAATAGATGATGATGATGTACTTGTTTTTATCCTACAGATGCTTTGGTCCACCTTGTTGTCTAACAAGGGGCATACACGCTATGGGTCGTGAGAGGGCTGCTCTTGGATTTTTTTTTCGAGAGTATCCTAGTGCTTCACGTCATTAGTGTACGCTTGACCTGGACCATTTGATGGGCAACACGACAGCTCAGTGACTTGCGTGGGTTTTTCTCCGGGTGCTCTGGTTTCCTCCCACATCCCAAAGATGTGCTCTTAGGCTAATTGGCAAAACAAATACTCTCTAAATTGTTTCAAATTTGGTTTTTAATCCATAGTTCTATAAACATAGACAGGAATCATGGGTAGAGGTGGGAACATTGGGGTGGCGGCGCAGGCTCGTTAGGCCAAAGGGCTTGTTTCCTGTGCTGTTTTGTTCTTTGTTCTCTTGACTTGAACATATTCAACGAGGAAGCCTCCACCACCTCATCAGGCAGAGAATTTTTAGAAGATAAAATTGTACCCGCCTCTTCTACTACCTCTGGCAGCTTATTTCAGACACTGACAACCCTCTGTATGAAAAAGTTGCCCCTCTGAACACTTTTGTATCTCTCCCCTCTCACTTTAAACCTATGCCCTTTAGTTTTAGACTCCCTACCTTTGGGAAAAGATATTGACTATGTACCTTGTCTATGCCCCTCATTATTTTATAGACCTCTCGAAGGTCACCCCTCAACCTCCTATGCTCCAGAGAAAAAAGTCCCAGTCTATTCAGCCTTTCCTTATAACTCAATCCTCAACTCATTCAACCATCACATACCATCAACTCAAGAAGAGAGGAGGCAGTTCCTCAGAAGCATCAGAAATTATATTTTTTCTCTATTATATCAAAACATTGTTGATTCCCTGCTCTCAAGAGGACTCGAGAACTGGAGAGAGCTCTTAAATTTGATGGTTCTTCCTTCCTCAACTGATGCGAGTTTTTTTTTCTGATAGGTCCTTACCTTGAACAAAGTCCAACCTCCTGCACTCTGCAAGTTTGTGTTTTACTGTCGGTAGACAATATTACTTGTGGGGGTGGGGGAAAGGATCGCCAGGGAAAATCCACCCTGTTTTACTCAGAGGAAGAGGGGCTAGATTAGGAGCATAAGGATTCCAATCAAGGGCTTGAAAGAGGTAATGTCTCTTCTCATACAGTGAGCACCACTAATCCAGCACAAGATGAGCAAAATATAAATCTAGTAATCAAAATGCTGTTTTTAGAGCCACCCACAGGGTCTATAGAAGGGCTTGTTGCTGTCAGAGAGAGTCACAGATGGAGTTACTGTAACGGTGTACTGAATTGTTTCTGAGCTGTTGACTTGTGTTTTCAGTTGCTTCTCTCTGTTATGCTCTGCTTCTCACTGATTTATCAGGGCCCTTGGTCTCCTGCCGTTGCTGCTCCACCAATCACAAATTCTATCACTGGAAGAGCAGCAGAATCCAGGGAAGAGAACCTATCATTGTAGGAACAACTCCTCACAGATTTTGTCTCTTTCACACTTGGGGTGACTTTTCTATCATGTCACCTCCGTGATTGAATCATTTCAGGTTTGCAAAGATGAATTTGCCTGTTGTGCCCAGGAATTTTAATCCTGTCCTGTTAGCAACTTTTCTGTTTCTTTCTCTCTCATAAATTCATCTAGCTTCCCCGCAAATGTATCATTTCTATTCACTTCAGTTACTCCATTCAAGTTCCATAAGAACATATGAAAGATGTCATTGGCCGTGTGAGACATGGGCATCGCTAACATTTATTGCCCATCCCTAGTTTCCCTTGACTTAAATGTCCTGGTAGGCCATTTCAGAGAACAGTTGAGAGTCAGCCATATTTCTGTGACTTTGGAGTCACATATAGGCCAGAGCACGCAAGGACAACAGATCTCCCTCCCTAAAGGATATTAGTGAATCAGATGGGTTTTCCCAACAGTCGGCATTGATTTTATGGTCATCAGTAGATTCTTAATTCCAAATATTTTTATTGAATTCAAATTCCATCATCTGTCGTGGTGGAATTCAAACCCAGATCTCCGGAACATTAAGTTTCTGGATTAATAATCTACCATTAGGCCATCACCTCTCCTTTGATCCTGCTTCACTTTTCAATAAGAGCAATGCTGAACTCATTATGATCTTAACTTCAGTTGCGCGCATGAGCTTGACTGTGTTGTATATTAAAAGTTTGTCTATTCAGTGACCCAGCCTCTAATGCTGTCAATGGATAAGATTTCCAAAGACCAACAATCTTCTGAGAGAATAAATTTCTTCTAATCTCCCATTAAATGGGAGAATCTTTATTGTGAAACTGATTTTCCCAATATCATAAGGTCAGAAATGGAGATGAATGCACATTTGTGACATCTCAGACACTGAAGCAGTCCATGTCCAAATGCAGCAATCTGGACAATATCCAGGCTTGGCTGACAAGTAGTGTTCATTGCCACACAAGTGCCAGGCAATGATAAACTCTAACGAGAGAGAATCTAACCATTGCCCCATGAAATTGAACAGTATTTCGTTTTTGAACATTCTAGAGATGTTTTTTGTGTCATATGTGGCAACTACTAGAAAATGCGTATTCGAAATCTTTGCCATTTCTTTACCCATTATTAATTCCCAGTGGCATCCTTTAAAGAGGCATCATTTATTTTAGCTATTCTCTTCCTTTTAGTGTATTTATAACATGTTCAACATTCTCATCATTCTATAGGTAGAGAAGTTTCTGCTGAATTCCCTGCTGAATCTATTAGTGACTAACTTATATCAGTGTCCTCTAATTTTGATCTTCCCACAAATTGAATCATCTTTTTTCTGTCTGTTTTAACAAACAACAGTTCTGTTATCGTCCTTGTCAATCCACATTGCATTGTTTCCAGTGTGTCTCTATCCCTTGGGAATATTAGAATTACACAAAATGAAAGTATATCTTTCCTGTAGTACTGATGTTAATCACCAAATAGTCAGTTATTCTCACCCTTATCCATCAAGTTATTCTAAAATGCCTAATCCAAATACATTTAAATATTACTTATTTTCTATTTTTCTGCTGATTCCACCTCGTTCCATTAGGTTAATAGTAGGTAAAGAAGCGGTGTGTGAATCACAGATAAAGGTTGGGACTGGTGGGTTCAGGTTCACTGCTAATTCAGAACGAATTCATCCCGTGTGGGTTACCATTTTGAGGCAGGCAATAGCTAATTCCTTCACTGAATGTATGCTCATGTTCCATTACATGGAAAAGAAAGATTAGTTTCATGTGGCATTATTTTCTTTTTGTTTTCTGTATTCGCCTCTGGTTATACAGATCCGGAAAATCATGATTGATGGGAAGAGTGGGGAAAGTGCCTTCCGAACTCTACTCAAATCCCTGGATGAGGTAAGTATAACATCATTTGTATGTATTTATTTGTAGCTTCATGGTTTTTTAATTGTGAAGAATTCTGTCTATCCGACCAAGACAATAACCCTTCATTCATGAAATGGCCAAACCTATTTGTTTACCAATTCCAGTGCAAAAATAGATATTATTTATCTAGCCTATAATGGGCATACACCATATATCAAGTATTGCACTTGCCTGACATTTATGCTTGGCTTAACAGTAATATTGTCTCTCTCACCAGAACTGGAGGAAGTTAGAGATTTAACAGGTTTTAAGCCAAGGCAGGGAACAAGCAAAAGGAAAGATCTGTGATTGGGTAAAAGGCAAGAGAGATGGATGAAATAGTAAAGAGATGTTTGTGCAAGGCAAAATGAGATGGTAATGGGATAATAAAAGGAAGATAAGATGGAGGTATAAATGGAAATGCAAAATCATTATCAGAACTGCTGCCCTCAAAAATGGGAGCAGAGGTTATGATCTGAAATTGTTCCTTTGATTGTTTCTTCTGGGATGCTGTGAAGGACCTGATGAACAGATGAAGTGCTGGTTCTCAAGCTTACATTGAACTTCATTGGAACAGTTGAAGAGGATAGAGTCAGATTGGGACAGAGAATTAAAGCGACAGGTGTCTGGAAGCTGCAGACTGAACCATGAAGTAATAACTTGGGTTAAGTTTGATGTCTTGTTGTAGAGGAGACCGCATTGTGAGCAGTGAATACCAAGTGCTAAATTGAAAAAAGTATAAGTAAATCACTGCTCCACCTGGAAGGAGTATTGGATCCCTAATTTCGAAAAAGGAGGTAAAAGGGCAAATTTTCCTGTGCTTACATGAGACGGTGCCTTTGAAGAGGACTATCAATTAATTTTCCAAAAGCAAAGAAATGGCAGAGGATGATCTGTTGAAAGTGGATGCTGGTGGGGTGAATAGTAAAGAGTAGTTAAATTAATTAAACAGAGGTGGCTGGGAAAGTGATGTGCTGTAGCTGTATGATCTGAGAGCTGGAAGATCCCATTGTGAGCTGTAGTGATCATATCTACTGCAAGTGCTGGTTGCTTGAAGAACTTCTACTCAGAATTAATGAGTTAGAAACTGAGGTTTAGACACTGAAGCATATCCGGGAGGTGGTAGTTAAAGGGGATTCTATAACTAGAGGAATTGATAGCATCTTTTGTTTTGTTTTGTTTTTATTCCAATTCAATCAAATCCAGTCCAATTCAGAGTCACAACAAGTTGAGACATTTCCAACCCAAGCTGACAAGACAGGGCTCTCACCTCCTATCTTGGGCTTGATCTACATGATCCAAATTGATTAGAGTAGGCATTGCACCTTTTCCAAGCTTTGATCTCGTTTGCATCTTAGCCAAAAGGCCGAGATGCCGCTTTTAAAAATTGCTTCAAATGAAGCTAAGATGTAACCTAATGACTTCAACCAAGCAAAGCATGTTGATACTATACTTGATCTTAGCCAAAAGGCTGAGAAGCATCCTTTGCAAGCAGGATTGAATGTACCGCGTGGTACATTGCCTGCCCAGTGCCAAGGTGAAGGACATTTGTGACCGTTGAAGTAGGAATGGGAGGATCTAGTTGTTGTGGTCCACACTGGGGCAACAAACATAGACAAGACTAGGAAAGAGGATCTGTTTGAGGATTATCAGGGCATTATGTACTACACTAAAGAACAGATTGTCAAGGGTTATAATCTCTGGATTACTACCCAAGCCACGTTTCCAATTGGCATAGGGATGAGAAAATTAGGGAAGTAAACACCTGACTAAAGGAGTGGTGCGGGAAAATGGGATCCGATTTCATGGAGCATTGACATCAGTATTGGAACAGGTGGGATTCGTACTGTTGGACAGTCTTCATCTGAACCGAACTGGAACCAGTGTTCTAGTGGAAAGGATAAATAGGGTGGGTCACAGGACTTTAAACTAGCAAGAGGAGGGAGGGGGAAAGGGAAGGATAAAACTGTTAATGGGAAACAAAGCAGCGGGTTAGCATTTGTGTAGGAAGTGTTAACTACATGGAAAATTATTTAAATAGTTAAAAGGAAGGAGAACTCAGGAGATGTTATTAATGGAGATGTTAGGATTCTAAAGGGTGTAAAAACTAGCATAAGGACACTTTACCTAAATGCTCAAAGCATTCGAAACAAGGTCAGTGAGTAGATGGCACTAATCATTGCAAATGAGTATGATTCATTGGCCATTAGAGAGACATGATTGCAGAGTGGTCATGACTGGGAGTTAAATATCCAGGGGTATCAGACTATTTGGAAGGACAGACTGAAAGGTAATGGAGGTGGTGTATCCCTGATATTTAAGAATGATACCGGGCAGTAGTGAGGGATGATATAGGTTCTAGAGAGCAAAAGGTTGAATCCATTTGGCTGGAAATCAGAAATAATAAGGAGAAAAAGTCACTGATAGGCGTTGTCACCAGGCCACCAAATAGTAATATCACAGTGGGGCAGACAATAAAGAAATAACTGATGCATGTAAAATAGTGCAGCAATTACCATGGTGGTTTTTAATCTACATGTTGATTAGTCAAACCAGGTTAGTCAAGGCAGCCTTGAGGAGGAGTTCATAGAATGTATCTGCAATAGTTTCCTCAAACAGTATGTAATGGAACCTATGAGGGAGCAAGCTATCCTAGATCTGGTCCTGTGCAACGAGAAAGGAATAATTAATCATCCCACAATTAGGGATCCTCTCGGAAGGAGCAATCACAGTACGGTTGAATTTAAAATACATGTGGTGGATGAGAAGGGAAAATTCCAATACTAGTGTCCTGTGCTTAAACAAAGGAGACTACAATGAGATGCGGGAGGAGGCAGCTATTGTAAGCTGGGAGTAAAGATTGTTGGGATAATTGAGGAACAGTGGAGGACTTTCAAAACGATTTTTCACAGTGATCAGCAGAAGTATATACCATGGCAGCACAGTGGTTAGCACTGCTGCCTCACAGGGCCATGGATCCAGATTTGATTCCCAGCTTGGGTCACTACCTGTGTGGAGTTTGCACATTCTCCCTGTGTCTGCATGAGTTTCCACTCGGTGCTGTAGTTTCCTCCCACAGTTTAAAGATGTGTGGGTTAGGCGGATTGGCCATGCTAAATTGCCCCTTAGTGTCAGGGGGACTAGCTAGGGTAAATGCGTGAGTTTATGGAAATAGGGCCTGAGTGGGATTGTGGTCAGTTGCAGACTCGATGGGCTGAATGGTCTCCTTCTACACTGTAGGATTTTATGATACCAGTGAAAAGGATACACTGTAGGAAAAAGAATAATCAGCCATTGATATCTAAGGAAATAAAGGAGGGTATCAAATAGAAAGAAAATGCTTACAAAGTAGCAAAGATTAGTGAAAATCTAGAGGATTGGGAAAACTTTAAAGGTCTACAAAAAGCCATGAAGAAAACTATAAAGAAAAGTAAGATAAGTTATGAGAGTAAACTAGCTCAGAACACAAAAACAGATAACAAATGTTTCTATAAATATATAAAACGAAAAAGAGTGACTAAGGTAAACATTGATCCTTTAGAGGATAATGGGGAATGAGGAAATGGTCAAGGCATTAACATAGAACATAGAACAATACAGTACAAACAGGCTCTTTGGCCCACGAGTTGCGCCGATCACATCTACCAGGTATTTAAACAGGTATTTTGTGTCGGTCTTCACAGTGGAAGACACAAATAACATGCCAAAAATTGATAACAAGGAGGCAATGGCAAGTGAGAACCTGGAAACAATTATTATCACTAAAGAGATAGCATTGGGAAAGTTAATGGGGCTAAAGGTTCTGATGGAATGGATCCGAGGCTACTGAAAAATGATGGGGAAATAGTAAATGCACTCATGGTAATTTACCAAAATTAGCTGGACTTTGAGACTGTTCTGGCAGACTGGAAAACAACAAATGTGATGCCATTGTTAAAAAAGGAGGTAGTCAAAAAGTCAGTAACTATAGACCAGTTAGCTTAACTTCTGTAGTAGGGAAAATGTTTGAATCTACATTCAAGGAAGAAATAGTGAGATATCTGGATAGCAATTGTCCCATTGGGCAGACGCAGCATAGGTTCATGAAAAGCAGGTCATGTTTAACTAATTTACTAAAATTATTTGAGGACATTACGAACACATTGGACAATCAGGAACCGATGGATGTAGTGTATCTGGATTTCCAGAAGGCATTCGACAAGCTGCTGCACAAAAGGCTGCTGCATGAGCTAAAAGTGCACAACATACGGGAAATGTATCGGCATGGATAGAGGATTGGTTAACTAACGGAAAACAAAGAATGGGGATAAATGGGTGTTTTTTTCTGTTCAAAAATCAGTGACCAGTGATGTGTCTCAGGATCAGTGTTGGGACAGCAATTCTTTACAATTTACAAAGATGATTTGGAGTTGGGGGCCAAATGTAGTGTGTCAAATCTCACAGATGACACTAAGATGAGTGTAGAGCAAAGTGTGCAGAGGACACTGAAAGTCTGCAGAGGGATAAGGACAGTTTAAGTGAGTGGGCGAGAGTCTGGCAAATGGAGTACAATGTTGGTAAATGTGAGGTCATCTATTTTGGCAGGAAGAGCAGCAAAATAGACTATTATTTAAATGGTAATAAATTATAGCATGCTGCTGTGCAGAAGGATCTGGGTATGCTTGTGCAAGAATCACAAACAGCTGGTTTGCAGGTGCAGCAAATAATTAAGGAGGCAAATGGAATTTTGCCCTTCATTGCTAGAGGGATGGAATTTAAAAACAGGGAGGTTATGTTGCAGCTGTATAAGGTGCTGGTGAGGCCAGTGTACAGTTTTGGTCTCCTTACTTGAGAAAGGACATACTAGCACTGAATGAGGTGCAGAGGAGATTAACTAGGTTGATTCCGGAGTTGAGAATGTTGGCTTATGAGGAGAGACTGAGTAGAATGGGACTATATTCATTGGAATTTAGAAAAATGAGGAGGTATCTTATAGAAATGTATAAAATTGTGAAGGGATTAGACCAGATAGAAGCAGGGAGGCTGCTTCCACTGGTGGGTGAAACTAGAACCAGAACTCAAGGGCAGCAGATTTAGGACTGAGTTGAGGAGGAATTTCTTCACCCAAAGAGTTGTGACTCCATAGAATTCCCTTCCCAGTGCAAAAGTTGACGCTACCACATTGAATGTTTTTAAGGCAATGATAGATATATTTTTGAACAGTGAATGAATAAGGGTACAGTGAGTGAACAGGTAAATGGAGCTGAGTTCATGAAAAAAAATCAACCAAGATCTTATTGAATGGCGGAGCAGACTCAAGGGGCCAGATGACCTACTCCTGTTCCTAGTCCTTACGTTCGTAAGTGGAATCCTACCATTTATGGAAGAGAGGAAAAGGAGTGAGAGCAGGAATATGTGAAATGAAACAGACACAACTGAGGAGCCTATCAACCATGGTGAAGCGAATCTTTGGTTGAGGAAAAAAGACCTTGTGTCTTGAGACTTTGATTTCAAGGCTTTTAGTCTTGCTCACATTAGGAAGAATGACTAATTTGGTAATAATACCAATATGATATTCTTGCAAATCTAGTCTGATGAGTGGGAGACAAAAAATTTCAAAAGATACAAATGAAATGGGAGAACTGAGAGGATAGAATAATATCTTCGCAGGAAGTATCATGGGGAAAAATGTAATCAATACAACTGTGGGAATCAGTACACTTTTGGAATATTAGTCGATAGTCCACACCCAGAAATTCAATTACGAACAGGAAATGATGCCGATACAGTCATTAACGTGCAGTAATCCACCATTTAGAACTCTTTCCAATAACATATTTTTATTTAAGAGTGGTTTTCATATTAGTGCGGCCAGCCACAACCACAATTTTCAGTTTGGTGCGATTGGTAAGCTTCAAGGGGACTGAATAGACTGCTCCTGTCATTGTTCCATAATGATTTGAAGATCTGATGGGACAAAGTCCAGTTCTCTACCTTTTGTAGTAGGACAGGTTCATTCTTTAAGTCTGTCAGCTTACATCCGGAGTCTGTTAGCTCACATCCGTCAGTTCACAACCTTATTTTACAACCTCGTCGCTTCCCTTATTTGGCGAGGTGAGGTCATAAAGTCGGCAGTGGGCGAACAGGAATGATGCCCATTTTCACACCTATTCCAATTGAAACAAAACAGCATAGGGGTGGCAGAGTTGTTGGCACTGCTGTCTCACAGCTTCAGGGACCTGGGTTTGAGTCCCAGCTAGGGTGACTATCTGTGTGTTTGCATGTTCTCCCTGTGCCTGCGTGGGTTTCCTCCAGATGCTCCGGTTTCCTCCCACAGTCCAAAGATGTGCAGGTTAAGTGCATTGGCCAAGCTAAATTACTCCTTAGTGTCCTGGGATATGTAGATTAGTGGAATTAGTGAGGTAAATACGTGGATTATGGGGATCAGGTGTAGGTGAAATTGTTGCCAGTGCAGATAGATTGATTGGCCTCCTTCTGCACTATATTCTGTGAAAGCAGGTGAAATCTGGAACTTATCCAAAATGGGCAAAACATCAATTAGCATGCTTTCGCACGCATCTCAATGTAATTAGCGCAGTTCAATCACAGACCTCACTTACCCTTAATAACCTCGTTCGTGGCAGTTTCAGTTGATGAATAAAACACCTGCTATTCAAAAGTCTGCTGCAGGTGCAGCATCATTGAGGGAAAGGGAGGAGCTAGGTTGCTATGTTCAAAGCGCTCCATGCTGCGGTTGGATGAGGTAATGGAAGCAGCCATTTAGGTGGATGGAGGTACATGGAGGATGACGGAGGAAGAGAGGGTAGCTGGTTGGAGACCCTTTAGTTTCTCCCACTTCCTCAACCAAACTCACATCCTTCCTTCCAGATTTTAGAGTGGCATACCGTATGAACTCAGTAAGAATTGAGCAACACCAATTTTTAATCCAACCGATTTATTTAACAAAGAACAAAGAACAGCACAGCACGAGAAACAGGCCCTTCGGCCCAATGAGCCCGCGCCGCCATCCTAACATCTTAATGACATATAGAGACCAATATAGGGACAATTTGTTACCCAATCAGCCTAAGAGCACATTTTTGGGATGTGGGAGGAAACCGGAGCACCCGGAGAAAACCCACGCAACCACGGGGAGAACGCGCAAACTCCCCCAGACACAGGCCCAAATCCATGTGTCTGCACAGCAACAGCGATAGTCTCTGAGCTGTCATGTTGCCCATCAGATGGTCCAGTTTAAGCAGACACTAACGACGTGAAGCACTAGGCAATGCCTGAAGCAACATCCAAGTGCAGCTCTCGCACGACATGCCGCATGCATGCCCTTGTTGGTCAACAAGGTGGACTGAACATCCTGTAGAAACAAATAGGATATTTAAACAGTCCTAATATATCCCTCTATCTGCAGACTGCTCATGTGGCTGTCCAAGAGACCCTTAAACAACCCTAGCATGCCTGCTCCCACCACCTTACTCGGTAGTGCATTCCATACCCCCACTACCTTTTGTGTGAAAAAATGCCCTCTAATATTAGTCTTATACATAGACCCCTCACCCTAAGGCCGTGACCCCTCGTTCTATCCGAATCTAATGGTGGAAAAAGCTTACCACCATTTACTCTATCTATACCCCTTATAATCTTATATACCTCTAATAGATCCCCTCTCAGCCGACGTCTTTCAAGGGAAAACAACCCCAGTGTGTTCAATCTTTCCTCGTAAGACAGCCCTTCCATACCAGGCAGCATCCTGGTAAATCTCCTCTGCACTCTCTCCAGGGAGTCCACATCCTTCCGTTAGTACGGCGACCAGAACTGGACGCAGTACTCCAAGTGAGGCCTAACCAACGTTCTATACACTTGCAACATCAAACTCCTACTCTTGTATTCTACACCCCTTCCTACGAAGGCTAACATACCATATGCTTTCTTTATCACTTTCTCCACCTGTACTGACACCTTCAGAGACTTGTGAACCTGCACCCCCAGGTCTCTCTGCGTCTCTATACTCTGGATAGTTTTACCTTTTATCCTATAACTCCCCTCTACAGTATTCCGGCCAAAATGCATCACCTCGCATTTATCCGGATTAAATTCCATTTGCCATCAATCTGCCCAATCTACCAGCCTATCTATGTCCTGTTGTATTGCCTGGCACTGCTCCTCAGTCCCCGCCAATCCAATCATCTTAGTGTCATCAGCAAATTTGCTGATCACACCACCTACCCCCTCTTCCAAGTCATTTATATAAATCACAAATAGAAGAGGTCCTAGTACTGAGCCCTCTGACACACCACTGGTGACAGATCTCCAGTTGGAAAAAGAGCCTTCCACTACTACCCGCTGTCTCCTTCTCCCAAGCCAGTTCTCAACCCATCTACATACCTGGCCCTGTATCCTATGCGCCTTCACCTTTTTTATCAGCCTACCATGGGGAACCTTGTCAAACGCCTTACTGAAATCCATGTAGACGACATCAATGGCTTGTCCTTCATCAACCGTTTTTGTCACCTCTTCAAAAAATTCCATTAGATTCGTAAGGCACGACCTCCCCTTAACGAAGCCATGCTGCGTATCTCTGATCTGATCGCAGCGCTCCAGATGCTCATACATCCTGTCCCTAAGGATCCTCTCCATTAGCTTACCTATAACTGAAGTCAAACTCACTGGCCTATAGTTCCCTGGGTTATCCCTCTGACCCTTTTTAAAAATGGACTACATTTGCAATCCTCCAGTCCTCTGGGACCTCACCTGTGTCCAAAGAAGAGACAAAGATTTGCGTCAGAGGCCCAGCAATGTCATCTCTCACTTCCCTTAGCAGCCTGAGATAAATACCATCAGGCCCCGGAGCTTTATAAATCTTTATGCTACCTAAAAGCCCCAACACTTCGTCCCCCGTAATGATTATTTCAATTAACGGGTCCTCAAAATCCTCAAAGCCGGCACCAGACATCAGGCCCCTCTCCCGCGTGAATACCGACACAAAGTATTCATTCAGGATCTCCCCCATTCCCTCAGGCTCTAAGCATAGTTCCCCTCCTCTGTCCCTGAGAGGTTCAATCTTCCCTCTAACCATCCTTTTGCTCCTTACATAGGAGTAAAATGCCTTAGGATTTTCCTTAATCCTACCTGCCAAAGCCATTTCGTGGCACCTTTTTGCCTTTCTGACACCCCTTTTAAGATCCCGTCTACACTCTCTATATTTTTCAAGCGCTGCCTCTGTCCCCAATTGCCTGGATCTAACGTACGCCTCCCGCTTCTTCCTGACCAAGTCCTCAACATCCCTAGTAACCCACAGTTCTCTAATCCTACCCTTCCCATCCTTCCTCCTTATCGGCACATGTCTTTCCTGCAAAAATTTTAGTTTTCTCTTGAAAGACTCCCACAATGTGTAGCGTTGACCTACCCTCGAACAGCTTATCCCAGTCGGTATCCGTAAGATCCTGACTAATCTGGCTATATCTAGCCCTCCCCCAGTTTAACACCCTCCCCTTAGGGCAGGCTTCATCTTTTTCCATTAATACCCTAAAGCAGACAGAGTTGTGGTCACTATTAGAACTCAGTAAGAATTTAGCAACACCAATTATTAATCCAACCGATTTATTTGATAGTAAAATAGCGAGCTTTCAACACTCCCGTGTCTTCATCAGGCAAGTGCAGTGTTCTGGTCTGCAATAGCACACATCAGCACAGACAGTCAGAGATTGCTGATTAGAATGCGAATCCTTACATCTAACCTGCTATTCAAGTGTTAAAGTGGCTAACAATGTGTGTGAAGGGGATCCTGAGCATTGTTAGAGAATTGTGTATTTTCTCCAGACAGCACAGTAAGTGAGGTTTTTTGCTAACCCAGGCAAGTTACGGGGGTTACAGATAGTGTGTCATGAAGCCAAGATCCCTGTTAAGACCGTCCTCATGTGTGCGGAGCTTGGCTATCAGTCTCTGTTCAGCGACTCTGCGCTGTCGTGTATCACGAAAGCCCCCTTGAAGAACATTTACCCGCAGGTCGGAGGCCGAATGCCCATGACTGCTGAAGTGTTCGCCCACAGGAAGGGAACTGTTTTGCCTGGTGATTGTTGAGCGATGCTCATTCATCCGCTGTCGTAGTGTTTGCATGGTCTCCCCAATATACCATGCTTCGGGACATCCTTTCTTGCAACGTATTAGGTAGACAACGTTGGCCGAGTTGCAAGAGTATGTACCGTGCACCTGGTGAATGGTATCCTCACGTTTGATGATGTCGTCCATGTCTATGATCTGGCATGTCTTGCAGAGGTTGCTGTGGCAGGGTTGTGTGGTATTGTGGTCACTGTTCTCCTGAAGGTTGGGTAGTTTGCTGCGAACAATGATCTGTTTGAGGTTGTGCGGTTGTCTGAAAGCAAGAAGTGGGGGGGTGGGGATGGCCCTAGCGAGATGTTCATCGTCATCAATGATATGTTGAAGACTCCGGAGAAGATGTCGTAGCTTCTCCGCTCCGGGGAAGTACTGGACAACAAAGGGTACTCTGTCCACCGTGTCCCGTGTTCGTCTTCTGAGGAGATCAGTGCGGTTTATCGTTGTGGCACGTTGGAACTGTCGATCGATGAGTCGAGCGCCATATCCTGTTCTCACGAGTGCATCCTTCAGTGTCTGGAGGTGTCTGTCACGATCCTCCTCATCTGAGCAAATTCTGTGTATACGGAGGGCTTGTCCATAGGGAATGGCTTCTTTAACGTGTCTAGGGTGGAAGCTGGAGAAGTGGAGCATTGTGAGGTTGTCTGTCGGTTTGCGGTACAGTGAGGTGCTGAGGTGACCGTCCTTGATGGAGATGCGTGTGTCCAAGAATGCAACTGATTCTGGAGAATAGTCCATGGTGAGTCTGATGGTGGGATGGAACTTGTTGATATCATCATACAGTTGTTTCAATGATTGTTCACCATGAGTCCAAAGGAAAAAGATGTCATCAATGTATCTAGTATATAACCTTGGTTGGAGATCTTGTGTGGTGAAGAAGTCTTGTTCGAACCTGTGCATGAAGATGTTGGCATACTGAGGTGCGAATTTGGTCCCCATGGCTGTTCCGTGTGTCTGGATGAAAAGCTGATTGTTGAAGGTGAAGACATTGTGGTCCAAGATGAAGCGGATGAGTTGTAAAATTGCATCTGGAAACTGGCAGTTGTTGGCATTGAGTACTGAGGCAGTTGCAGCAATACCATCGTCGTGGGGGATGTTGGTGTAGAGCGCCGAGACATCCATTGTGACAAGGAGTGTCCCTGGTTCTACTGCTCCATGTGTGCTGAGTTTCTGCAGGAAGTCCGTAGTGTCAAGACAAAAGCTGGGGGTTCTTTGTACGATGGGTTTCAGGATGCCCTCGATATAGCCGGAGAGGTTCTCACACAGGGTCCCGTTGCCCGATACGATGGGACGGCCGGGTATGTTTGCCTTGTGTATCTTTGGAAGGCAGTAGAGATCTCCAATGCGGGGAGTACATGGAATGAGAGCCCGGAGGGTGTTCTGAAGGTCCGGATCAAAGGTTTTGATCAGAGTGTTGAGTTGACGAGTGTGTTCTTTGGTTGGATCTGCTGGTAACTGTCTGTAGTGTTTCTCATTGTTTAGTTGTCGGTACACTTCTTCACAGTAGTCCGTTCTGTTCAGTATGACGGTGGCGCCTCCTTTGTCTGCTGGTTTGATGACAATGTTGCGGTTGGTCTTGAGAGCACGGATGGCCTTGCTTTGTGCTTGGGTGATGTTCGGGACTGTCTTGTAAGTGCGGTTGATGAATCTGGTGTTCACACACCTCCTGATGGCTTGGGCATACATGTCCAGTCGGGGGCAGCGGCCTTCCGGAGGAGTCCAATTGGATTCATTCCTCTTCGGTTGCTGCACTGCGGATCCCTCTGTCGGCTGTTCTGGTTCATTCGCTATCTCATTGAGTCCACTATTGGCCTCTTGGGGTTCGTGGAAGAACTCACGCAGCCTCATTCGCCTGATGAATTCCTCTGTGTCCGCTGCGAGACTGATGGGATCCATTTTGGTGGTGGGACAGAAATTGAGCCCTCGGCTGAGAACTTCGATTTCCTCTGATTGAAGTGTGTAGTCCGACAAGTTAACAATGGACCTCCCTGCGGTAGTGTTGTTTTCTACTGTGGTGCCAAGGGAGGTTTGGTTGTTGCTGGTGGCGATGCCGAGTTTTTCAAGTTTCCTGTTCTTGGTGTGCATGTAAATGGTGTAGTTTCTTTGTCTCATCTGCTTGGCAAAGTTTCGCAGCTGGTCTGCGTCCTGAGTGCAAGTTGAGAATATGTATTCCATTTTACTTTCCAGGGTGCGGCGTTTGCTATAGAGCTGGTGTATGAGGTGATTGAGGAGTGTGAGAGAGGTGCGACGGCAAAGCCTCTCAGCGTAGTCTGTGTTATAGGTTGACCTGAGTGGGTTCGTGATCTGTAGTCCCTTTGGTATCCTGTCTGCTTTCTTGCATCTCTGTAGAAACTTGATGTCTGTGTCGATATGTGCAATCCTCTTGGAGATCCTCTCCACTTGGATCCGGCAGTATGCGGTGTCGATAGTAGTCATGATGTAAAGATGCCGGCGTTGGATTGGAGTGGTAAGAACTCAGTAAGAATTTAGCAACACCAATTATTAATCCAACCGATTTATTTGATAGTAAAATAGCGAGCTTTCAACACTCCCGTGTCTTCATCAGGCAAGTGCAGTGTTCTGGTCTGCAATAGCACACATCAGCACAGACAGTCAGAGATTGCTGATTAGAATGCGAATCCTTACATCTAACCTGCTATTCAAGTGTTAAAGTGGCTAACAATGTGTGTGAAGGGAATCCTGAGCATTGTTAGAGAATTGTGTATTTTCTCCAGACAGCACAGTAAGTGAGGTTTTTTGCTAACCCAGGCAAGTTACGGGGGTTACAGATAGTGTGTCATGAAGCCAAGATCCCTGTTAAGACCGTCCTCACGTGTGCGGAGCTTGGCTATCAGTCTCTGCTCAGCGACTCTGCGCTGTCGTGTATCACGAAAGCCCCCTTGAAGAACATTTACCCGCAGGTCGGAGGCCGAATGCCCATGACTGCTGAAGTGTTCGCCCACAGGAAGGGAACTGTTTTGCCTGGTGATTGTTGAGCGATGCTCATTCATCCGCTGTCGTAGTGTTTGCATGGTCTCCCCAATATACCATGCTTCGGGACATCCTTTCTTGCAACGTATTAGGTAGACAACGTTGGCCGAGTTGCAAGAGTATGTACCGTGCATCTGGTGAATGGTATCCTCACGTTTGATGATGTCGTCCATGTCTATGATCCGGCATGTCTTGCAGAGGTTGCTGTGGCAGGGTTGTGAGACCATGCAAACACTACGACAACAGATGAATGAGCATCGCTCAACAATCACCAGGCAAAACAGTTCCCTTCCTGTGGGTGAACACTTCAGCAGTCATGTGCATTCGGCCTCCGACCTGCGGGTAAATGTTCTTCAAGGGGGCTTTCGTGATACACGACAGCGCAGAATCGCTGAACAGAGACTGATAGCCAAGCTCCGCACACGTGAGGACGGTCTTAACAGGGATCTTGGCTTCATGATACACTATCTGTAACCCCCGTAACTTGCCTGGGTTAGCAAAAAACCTCACTTACTGTGCTGTCTGGAGAAAATACACAATTCTCTAACAATGCTCAGGATCCCCTTCACACACATTGTTAGCCACTTTAACACTTGAATAGCAGGTTAGATGTAAGGATTCGCATTCTAATCAGCAATCTCTGACTGTCTGTGCTGATGTGTGCTATTGCAGACCAGAACACTGCACTTGCCTGATGAAGACACGGGAGTGTTGAAAGCTCGCAATTTTACTATCAAATAAGTTGGTTGGATTAAAAATTGGTGTTGCTCAATTCTTACTGAGTTCTTACCACCACAATCCAACGCCGGCATCTTTACATCATACCGTATGGAGCCAGTCGAAGTAGCAGTGATTCTTGTGGCTGCTGGTGCTGCTGAGGAAGAGGAGAAGGAACTGTGAGCATGGCAAGGGCAGCCCAGACCACAGACTGAAGGAGAGAGAGATAACCATTGGAGGCAGGAGCTGGCCATTAATCGACCTGAGGGAAGTGTTAGCGAGTGAGGATCCAGAGACCTAACAGTTCCGGACATGCACGTCATTTAAAAAACTATCAGACAGCGGATGCCACCGCAGGTTCAGCCTTGGCAAGGAAACAGTGAGACACCTGTGCCATCTGTTGCAGAACCTGGCACCTCAGGGCACAGGGGGCGCCCACCCCTGGTGGTAGTGAAGGTCATGTTGGCTCTCAACATTTATGCCACCAGATCCTTACAGGCCGCCAGCGGAAACCTCTGTGAGATCTCGCAGTTTTTCATCCTGTGTGAACAGGTGACAGAGGCCTTTATGTTCGGGCTGGGCACTACATCACTTTTGACCTAGGCCAAGCCCAGCAAGATACCTGGGCTGCAGGATTTGCCACCATTAGAGGAATGCCCAATGTCTAGGGAGCCATTAATTGCACATATGTCGACCTGAGGTCCACTGACCAGAATTCCCAGTGGTTCATCACAGACAAGGGTTTCGCTCACTTAATGTCCAACTGGTGTGCGACCATCAGATGCAAATCATGCACCTGTATACCCAACATCCTGGAATCGTGTATGATACCTTCACGCTGAGGAGCTCCAACATTCCCAAAGTCTTTTGAAGAACAGCCCAGGATGTCTCATGGATGTCTCATGAGGACATGGGATACCCGCTGAGGGTTTGGCTGATGATGGCAGTGGGGAGATGATGACGATTCGCTATGCAGCATAATGTGATGGTGCCCTAGTGCAAATAAGTCTGACTTGTAGCTGAGCTCTGCATGCACACTGGCACCTGGGCTCATGACTGAATAGGGGTGAGTGAACACTCTAGAGTCTTGGGACAGGTGGGAGAATCCAGTGGCAGCTTGGTTCTGGGGATGCCATGGCAGCTTCAGTGATTTGGCCCTGCATGGCACTTGGAACTGGCAGTGATGGTTTTGAGCACGTCGATTGTCAGTGTAGTGACAGGGAGAAAACATGCACCTGGATTTGGAGATTGTAGGAACAGTGCATCGAGGGCTCTTTCCCAATGTAGGGCCAGGGTGGGATTGTGCTTGGTGCAGACTCAATGGGCCAAATGGCTTCTTTCTGCACTGTGGGGTTTCTATAATTCAATGAATGTTCATATCCCCTTTGGCTGAGGATGGTATACAGTCATCCCTACCTGGAAGATAATCAGAGATATAGTAAGAAGTCACACAATATCAGGTTGAAATCCAACAGCTATATTTGGAATCATGAGCTTTAGGAGCACCACACCTTCATCAAGTGAGTGGAGAGGTTGGTTTCACTAACAAGGCATACATAGACAAAGACTGAGTCGCACATAATTACAGAGTGGAAGGCGAGTCTTTCAGATAATCAAGTTTTTACAGCTACAGACAATGGGAGTGGAGAGAAGGATAGTTACAGGCTCAAGAGATGTGAATTGTCTCATTGTGAATTGCCAGCACAGTTAGTAGGATTTTGCAAGCTCAAGCCAAATGGTAAGGGCTACATGGAGTGTGATATAAACCCGGTTGAGACTGTCCACATGTGTGCAGAACTTGGCTATCAGTTTTTGCTTGGCAGTTCTGCGTTATCGTGTGTCTTGGTGAACTCTTACCTGAAGATCGAAGGCTGAATGCCCTTACTGCTGAAGTGTTCCCTGACTGGATGGGAACTCTCCTGCCTGGCAATTGTCGCGCGGTGTCTGTTCATCTGTTGTTGTAGTCTTGCCTATGCATGGTCTTGCCATTGTCCTATGCCTTGGGATATCCTTTCCAGCAGCATTATGAGGGAGATAATGTTGGCTGAGCCACATGAGCATGTACCGTGTACCGGGGCTGGTGTTCTCATGTATGATGGTGGTATCTATGTTGATGATCTGGCACATCTTGCAGAGGTTGCAGTGGCAGGGTTGTGTGGTGCCGTAGTCACTTCTCCTGAAGGCTGGGTAGTTTGCTGCGAGCAATGGTCTGAGGTTACGCAGTTGTTTGAAGGCAAGTAGTGGGTGTTTGGGGATGGCCTTGGCGAAATGTTCGTCTTCATTGATGACATGTTGAAGGCTCCAAAGAAGATGTCATAGTAAGAATGAGATATGACACTTGATTCATCGATTGACAATTCTGACGTGCCTCTGTGGAAAACCACACCGACCTCTTCAGAAGACAAACATGGGATATGACAGACAGAGTACCTTTCGTCGTCCAGTACTTCCTAAGAGCGGAGAAATTACGACAGCTTCTTCGGGTTAATGTCACCTGCCAGTCCTAGATGCCCCCCTCCATTTATGCCATGGTGAGCGAATCCTCACTAATTGTGCAGTCTTGGGACACCTGTTGATGCCCTCTGAGACTGGGCCATGTCATGCAGTCCTTCAGCCACGTCCCACTGTAAGTGGGCCATACCCTGAAGAGCTGAGACCGTAGCTGCTGAGTCTTCTGCAACTTCTCGAGCCTCTCAGCCATAAGCTGCAGAATCTCAATTAGTTGGCGATTGCCTAAGCTGTGGCCCTCTGAGACTCTGCCATAGTTTGCTGCGATTCGACCATGGCTTGAATCCTGACACTCCTGGCAATAATTTCCTGCCCTAGGCATCACAGACACCACTATTGCAGTGCTAGCCTGGGTATCACGCAATACCGACAAGAGTTGTTCTATCTGAAACCTTTAGGATTCCTCCCATCAGCCTTGCAATTGCTGTCATCCCCTCTTGCATTCCCCAGCTCTGTTGCAGATCATCTCCACAGCTGAGGGAGAACTAATCACATAGGCCCAGCTTGTAGCCTGGGGCCAGCTGACTCTTTGCCTTCAGCAGGCCTCCATGTGCCAGAGGCCTCAATCATTCCAGCCTCTATCTGCCATACATCAGTGGATGTGTGGTGCGCACCACAGAGTGACCCAGAAGCCTGACCACTAACTTGACCCACTAAGGTAAAGTATGGTGTCTGGAATGGTGAATAGTGATGTGGAAGCCTGTGTTGCAGAATTGGGGCTGATCTCAGAGGTTTCCTCCTGCCCTTCTTCTGAGGAGTTTTTGAAGCTGTTATGGGGAGTTGCGGCAGTGGGGTGGCGATGCCAGACATGCCTGATGTGACTGGATCATTTCCTGCAACACAGGACACAAGGTTGAGTCCAAGGAAGGGAGAGGAATCTGAGCTGCATCAATTATTTGAAATATTGCAAATACTTGGAGGATTGGGTGCTCATGTCTGTGGCATAGCCTGACCTCGCTGTCACTGATGGTGCGGCCATCATCCTTCCCTCCTAGATCCAGTGCCTGCTCCTTGAATTTTGGTGTAACTCTCAGATCTGGCACACCACTCCCTGTCTTCTGCCATTCCCACTTATTTTGGACATTCTTCTACTCTGGGGACAGAAGAAGTATGTAAAGGCTGATGGCTGAAAGCATGCATATGTTACCCCAGTCCAACACCAAGGCATAGCACATCATAGCTTGCAGGGTATCAAGGAGTGTGCCTCAGAGGATAAGGGTTGCGTGGCGACTCAGCAGTGAGGTGAATGAGACAGAGGCAGGTGCTAGGGGCTGGAAGCATGCAGAGTGTTGGGGGAATGAAACAATAGGGGTTACATAGGGAATAAAGCTAGAATAGGGAGTGCACTCACTCTTGCTATCCTATGAAGTCATTGTTTTTTTACAGCACTGGCGGCCTGTTCTCCTTGTTAGTAAGCATTCACTGACTACCAGTGCCACTGGCTCTCAGGCTGCTCTGCCTCCTACCCCACCTTGCTCAGCACCTGTCTGGGGGGAAAAAGATGTCTCTCCTTTCTTCACCGCATTCAGAAGATGTGACAGCTCTCTCTCTCTCTCTCTCTGAGAATCGTGGCACCATTCCTCTGGAAATCATCTTCCTGTCCTTCCTGCCTTTCTGTCCTTCTTGGGACTTGTATACAGGTCTCTCTTCTTTAGAGAGTTCAGCTGCAGGCAGTTTGGGCAAGGGAATTTCAGCAAAATTTCATGCAGTTTGATTTGTTGTATTGAGGGGAAGCCAAGGCAACACTTGCAGATGAACAGGCCGAAGGGCCTGTTCTGTGCTGTAATGTTCTATGTTCTATGTATTGATGGGGGTGGAAGGAAGGGGAGGAATGTGCTATTGTATGATGAGGGGGAGTGCAAATATGGGGAAGAGACCATCATTAGGGGCATGGGAAGAGAGAGAAGAGCTGTAAAGTGCCATCAGGGACATGGGAGGAAAGGGAGTGAAGGATACTCTGCAATCAAGGGAATGAGGGAATGAGAGGAGGAGTGTGCAAGCGCAGGATGCCAGGGTGGAGTCTTGGAAGTGGTCGAAACCATGGTGGAGAGGTCTCCAATGTGCATGGAGGGAAGGGCCTTCCGAGCCTTCTGGGCCTCTGATCTGACCTGCTGGCCCTCAAGTAACGTGGGCCCCACCCCTTCCCCTTACAGGCGAGGATTGGTTCCAGCTTTTTTCTTGTCTAAGTGGATAAGATCAAGATTTGAACTGACCTAAAAAAAATTAGAATGTCCGTACTGGATTTAGAATTTTTTTGATATGATTAACTGCCCACACACTTCCCTCAAAGTCTTTCAACTCAGAAGCAGAGTCAGTCTGAAGTCTATTCAGACAGAATACAGTATATTCCAAACCCAAAAATAATTTTGTCTAAAAGGACAAGGGCAGCAGATGCATGGAAACATCTCCTGCAGGTTCCCCTCCAAGCCACTCACCATCCTGACTTAGAAATAAATCACTATTCCTTCTCAGTCACTGGGTCAAAATCCTGGAATTCCCTCCCTAACAGCATTGTGGGTCAACCCACAGCAGGTGGACTGCAATGATTCAAGAAGGCAGCTCACCACCACCTTCTCAAATGCAATTAAGGATGAACAATAAAAACTGGCCAGTCGGTGACACCCATATATCATGAATCAATTTTTAAAAAGTCAGCTCAGACCTAGAATCATTCAGTTCACACCCAGAGTCCGTCAACTCACACCTTGAGTCAGTCAGCTCACACTTGGGACCGTAGCGGACATAAAACTGAGGGTGCTTTTGGTAGGACGCGGCAACCATGGTGCACGAAGATTGTGGTGAACCTAGTTAGGAAGAAAAGAAAGGTGTATAAAAGGTTCAGAGAGCTAGGAGATGTTAGGGATCTAGAGGAGTATAAGGTGTGTAGAAGGGAGCTTAAAAAGGAAATTAGGAGAGCCAGAAGGGGTCATGAGAAGGCCTTGGCAGGTAAGATTAAGGAGAATCCCAAGGCTTTCTACAAATATGTGAAAATTAAAAGGATGAGAAGAGAAGGGATAGAACCTATAAAAGGTGAAGTGGGAAAAGGCTGTGTGAATCCGGAAGAAATGGCAGAGGTGCTTAACGAGTACTTTGCCTCGATATTCACGGTGGAAAGTGAACTGAGAGGTTGTACTGCAAGTTTGAGGCAAACGGATAAGATTGAGTATGTGGATGTTAGGAAAGAGGATGTGTTAGATCTGTTAAATTCTATCAAGATAGACAAGTCGCCAGGACCGGATAGGATGTACCCCAGGATATTGTGGGAGGTGAGGGAAGTGATTGCAGAACACCTGGCGATGATATTTGCGTCGCCCATGGAAACGGGAGAGGTTCCGGAGGATTGGAGGATTGCGGATGTGGTTCCTATCTTTAAGAAAGGGAACAAGGATAGTCCAGGAAATTACCGATTGGTGAGTCTGACTTCAGTGGTTGGTAAGCTGATGGAGAGACTTCTGAGGGATAAGATTTATGAACATTTGGAGAAGTTTGGACTGAATAGAAATAGTCAGCATGGTTTTGTCAAGGGCAGGTCATGCCTTACGAGGCTAGTTGAGTTCTTCAAAAATGTGACTGAACACATTGACGAAGGAAGAGTGGTGGACGTAGTGTACATCGACTTTAGCAAGGCGTTTGATAAGGTCCCCATGCAAGGCTTCTGGAGAAGGTGAGAGGGCATGGGATCCAAGGGGCTTTGGCCTCGTGGATCCAGAACTATCGTGCCGGCAGAAGGCAGAGAGTGGTTGTGGATGGGTCTTGTTCTGCATGGAGGTCGGTGGAGTGCCCCAGGGATCTGTTCTGGGACCCCTGCTGTTTGTCATTTTCATAAATGACCTGGATGAGGAAGTGGAGGGATGGGTTAGCAAGTTCGCCGATGATACAAAGGTTGGTGGTGTTGTGGATGGTCTGGAGGGATGTCAAAAGTTGCAGCGGGACATAGACAGGATGCAAGACTGGGCGGAGAAGTGGCAGATGGACTTCAACACGGATAAATGTGTAGTGGTCCATTTTGGCAGGAATAATGGGATGAAGGAGTACAATATAATGGGTAGGAGTCTTAGCTATGTTGTAGAGCAGAAGGATCTCGGGGTCCGGGTCTATGGGACTCTTAAATCAGCCTCGCAGGTGGAGGAAGTGGTCAAGAAGGCGAATGGTATACTGGCCTTCATTAATCGAGGAATAGAGTTTAGGAGTCAGGAGGTAATGATGCAGGTCTATAAGACCCTTGTCAGACCCCACTTGGAGTATTGTGTGCAGTTCTGGTCACCTCACAAGAGGAAGGATGTAGAGGCTATTGAAAGAGTGCAGAGGAGATTTACGAGGATGCTGCCTGGATTGGGAGGCAGGCCTTATGAAGATAGGTTGAGGGAGCTGGGACTCTTCTCACTGCAGAGATGTAGGTTGAGAGGCGACCTGATAGAGGTTTGTAAAATGTTGACGGGAAAAGATAGGGCAGATTCTCAGAGACTATTTCCCCGAGCTGAAATGGTCACTACGAGAGGACACAGATTTAAGGTGCAGGGAAGCAAATACGGAGGGGATGTCAGGGGTAAGTTTTTCACTCAGAAGGCGGTGAGTGAATGGAACCAACTGCTGTCAGAGCTTGTTGAGGCAAACTCGCTGGGGTCTTTTAAAAGACTTCTGGATGAGTATGTGGAAACGAATGGGATAGGGGGTTATAGATAGGTCTGTGGATTGGTAGATGTGATCGGCGCAACTCGTGGGCCGAAGGGCCTGTTTGTGCTGTATTGTTCTATGTTCTATGTTCTATTACTGTGGCTCTGGAGTCACATGTAGACCAGACCAAATAAGGATGGCAAATTTCCTTCCATCAAAGACATTTGTGAATCAGATGGATTTTGTTTTGACAATTGGCAATGGCTCCACAGTCATCAGTAGATTCTTAATTCCGGATTTTTTTTTATTGAATTCAAATTTCGCTATCGCCGTGGCACGATTCAAACCAGGTCCCTAGAACATTAGCTGAGTTTCTGGATTAATAGTCTATGATAATGCCACAAGTCCATTGTCCTCCCTGGAGTCAGTCACCTTGCAACTTAACCTAAAAATTGCAGATCAAGAACATAACCCATCATTATTATTTTTATCATATGAGCAATTTTTTTCCATTTAGCATACTGCTTTTCTGAAACACAAATGAGGGATTTCTGTATGAAAAAAAAGGTGAGAGAGAGGATCTGCTTAGGATCGAAGCAAAGAATGGTCTACAAATCCCAGAAGATTTCAGGCATTGGACTCATATGGGTTCCCATAGTAACAGCTATTCTTTATAGAAGTGAGTGCAGTTGAAAGAGAAATTGTCCAATGTGAGCACAAGTTCAGACAGTGAAGGCTGCTGGGTGGGAACTGGTCGGGCCACCTCAAAGAAAAAAGCAGAGATTCCTCAGACTGATATGGTTTAGAACATAGAACATTACAGCACAGAACAGGCCCTTCGGCCTTCGATGTTGCGCCTACCAATATAAAAAGCAATGCCCCTCCAAACTAAACCATTCCCTTCTCTTCCATATACTTATCAACTAACCTCTTAAACGCCACCAAACTTGGCGCATCTACAACTGCTGCAGGCAGGGCATTCCACTCCCGAACCACCCTTTGGGTAAAGAACCTACCTCTGATATCCGTCCTATAGCTATCACCCCTTAATTTAAAGCTGTGTCCCCTCGTGCTAGCTTTTTCCATCCTAGGAAAAAGGCTATCACTGTCCACCCTATCTAAACCTCTAATCATCTTATATGTTTCGATTAGGTCCCCTCTTAGCCGCCTCCTTTCTAACGAAAACAACCTCAAATCCCTCAGCCTCTCTTCATAAGACCTGCCCTCCGTACCAGGCAACATCCTGGTAAACCTCCTCTGTACCCTCTCCAATGCCTCCACATCTTTCTTATAATGTGGGGACCAGAACTGCACACAATACTCCAAGTGCGGCCGCACTAGAGTTTTGTACAGTTGCAACATGACGTTGCGGCTCCGAAATTCAATCCCCCTACCAATAAAAGCTAAGACTCCATATGCCTTCTTAACAACCTTCTCAACTTGACTGCCTACTTTCAGGGATCTATGCACACATACACCAAGATCCCTCTGTTCATCAACACTACTAAGAATCCTACCATTAGCCCTATACTCTACACATTTATTATTCCTGCCAAAGTGCATTACCTCACACTTTTCCACATTAAACTCCATTTGCCACCTCTCGGCCCAGCTCTGCAACTTGTCCAAGTCTCTCTGCAAACTATAACACCCCTCTTCACTATCTACCACTCCACCGACTTAGTGTCATCTGCAAATTTACTAATCCATCCTTCAATACCCTCATCCAGATCATTTATAAAAATTACAAACAGCAGGGGCCCCAAAACAGACCCCTGAGGTACACCACTTGTCACCGAACTCCACGATGAATATCTCCCATCAACCACCACCCTCTGTCTTCTATCTGCTAGCCAATTCCTAACCCAATTAGCTAAATCACCCTCTATCCCATACATCTGCATTTTCTGCAGAAGTCTTCCATGGGCCACCTTATCAAACGCCTTACTAAAGTCCATATATACCACATCAACCGCCTTACCCCCATCCACCTCTTTGGTCACTTTTTCAAAAAACTCAATGAGGTTAGTAAGGCACGACCTACCCTTCACAAAACCATGCTGACTATCCCCAATCAATTCATTTCTCTCTAAATAACTATAAATCCTATCCCTAATAATTCTCTCCAATACTTTGCCCACAACAGAAGTAAGACTCACTGGCCTATAATTCCCTGGAAGGTCTCTCTTCCCCTTCTTGAACAATGGGACCACATTCGCTATCCTCCAGTCCTCCGGAACCACACCGTAACCAACGACGACCTGAAGATCAGAGCCAGAGGCTCTGCAATCTCCTCTCTTGCCTCCCAGAGAATCCTAGGGTAAATCCCGTCCGGCCCAGGGGACTTATCCAACTTCAAACCCTCGAGAATATCTAGCACATCCTCCCTATCTACTTCGATACTTTCCAGTTTGCTACCCTGTACCTCAGTGTTCTCCATAACTACATTTACATCACCCTGCGTGAATACCGAAGAGAAATATTTATTCAGTGCCTCTCCAATCTCTTCAGGCTCCACGCACAACTTCCCACTGCTGTCTATGACTGGCCCTAATCTTGCCCTAACCAATCTTCTATTCTTAACATATCTAAAGAAAGCTTTAGGATTCTCCTTAATCCTATCAGCCAAAGTCTTCTTGTGTCCTCTCTTAGCTCTCCTCAATTCACTCTTTAGCTCCCTCCTGGCTAATCTATAGCTATCCATTGCACTAACTGAGCCTTCAAGCCTCATCCTGACATAAGCCTCCTTTTTCCTTTTAACCAGCAAATCAACTTTTTTCGTACACCAAGGTTCTCTTACTCGACCATTTCCTCCTTGCCTGACAGGGACATACTTATCAAGGACTCGCAGCAGCTGCTCCTTGAATAAGCTCCACATTCCAGATGTTCCCAGTCCCTGTAGTTTCCTAGTCCAATCTATGCACCCTAATTCTTTCCTGATGGCCTCATAATTACCCTTCCCCCAGCTATAACTACTGCCCCCAGCTTCATGCCTATCCCTATCCATCACTAAGGTGAACGTAACCAAATTGTTGTCACTATCACCAAAATGTTCACTAACTTCCAAGCCTAACACCTGGTCTGGCTCATTGCCCAGCACCAAATCCAATGTAGCCTCACCTCTAGTTGGCCTATCTACATACTGAGTCAAAAAACCTTCCTGCACACTTTGTACGAAAACTGACCCCTCTAACGAGCTAGAGCTATAGCTATTCCAATCAATATTAATAAAGTTAAAGTCCCCCATAACAATTACCCTATTACTTTCACTCCTGACCAGAATTGACTTTGCAATCCTTTCCTCAACTTCTCTAGAACTTTTAGGAGGTCTATAAAAGACTCCCAACAGGGTGACCTCTCCTTTCCTGTTTCTAATCTCAGCCCATACTACCTCAACAGACAAGTCCTCATCAAACTTCTTTTCTGTCACTGTGATACAGTCTTTGACTAATAATGCCACTCCTCCCCCCCTTCTACCTCCTTCTCTACTCCGACTAAAGCATTTGTACCCCGGAACCTGCAACATCCATTCTTGTCCCTGCTCTACCCAAGTCTCTGAAATGGCCACAACATCGAAGTTCCAGGTACTGGTCCAAGCTGCAAGTTCCTCCCCCTTATTGCGAATACTCCTTGCATTAAAGTATACGCATTTCAAACCATGCCCTACCCCACCCGTATGCTGCTGTGTTTTACAGCTTTCCTCTATGACCCCCTTACTCTCATCCCTCTTAGCACCCCAACTACTTAGGATCCCACCCCCCCCCGAATCAGTTTAAAGCCCCCTGCATAGCCTTAGCAAATTTTCCCCCCAAGATATTAGTTCCCCTCTGGTTCAGGTGTAGACCATCTCTCTTGTAGAGGTCCCACCTATCCCAGAATGAGTCCCAATTGTTCAGGAACCTGAACCCCTCCCTCCTGCACCATCCCCGTAGCCACGAGTTCAAACATTCCCTCTCTCTATTCTCCAAACTATCCCTTGGCACAGGCAAGAGTCCAGAGATAACCACTCTGCCAGTTTTGGCCCTAAGCTTCCACCCCAACTCCATAAATTTCTGTTTAATATCTCCTTCCCTCGTCCTTCCTATATCATGTGTCCCTACATGAACTATGACTTGGGGTTGACTCCCGTCTCCCTTAAGAATCTTAAAAACCCGATCTGCGACATCCTGGACCCCAGCCCCTGGGAGGCAACACACCAGCCCTGAGTCACTTTTATTACTATTTACTCTCCTATCTGTCCCTCTAACTATGGAGTCTCCAATTACTAGGCCCAATCTCTTATTCCCCCTACCCACCTGAGCATTCTCAGCAGGCTCACCCCCAGAGACCTGCTCCCTTTGGTCATCTCCAGTTGATTCTTCCTCAACTGTAGCCTCCAAGACAGAAAATTTGTTTTGGAGGGGAACAGCCCCAGGGGATTGTCTACCCGATTGCTTCTTACCCCTCCTCCGAATAGTTACCCAAGAATCACTTTTAGGAGTGACTATCTCTTTGTTACTCCTGCCAATATCCTCCTCAACCTCTCGAATTATCCTGAGTTTCTCTAATTCCAGCTCCAGCTCCTTAACACGATCCTCAAGGAACTGCAAATGGGCACACTTCCTGCAGGTATAATCAGCAGGAACACTACTGGTGTCCCTCACCTCGTACATACTACAGGAGTTGCAACGTACTGCCTGCACTGCCATCCCTGATACTTTAATTTACTTTAAGGAGAGAGAGAAAAAAAAACTTCCCACACACATTTATTATTAGGTTAGAGGAGGGGGGAGGGTGGGATACTCTACCTGTGTAGAATATCGGGTTTCCTTTCTGGACCAATTTATAGAGACAGAGAAAACTACAACTACAACTACTGGCAGCCTCCTAATGACGACTTCCGGTTTCTAGTTAGTTTAAATAAAAACGGCAAAAACTACCCCCGCTCGCTATTTTAAACAAAGAGAAAAGTTAAAAAAGTACTTAACACTCGAACTACACGCTTTCCCAAATCGCTGCCTCTCCGTGCTGCTCCAAGGGAACAATGTTTAGGTGTAGAGGGAGTAGACTTCTTTTGCAAAAAGGATGCAGGGCCAGGAAACTAGAATTTTTCCAGGTATCCTGATTTGCATACAGCTGATACAGCCAAGAACAAATCTGAACAATTGCCAATTGCTGAATTCCTACTTTGTGTAAGAACTGCTGAATTTTGTAGGTTTCATGTATATATGTAGTATATGTAGGTTTCAGTGTGAATGAAAGCTGTGACTAAGTGCTATCCCCCACTAAATATCAGGGAAAAAGCACAATTCCTGAAATGCACAGTTTGACAATACCATTTTTAAATAACATAATGGACTCAGAATGATCAATATTCTGATTTTTTTTTCAAACTTCTGTGTCAAAAATTATTCATGTGGAAGGAGAGAGGTGGGTTAACCAGATACCATGTGCTTCTTTGGGGGATGTGGATCCATATGTACCAAGTGCAGGGAACTGTAAGCTATTTTATTGAAAGTTAACTTTATTAACCACCTTGAAGTTAACCTTGCATTCACTTATCAGAAGAACAGGAAATGTTTTTCTGATAAGTGAGCATATAATTACTGGGTCTGGCTGTTGTCTACAGATATTTTAAGGAGGCAAATATGAAATCTAATGTGATGCTAGGTTAAAACCTCACATTTGAGTACAAATGCCTATCATACTCTAATAACTGTCAGGTTAGGTGTGCTGCAGAGTTTGAATGTCTTGCTGCATTCATTTTTTTCAGAGATATATTGATGAAGTAACCAGGACGTATACATGGACCCCAGTGCAAAGTGCTGATTACAGGTAACATATCTGTTGTAATTCATCAGCCTAGGATTGCATATTCCTGGAGTATGGCAGCCATAGTTTATCTGTAGCCTACCCTTTTGCCCAGGGAATGTAGCACTTGAAAAACTGCTACTACATTTTCACATATAGCAATGAAAAATGTTGCAAGAATGTCCTATTCACAGAGGTAGGTATATGATATTTCTGAATGTGGCACTTGTGTTTTGTTTTATATGTTCCATTGTCACTATAACATGAAAAGGTGACATTATCAGAAACAGCATGAGACTTCAGAATTTTTGTGATGAGTTATAAAAGAGATGGTGTTAGAATTAAGAGTTGTATAATGAAGATAAAAGATCAGAGAGTGTTGTGACAGTTATATACTGTCAGAACAGTAATAACCTGCTCTGATCTGACACAAAACAGAAAAATAACATTTAAGATAATCAGCAATTTACTTAACTTTGATATCCTCCATCAATATGATCCCTCCAGGTTTTCAATACACCGTCAATCCTCCATGGATAGTGTGAGTTCCACACATTTTATCACCCCATGGGTTATTTGGAGTGAAGTCACATTATGGACAACCTGGGTCCAATACTGTCCATCATTGAGATCACTCCATGAGGAATTTGAGTTCTGCATTCTTCATCATTAGAATCATAAAATCATACAACATGGAAGAAGGTCATTCCGCTCATCACAAAAGTAAAGAATTCTTACAGTGCAGAAGGGGCCATTCAGCCTTTTACGTCCTCGCTGACTCTCTAATCCAGCATCTTATCCGGCCGTCTTCCCTGTCCTATCCCTGTAACCCCACACATTTACTTTGGCTGATCCATGTAACCTACAACATTTTGGGCCATGAAGGGGCAAATTTAGCTTGGCCAATCCATCTAAGCTGCACATCTTTGGACTGTGAGAGGAAACCAGAGCACCTGGAGGAAACCCAGACACAGGAAAATGTGCAAACTCCACACAGATAGTCAGAAACAGCCAGAATTGAACCTGGATCCCTAGAACTGTAAGGCAGCAGTGCCACCATGCCAATATGCCTGTGCCAGCTCTTTGAAATAATCATCCAACTAATCCCATTGTCCCTGCTTTTTCCACATGGCCTTGCAAATATATCCCCTTCAATATTTTATTCAGATTCCTTTTAAAGTCACAATTGGTGCTTCCACCACCATTTCAGGCAATGTATTCCAGAACACAACTCACTGTGTAAAAAAAAAATGCTCTTTATGCCACCTCTGATTCTTTTGCCAATTGCATTAAATTTTTGTCCTCTAGTTACCAACCTTCCTGTCATTGGAAACAGTTTTCCCTTACTATCAATAATTTTGAGCACAAATAATGAATCCCCCCTTAACCCTCTCCCCATAAAGAGCACAATCTTTATTTCTCGTGTTTCTCTATATAAAGTAAGTTTTTCACCCCAGTAATCTGCTAGTAAATAATCCACTCACTTAAAAATGTTGATATTCTTCCTCATACAAGATCGCTATAATTGGCCACAGTGCTTTCTTGCTGAGCCTCTCCAATGTTTTGTAAAGCTTAATTTGCTTGTTTTCCTAATTATAAAATCAAGTATGTCTTTACAACAGCTTTCTCAAACCATCCTACCAACTGCAGAGCTGTTTGTGTAAAAATCCATTGGTTCCTTTACACCATGAAAATAGCTAATATTATCTTTTTTTCATTTTTCCTACCAACATGCATCACTTCTCACTTTTCCATATTAAATTTCATCAGCAATCTGTCCATATCAGCTTATCTGTGACCTTCTAAAGTCTGCTAAAACTCTTCTCACTGCTTACTATCTTTATGAGTTTTCCCAGTTTCTGAGTTTCCATCATTGTGATAACTCTGTGAGTCATTTCATTCCTCCAATCCTTCTAGAGCTTCCTTCTAAATTATTACTTCAACTAAAAGAACTTTGAATTCAAAGAAATAAATAATTTTGAACTCGGAAGCCACAATCCCTTCCTGCACAGTTTAATTACCAACATGCAGAAGTTTAGAAAATTCATGGTGCTCTAAAACCTGACACAGTGATTTGAGCACAGAGTTCAGTGCATCAATTCCTCACATTAATCCCTACAGTGTCCCACTGAAAGTATTTGGCCAATTGACTGGGGTACCATTCATCATCTTTGGTGTTGTAGCTAAAAAACTTTAATTCCAGTATATGTGAAATGCTGTGGAATTTGCTAATTTTGTCCTATTGTTAATCCCAGTGAAAGTAGCATTCATTGCTCAGGTGGATTTCAAATGTGATATTGTCTGTTCATTGCCTTTGCAGTCTTGCCCTGGTGTTGCCACCATACAGCAAATATTATATCCAAGCAAAGTTGGATGACCAAATACTTCAAGCTCAGTGTAAGTACCTGTTATCCAATCTATTAATCCTCTAGTACGACCTTGAACCTGCAGACATCCCAGCTGTTGCTGGGCTGTGGAAAACTTTACTGCACTGATAGAAAGCAAGTTTTCCTGATCAGAATTGGAGTTTAACCAATTACACAGAACTACACAGTCACCTTTCTGAAGTTGGTGAAACTCTGTATTTTGCTGAGCAAAACAAAAGTCAAAATAAAATTAATATATGAACCAGCTGGCTAAGAACCAAAAGTCGAGCTCTCCTTTTCTTGCTTTCTTCTAGAATATACAATGATTCTGAAGCAGCAAACCACGCAGACACTGTGAAAATGTGCATGCTTTTCACTATGTTCTACTTGGGTTTCAGTTTCTTTCTTGCTTTTTTTTGTTTTATTCTGTTGTTTTGTTTTCTTTTGTTTCTCTTTTAATTTCTCTGGATTGTTTGGACATGCCTTGTTCTGTTTGCTGAAGCTTTAGAATCATTTGCCCTTGGCTATTGCATGCTAGCCTTGTGTGCAGAGCACCTAGAGCTATCGGTCTAGATGTTTGCAACTGTTTGTTTGCTCTTTTGATATATTTTTATTTTGTCAGTTGCAAGATTCTCAGTATATTTATACACAATATTTTTATTCAAATAGTAATTGAATAAAATATTGTTTGTGACCCCCTTCCTACCCAACCCCTTTTTTTCTGCTTTCTCTCTCTATGATGGATTCACACAGTCCAAAACAACAACACGGGCAAGTATCTGAATATTGGTCCCCTCCCCTCACCCTCTTTGTTCAGTGCCTATCCCCCACTGTACCCAGCCTGCTTGCCCATTTACCTGCCCGTCTGATCCCTTCTCAAATTCCCTTCCCAACCCTCTTGATGCAATGTCTTGTTATGTCCACAATGGCTTAGAAATTTCCTTTGCATTGCTCGGAATATCTTCCCTCTAGATATCTGCTACCTATTGTATCCAACTTTAATGTCCTGCTTTCTCTCTCACCCCTTTCTCTCTCTTTCTTTCTCGCACTTCTTTCCTCACTAACTAACCCACCTCTCCTCAATGATACTGAAGATACATCAGTGCTGTTTGGACCCCACCCATCCACTTCCTCCCCATTAACCTGTAACTGGACCCTATGCTCCACCCTTTCAAAACAGAGTTTGATTGTCTCCATGTAATTTAAAGAGTTTGGCCATGTTGGTGCCTTATGAGTGACGTTCAGCAATTGACTACAATCGGTGCAGTAGAAGATGTTGAAAAAAATGGAATTGGTAATCAACTAAAAAGTATTTCTGGTCTTAAAAAGCCTGAATGATCTCGTTTTTATTGGCGAGTATTTTGGACTATCCATGTTCCAGAATGTAAAAATTGTCTGTTTTCTGGGCAACATAGTGGCTACAACTACTCTCCTGAGATGTGCTTCGACCCTGCAGATCAATCTCTTGATCTTGTCATTTTTAAGAGTTGCGTAGTTTCTTCTCTGCTCCTGTGCTAACGATAACGTGTCTGAGACGCTGCAGGTGTGAGCTATACCTCCCCCTCTCCAGTAGTTCCCAGATAATGTTCCTTTTTATTGCAGATTTTGAATCCTTGTTACCCAGCTCCTTTGAGACCGTGGGACATGTATTCATTGCTCCCAGGTAGCTGTGTGTGTGTGTGCGCGCTTGCCCATTTGCTTCATGCTGTACACTCATTGTTCCATGCATCACCCTGCTGCCCAAATCTGACCATACTGTGAATCAGTCAACACTCCCCCACCTCCAGCCCCACACCACCACACACGTCACCCTGAGCTGTAGCCTGTGTTTGCACCTGTCATGCCTGCCTATGGAATGGATATATCTCTTTGCTCTGGCATAGTCTCCCTGTTATGAAATCAGTGCTATATGCATGAGCTTCCAGGCTGTAATGGCCCTTTCCTGAAGGCTCCTGGCCCTGCATGGCAATCATCATGGCAACATGACTCCCAGCCGTCTGTGTGTTAAAGAATAGGGAACTTCCTGCAGCATGACTCTCCTTCATGTTACTGTCCCATCCTTGTACAGGAGTGACACCCCTGGGGTTTGAGGGTGAGGGTTTGTCACTGTCTCTTTTGTGCCAGTGTCCACTTTACCCTCATGGAATGTGTTTACACTTGGATTTCCTCCTAGGGAATACTGCAAGGATCTTGTCAAGTCAGACAACAACACAGAGTTGTTATTCAATTTTATCAATCTGATGGATAAGAACACTCCTGACTACAAGAACTGTGAGTACAGCAACAGTCTTCAGGGGTAGGACCCCTCCAAATCGCCTGTCAGCTCATGGACACTTCAATTTCTGATTTGGTTATTGTGTTATTTAGACTTTATATAAAATGCAATTTTGGTACTACTGGGTCTGTTGTGTGATGCATTGAGTTTCACTAGCATTTTTAAAAAGTATAAGGTGAAAAATGTTATAAGTTTTCATGAAATGAGTTCTCTTGTGGAGATAAAAAGTCTGCATCTTAGTTTTGATACTGAATGTCTGGATGAATGTGTTATCATGTTTAGAATTTAGGAGGTTGCTTTAAATAATATGATCTTTTATTCGTTGTGTTAGCATGTTGTTACAATTCCCATGGAGACCAATAGTCTGAAAGAACAAAACTTATCAAATGACCTGAATGGAAACATAGAAGATAGGAGCAGGAGGAGGCCATTTGGCCTTTTGAACCTACTCTGCTATTCATTGTGATCATGGCTGATCATCCAACTCAATACCTAATCCTACTTTTTCCCCATAACTTTGATCCAATCACCACAAGTGTTTCTTGAATATATTCAATGTTTTGGTATCAACCACTTCCTATGACAATGGATTCCAGAGGCTCACCACTCTTTGGGTGAAGAAATGTCTCCTCACCTCCATCTTAAATGGTCTACCCTGAATCCTCAGATTGTGACCCCTGGTTCTGGACTCCCCCACCATCAGGAATATCCACCCTGCATCTGTCCTGTCTGGTACTGTTAGAATTTTATAAGTCTCTATGAAATTCCATCATCCCCCCATTCGTCTGTGGAGAAGGTTGTGAAGAATGCATATAGTATGTTAGCCTTTATAGGAAGGGGTATAGAGTTCAAGAGCTGGCCTTTAATGTTGCAGTTGTATAAAATGTTGTTTAGACCTCATTTGGAATATTGCATCCGGTTCTGGTCGCCCTACTGCCGGAAGGACGTGGAGACTCTGGAGAGAGTACAGAGGAGGTTTACCAAGATGCTTGCTGGTATGGAAGGTCTGAGTTACGAGGAGAGGTTAGGCAAATTGGGACTGTTTTCCTTAGAAAGACGTAGACTTAGAGGAGATCTAATAGAGGTGTACAAGATTATGAGGGGTATAGATAGAGTAAACAGGGTTAAGCTTTTTCCTAGGATGGACTCAAATAGCACAAGGGGTCACGGGCTTAGGGTGAGGAGGGTAAGGTATAATTTGGATGCTAGAGGGAGTTTTTTCACACAGAGGGTGGTGGGGGTATGGAATGCGCTGCCAAGTAAAGTGGTGGAGGCAGGTACTCTGGAGTTATTTAAGAAATACTTAGATGGGCACATGAACAGAATGGGAATGGAGGGGTATAGAAAACTGATTTAAAATAGGGATCATGAGCCTTGGGAGTCCCTGGGAAGTGTGTAAATAGATGATGATATTGATGAACTTGTTTTTATCCTACAGGTGCTTTGGTCCACCTTGTTGTCTAACGAGGGGCATACACACAATGGGTCGTGAGAGGGCTGCTCTTGGATTTTTTCGAGAGTATCCTAGTGCTTCACGCGTTAGTGTACGCTTGACCTGGGCCATTTGATGGGCAACACAACAGCTCAGTGACTACGCTGTGCTGTGCAGATACATGGATTTGGGCCTGTGTCTGTGGGAGTTTGCGCATTCTCCCCGTGCTTGCATGGGTTTTCTCCGGGCACTCCGGTTTCCTCCCACATCCCAAAGATGTGCTCTTAGGCTAATTGGCAAAACAAATTCTCCCTAAATTGTCTCAAATTTGGTTTTTAATCCATAGATCTATAAAAAAGGACAGGGATCGCAGGTAGAGGTGGGAACATTGGGGTGGTGGCGCGGGCTTGTTGGGCCGAAGGGCCTGTTTCCCATGCTGTGTTGTTCTTTGTTCTTTGTCTGAACTTCAACAAAAACAATCCTAACCTTATCAATCTCCCCTCATATTAACAGTTCTGCCATCCCCATAATCAGTCTGGTAAACATTTGCTGCACCCCCTTGAGAGCAAGAACATTCTTCCTCAGAAAAGGAGACCAAAACTGCACACAATACTCTCAGTGTAATCTCACAAAGGCTCTATATAATTACAACAACAACATCTCTGCTCCTGTACTCAAAACCTTTCGCAATGAAGGCCAACATGCCATTTGCCTTCTTTATTGCCTTCTGCACCTGCATGCTTACTTTCAATGACTGATGCACAAGAGCACTCCCATCTCCCAATTTACAGTCATTTAGGTAGTAATCTGCCTTCTTGTTTTTGCTTCCAAAGTGAATAACCTCACAATTATCCAAATTATACTGCATCTGCCTTTGATTTGCCCACTCATCCAACCTGTCACATCATTCTGAAGGATCTCTGCATCCTTGTCACCCTCCCATCCACCCAGGGCGGCATGATAGCACAGTGGTTAGCACAGCTGCTTCACAGCTCCAGAGACCTGGGTTCGATTCCCGGCTCGGGTCACTGTCTGTGACGAATTTGCACATTCTCCTCACGTCTGGGTTTTCTCAGAGTGCTATGGTTTCCTCCCACAGTTGAAAGATGTGCAGGTTAGGTTGATTGGCCATGCTAAAATTGTTCCTTACTGTCCTGAGATGCATGGGTTAGCGGGATTAGTAGCTAAAATATGTAGAGATATGGGAGGAGGGCCTGGTTGGGATTGTGGTCAGTGCAGATTCGATGGGCCAAATGACTTCTTTCTGTGCTGTAGGATTTAAAGAACAAACAAAGAACAAAACAGCACGGAAAACAGGCCCTTCGGCACAACGAGCCTGTGCCGCCACCCCGATGTTCTCATCTCTATCCATGATGCCTGTCTATGTTTATAGATCTATGAATTAAAACCCAAATTTGAAACAATTTAGGGAGAATTTGTTTTGCCAATTAGCCTAAGAGCACATCTTTGGGATGTGGGAGGAAACTCGAGCGCCCGGAGAAAACCCACACAAGCACGGGTAGAATGCGCAAACTCCCACAGACACAGGCCCAAATCCATGTATCTGCACAGCACAGCGATAGTCACTGAGCTGTCGTGTTGCCCATCAAATGGTCCAGGTCAAGCGTACACTAACAACGTGAAGCACTAGGATACTCTCGAAAAAAAATCCAAGATCAGCCCTCTCACGACCCATCATGTGTATGCTCCTTGTTAGACAACAAGGTGGACCAAAGCTAACTTGGTATCATCTGCAAACTTTGAGATGTTACATTTTGTTCCCTCACCCAAATCATTAATTTATATTGTGAATAATTGAAGTCCCAACAGCGACCCCTGTGGCACCCACTAGTTACTGTCTACCAATTTGAAAAGCATCCATTAATTTCGACTTTTTGTTTTCTTTCTGCCAACCAGTCTTCCATCCATCTCAATACACTTACCCCCATCCCATGCACTTTAATCTTGTACGAAGAAACAAATGGCTAGTATTTCAGTTTAATAAGTTTAATTTAACAATCAAACCAAAATCAAAATAAACATTAATTAATAGGCAAATTGTATTCAATAGAAACTTTAAATTACACTTTAACTACCTGATACAACTCAGATTTAGCTGGCAATCTTCAAAGCGCATAATATGTCACACGTGCAGTCACAAATTCCTTCCACTTTCTTCTCAGATGAAGTTATCTCCGTTTCTTAATGCAGAACTTGATAACTGACTACATCCAACAGCAGCTTTTACACTATCTGAGTTCCATAAATCCAGTCATCACCAAAGGAGCGCACTTCATAAATTTACTGAGGTGAACAGACATTTCTTCACCCAGAAGGTAGTGAATGTGTGGAATTCACTACCGCAGAATTTAGTTGAAACCAAAACATTGTCTGATTTCAAGATGAAATTAGATGTCGCTCTAAGGGCTAAAGGGATCAAGGGATATAGGGGAACGGGGGAAATCGGGATATTGAATTTGATAAATAGCTATGATCAAAATGAATGGTGGAGCAGGCTCAGAGGGCCAAATGGCGTACTCCTACTTCTAGTTTCTTTATTTCTAACTCGGCTTTCAACAGCAAAGATTCCCCAAAATTGAAGCAATGGCAGCAACTTTATTTCACTATCCCTGCTCTAAACCCAGTCTTTATGTTTCATTCTTTCCAGCAGTACCACACATTCAACTTCCCACAACTTGTCTATTTTTACCTCCTGCTGAAACAGATTTCTGGAAATTTTGTGTGTTTTCCCTTTGAATTCAGTCAATCTTCCTTTTCCTAGGAACTTAATAACACAGTCAAATTTCCCAGAAATCAGAAATCAAAAGTTACCACTTCCCCTGCCCCCTTACTCATGTGTGGAAATTTTCATTTCGCTTTGAATCAGGGATTATGTCAAAAATATCCAGATTTTGAAGCCAAATTTGGTACAGACAGTCATGCACAAACATTTCTTCAGTGATATTGCAAATTGCAGATTTCATCACAATGTTTTAAATACTGTCCTTGTAGTTGACTATGCCCATATTGTACTGAACATAGAACATAGAACAATACAGCACAAACAGGCCCTTCATCCCACGAGTTGCGCCGATCACAGCTACTAATCCACAGACCTATCTATAACCGCCTATCCTATTCTTTTCCATATACTCATCCAGAAGTCTCTTAAAAGACCCCAGTGAGTTTGCCTCAACAACCTCCGACGGCAGTCGGTTCCATTCACTCATCACCCTCTGAGTGAAAATCCTACCCCTGACATCTCCTTTGTATTTGCTTCCCTTCACCTTAAATCTGTGTCCTCTCGTAGTGGCCATTTCAGCTCGGGGAAATAGTCTCTGAGAGTCCACCCTATCTATTCCTCTCAACATTTTATAAACCTCTATCAGGTCGCCTCTCAACCTACATCTCTCCAGTGAGAAGAGTCCCAGCTCCCTCAACCTATCTTCATAAGGCCTGCCTCCCAATCCAGGCAGCATCCTTGTAAATCTCCTCTGAACTCTCTCAATAGCCTCTACATCCTTCCTATAATGAGGCAACCAGAACTGCACACAATACTCCAACTGGGGTCTGACAAGAGTCTTATAGAGCTGCATCATTACCTCCTGACTCCTAAACTCTATTCCTCGATTAATGAAGGCCAGTACACCGTACGCCTTCTTGACCACTTCCTCCACCTGCGAGGCCGATTTAAGAGTCCTATGGACCCGGACCCCGAGATCCTTCTGCTCTACAACACAGCTAAGACTCCTACCCCTTATATTGTACTCCTTCATCCCATTATTCCTGCCAAAATGGACCACTACACATTTATCTGCATTGAAGTCCATCTGCCACTTCTCCGCCCAGTCTTGCACCCTGTCTATGCCCTGCTGCAACTTTTGGCATCCCTCCAGACCATCCACAACACCACCGACCTTTGTATCATCGGCGAACTTGCTAACCCATCCCTCCACTTCCTCATCCAGGTCATTTATGAAAATGACAAACAGCAGGGGTCCCAGAACAGATCCCTGGGGCACTCCACTGGTTACCGACCTCCATGCAGAACAAGACCCATCCACAACCACTCTCTGCCTTCTGCCGGCAAGCCAGTTCTGGATCCACGAGGCCAAAGCCCCTTGGATCCCATGCCCTCTCACCTTCTCCAGAAGCCTTGCATGTGGGACCTTATCAAACGCCTTACTAAAGTCCATGTACACTACGTCCACCGCCCTTCCTTCGTCAATGTGTTCAGTCACATTTTCGAAGAACTCAACTAGGCTCGTAAGGCATGACCTGCCCTTGACAAAACCATGCTGACTATTCCTAATCAGTCCAAACTTCTCCAAATGTTCATATATCTTATTCCTCAGAAGCTTCTCCATCAGCTTACCAACCACTGAAGTCAAACTCACCGGTCGGTAATTTCCTGGACTATCCCTGTTCCCTTTCTTAAAGATAGGAATCACATCCACAATCCTCCAATCCTCCGGAACCTCTCCCGTTTCCATGGACGACGCAAAAATCATTGTCAGGGGCTCTGCAACCACTTCCCTTACCTCCCACAATAACCTGGGGTACATTCCATCTGGTCCCGGTGACTTGTCTATCTTGATAGAATTTAACAAGTCTAACACATTCTCTTTCCTAATATCCACATACTCAATCTTTTCCGTATGCCTTAAACCTGCAGTGCAATCTCCCAGTTCACTTTCCACTGTGAATACCGAGTCAAAGTACTCATTAAGTACCTCTGCCATTTCTTCCGGATTCACACAGACTTTTCCCCCTTCACCTTTTATAGGCCCTATCCCTTCTCTTCTCATCCTTTTACTTTTCACATATTTGTAGAAGGCCTTGGGATTCTCCCTAATCTTACCTGCCAAGGCCTTCTCATGACCCCTTCTGGCTCTCCTAATTTCCTTTTTAAGTTCCCTTCTACACACCTTATACTCCTCTAGATCCCTAACATCCCCTAGCTCTCTGAACCTTTTATATACCTTTTTTTCCTTCCTAACTAGGTTCACCATTACCTTCGTGCACCACGGTTCCCGCGTCCTACCAGAACCTCCTTGACTCCTCGGAATGTTGTCTTGCAGTGCCCAGACAAACATTCCTTGAAAAACCGCCACTTTCCTTCTGTACTCTTCCCCAAGAACACATCCTTCCAGTTTATGCGTCCAAGTCCAGAGTTGTGATCTTTCCACCTGCTGCACTGGTCGATTAGCATGGCAAGGCTGGAAAATAGGCTGAGAGCCAAAATATCAAGGCTGGTATTCTCCAGCCTGTTGCACAAGCAGTGCAGCAAGCCAGAAGACACCAGCAAGTCGTGACTCGCCCAGGCACATTCTTTTTGCGCAATCAACTCTGCACCAGAAATCAGCACAGAGCTGATTATGATATGCAGATGTTCTTCTCAGTAGGGTTTATAACAGCTCCCCACTAATGGGGAAATGGCAATCTCATCCCGTTGGGTGGAACAGAGGCCATTGGGGCCCTCACCCCTCCACCACAACCGAGTGGTCATGGGGAAGGGTGTGTGCCCCTTGGACAAGCCAACCTGGCACTGCCCACCAGGCACCTGGCACTGCCCACCAGGTGCAGAAGGGGCAGGGCATACTGGGGGGGCGGGACCTATTGGGACTGATCATAGAACATAGAACACTACAGCACAGAACAGGCCCTTCGGCCTTCGATGTTGTGCCGACCAATATAAAAAGCAATGCCCCTCCAAACTAAACCATTCCCTTCTCTTCCATATACTTATCAACTAACCTCTTAAACGCCACCAAACTTGGCGCATCTACAACTGCTGCAGGCAGGGCATTCCACTCCCGAACCACCCTTTGGGTAAAGAACCTACCTCTGATATCCGTCCTATAACTATCACCCCTTAATTTAAAGCTGTGTCCCCTCGTGCTAGCTTTCTCCATCCTAGGAAAAAGGCTATCACTGTCCACCCTATCTAAACCTCTAATCATCTTATATGTTTCGATTAGGTCCCCTCTTAGCCGCCTCCTTTCTAACGAAAACAACCTCAAATCCCTCAGCCTCTCTTCATAAGACCTGCCCTCCATACCAGGCAACATCCTGGTAAACCTCCTCTGTACCCTCTCCAATGCCTTCACATCTTTCTTATAATGCGGGGACCAGAACTGCACACAATACTCCAAATGCGGCCACACTAGAGTTTTGTACAGTTGCAACATGACGTTGCGGCTCCGAAATTCAATCCCCCTACCAATAAAAGCTAAGACTCCATATGCCTTCTTAACAACCTTCTCGACTTGACTGCCTACTTTCAGGGATCTATGCACATACACACCAAGATCCCTCTGTTCATCAAGACTACTAAGAATCCTACCATTAGCCCTATACTCTACACATTTATTATTTCTGCCATAGTGCATTACCTCACACTTTTCCACATTAAACTCCATCACACTTTTCCACATTAAACTCCTAATCTAAGATTATCTCCAACATCTAAGATCAGTTGAGAGACTGCTGTCAAGTGGGGGAGGAAGTGGGGAGGGAGACTGCTACCAAGTGGGGGAGAGCGATTGGAGCTGTCCGATGGGGAGGGTGGGGATTGGACCTGGTCATCGGAATGGCGAGGGATGTTGGGGTCAGGTCTGGCCATAGTGGGGAAGGGAAGTGCCTGGCCATTGAGTGGGGGAGTAGATTGGGGCAAGTTGGGAAGGCTAGCGATTAGGGGGCACCAGGGAAGGCCAAAGATCAGGAGACTGGAGATGAGGGGCCTGTGCGTATACACCAATCTCCATATTGACATCATGCTGGAATGAATGATAGATGGTTTACAAATGTTTGGGCCAGGTTCAGCAATAGTGAAGGAGAGCAAGGAAGTGAATACCACTGAGCAACAAACCCAGGAAGGGGTTTGCAGCTGCTGCCACATTATGGGGTTGGGAGGCTTACGTGGGTGCTGGGGTTTGGGGGGCCCGTGCACGTCTGGGTGTCCTCAGTTCAGAGGTCAGCACTAGCTTGCAACTCGTGTTGAGCACATTGCCTCTGGCTAAAGACCGATCCCCAAGCAGTTTCACATGAGGTCGACCACAAACACCATGAATATGGTTGCCCTGCTTTCTGTCTGCTGGACAGGCTCTGTTGCTGACTTGCAGATATTGCATCCCAAGCCCCACTAACAGTAACAAAGATCAGCTTTGTTAGCTGCTGCCCCAATCAAAAGAGTTCTACAAGTGTTTACATGGCTCCTCACACTGCATGGGCTCAGCAATGCTGCCTTCAATGGGAGCCCATCCCGTGATGATCAGGACGGTGCTTCTTTCATGATCATCTGGCTGACTGCAGCCATTCCTGAAAACAACTGCACCAGACATCCAGATGGATGCATTCATGTCTGTGCTCCAAAGATTGCCAGTTGGGACCCTCACACAACCATCCATGTGCTCTCCGTGTCTGTCTTGGCCAGGATGTAAAAGGCGACCAGTTGAGATGATACATGACACCGGGGATGATTCTATTTGCCAGTGTCCAGACACACAGGGACTTTGGTTTCCGGGAGGGAATGGAGTTCCCAAATGGATAACCATACTAACTGTTTCTCTCTATCTCTCTGTCACCTTCTAACACTGCACCCCACCTCCCAAGTGCAAGTATGGATTTTGGATTGACAGTAACTGAGATGGCGATCATTGTAGCAGCACTGAGGAGGAAGAGGAGGGAGACATCAACTAGTCCAAGGCCAGCCCAATCCAGAGGCCAAAACAGAAGGGCAGGGAGATACTGGTCAGGATCAGGACATATCAGCTTGTGGGTGGATGGGAGCAGGGGACGGACAAAGTGGGGAGCCACAGGTCCTGTGATGAAGTGAAGCCACATTCTGCTGCAGGCTTCATCTAAGTAAGGAGACAGTGGAGCACCTGTGTCAGGTCCTCACAGTCCTGGAATCTCAAAGGCTGGGAGGACACCCAATCCCCGTGGCAGTGAAGGTCATGGCAGTCCTAAACTTCTATGGCACTGGGGCCTTTCAGGCATCCAGCAGGGATGTATGTGGCATCTCGCAGCCCTCAATGCACAAGTGCACCTACCAGGTCATGGATGCCCTATTCACCTGGGCTGGCAATTATATCTACTTAAACATAGGTCAGCCCAGCAGGAAGTCCAGGGGCTGCAAGCTTCACCACCATCACTGGAATGCCCTCTGGTCAGGGGGCTATAGATAGCACGCATGTCGCCCTGCGGTCCTACATAGTCAGGGGCTGCAGTTCGTCAATAGGAAGAGGTTTCCCTTCCTGAATATGCACATAGTCTGCAAGGGAATGCACACAGCAGCTACATCCTGTGGAGTTCTGACATCCCTGGCCTTTTCGAGGATCAGTCCAAACTGCCAGGATGGCTTGGGGGACAAGGGCTACCTTCGAAGGACTTGGTTGACAATTCCTGTGCAGAGGCCAGATGCGACTACAATGAGGCACGTGTTGCCACCCGGTCCATCATTGAATGGTGCATCAGGCTCCTGAAAATGCAGTTCTGCTGACTGGACCACTCTAGTGGGTGCTCCGGTACAGCCCCATGAGGGTCTCCCACATCATCATGGTCTGCTATGTGCTCCAGAACCTGATGCAACAGCTGGGACGAGGAAATGGAACAGGCCCAAGAGGATGTGGAGGAAGAGGCGGAGGAAGACGCAGAGAATGGAAGACAGACAGTACTGGTGAGGGTCCGGCAGAGCAGCGAGGCCCTCAGTGCAGCAAGATTCACCAATAGCAGGCGTGCGGTCTAGCAGTTGGTCTCTGAATAGCCATAACCACAGTCCCCCACCCCTCCCCCACACATATGCAATTCCCCATTCCCCCGCCCCTTCTCTTTCCCTTCTCCATATTATCCCCCAATGGGTCCAATTGACATCACACCAGAGAGATGGGCCTGGATTAGGGCTGGCACAATGGTTAGCACTGCTACCTCATAGCACCGAATCCAGGTCCAATTCTGGCCTTCACACTCTATGTGGAGTTTGCACAATCTCCTCGTGTTTGTGTAGGTTTCCTCCAGATGCTCTGGCTTCTTCCCACAAAGAACTCAGTAAGAATTTAGCAACACCAATTTATAATCCAACCGATTTATTTGATAGTAAAAAAGCGAGCTTTCGACTCTTGTGTCTTCTTCAGGCAAATGCAGTGTTCTGGTCTGCAATAGCACACATCAGCACAGACAGTCAGAGATTGCTGATTAGAATGCGAATCCTTACATCTAACCTGCTATTGAAGTGTTAAAGTGGCGAACAATGTGTGTGAAGGGAATCCTGAGCATTGGTTAGAGAATTGTGTATTTTCTCCAGACAGCACAGTAAGTGAGGTTTTTTGCTAACCCAGGCAAGTTACGGGGGTTACAGATAGTGTGTCATGAAGCCAAGATCCCTGTTAAGACCGTCCTCATGTGTGCGGAGCTTGGCTATCAGTCTCTGCTCAGCGACTCTGCGCTGTCGTGTATCACGAAAGCCCCCTTGAAGAACATTTACCCGCAGGTTGGAGGCCGAATGCCCATGACTGCTGAAGTGTTCGCCCACAGGAAGGGAACTGTTTTGCCTGGTGATTGTTGAGCGATGCTCATTCATCCGCTGTTGTAGTGTCTGCATGGTCTCCCCAATGTACCATGCTTCGGGACATCCTTTCTTGCAACGTATTAGGTAGACAACGTTGGCCGAGTTGCAAGAGTATGTACCGTGTACCTGGTGAATGGTATCCTCACGTTTGATGATGTCGTCCATGTCTATGATCCGGCATGTCTTGCAGAGGTTGCTGTGGCAGGGTTGTGTGGTATTGTGGTCACTGTTCTCCTGAAGGTTGGGTAGTTTGCTGCGAACAATGATCTGTTTGAGGTTGTGCGGTTGTCTGAAAGCAAGAAGTGGGGGTTAGGGATGGCCCTAGCGAGATGTTCATCGTCATCAATGATATGTTGAAGATTCCGGAGAAGATGTCATAGCTTCTCCGCTCCGGGCAAGTACTGGACAACAAAGGGTACTCTGTCCACCGTGTCCCATGTTCGTCTTCTGAGGAGGTCAGTGCGGTTTATCGTTGTGGCACGTCGGAACTGTTGATCGATGAGTCGAGCGCCATATCCTGTTCTCACGAGGGCATTCTTCAGCGTCTGGAGGTGTCTGTCACGATCCTCCTCATCTGAGCAAATTCTGTGTATACGGAGGGCTTGTCCATAGGGAATGGCTTCTTTAACGTGTCTAGGGTGGAAGCTGGAGAAGTGGAGCATTGTGAGGTTGTCTGTCGGTTTTCGGTACAGTGAGGTGCTGAGGTGACCGTCCTTGATGGAGATGCGTGTGTCCAAGAATGCAACTGATTCTGGAGAATAGTCCATGGTGAGTCTGATGGTGGGATGGAACTTGTTGATATCATCATACAGTTGTTTCAATGATTGTTCACCATGAGTCCAAAGGAAAAAGATGTCATCAATGTATCTAGTATATAACCTTGGTTGGAGATCTCGTGTGGTGAAGAAGTCTTGTTCGAACCTGTGCATGAAGATGTTGGCATACTGAGGTGCGAATTTGGTCCCCATGGCTGTTCCGTGTGTCTGGATGAAAAGCTGATTGTTGAAGGTGAAGACATTGTGGTCCAAGATGAAGCGGATGAGTTGTAAAATTGCATCCGGAAACTGGCAGTTGTTGGCATTGAGTACTGAGGCAGTTGCAGCAATACCATCGTCGTGGGGGATGTTGGTGTAGAGCGCCGAGACATCCATTGTGACAAGGAGTGTCCCTGGTTCAACTGCTCCATGTGTGCTGAGTTTCTGTAGGAAGTCCGTAGTGTCAAGACAAAAGCTGGGGGTTCTTTGTACGATGGGTTTCAGGATGCCCTCGATATAGCCGGAGAAGTTCTCACACAGGGTCCCATTGCCCGATACGATGGGATGGCCGGGTATGTTTGCCTTGTGTATCTTTGGGAGGCAGTAGAGATCTCCAATGCGGGGAGTACGTGGAATGAAAGCCCAGAGGGTGTTCTGAAGGTCCGGATCAAAGGTTTTGATCAGAGTGTTGAGTTGACGAGTGTGTTCTTTGGTCGGATCCGCTGGTAACTGTCTGTAGTGTTTCACATTGTTTAGTTGTCGGTACACTTCTTCACAGTAGTCCGTTCTGTTCAGTATGACGGTGGCGCCTCCTTTGTCTGCTGGTTTGATGACAATGTTGCGGTTGGTCTTGAGAGCACGGATGGCCTTGCGTTGTACTTGGGTGATGTTCGGGACTGTCTTGTAAGTGCGGTTGATAAATCTGGTGTTCACGCACCTCCTGATGGCTTTTTTACTATCAAATAAATCGGTTGGATTATAAATTGGTGTTGCTAAATTCTTACTGAGTTCTTACCACCCCAATCCAACGCCGGCATCTGTACGTCATGACTACTATCGACACCGCATACTGCCGGATCCAAGTGGAGAGGATCTCCAAGAGGATTGCACATATCGACACAGACATCAAGTTTCTACAGAGATGCAAGAAAGCAGACAGGATACCAAAGGGACTACAGATCACGAACCCACTCAGGTCAACATATAACACAGACTACGCTGAGAGGCTTTGCCGTCGCACCTCTCTCACACTCCTCAATCACTTCATACACCAGCTCTATAGCAAACGCCACACCCTGGAAAGTAAAATGGAATACATATTCTCAACTTGCGCTCAGGATGCAGATCAGTTGCGAAACTTTGCCAAGCAGATGAGACAAAGAAACTACACCATTTACATGCACACCAAGAACAGGAAACTTGAAAAACTTGGCATCGCCACCAGCAACAACCAAGCCTCCCTTGGCACCACAGTAGAAAACAACACTACCGCAGGGAGGTCCATTGTTAACCTGTCGGACTACACACTTCAATCAGAGGAAATCGAAGTTCTCAGCCGAGGGCTCAATTTCTGTCCCACCACCAAAATGGACCCCATCAGTCTTGCAGCGGACACAGAGGAATTCATCAGGCGAATGAGGCTGCGTGAGTTCTTCCACAAACCCCAAGAGGCCAATAGTGGACTCAATGAGACAGCTAATGAACCAGAACAGCTGACAGAGGGATCCGCAGTGCAGCAACCGAAGAGGAATGAATCCAATTGGACTCCTCCGGAAGGCCGCTGCCCCCGACTGGACATTTTTGCCCAAGCCATCAGGAGGTGCGTGAACACCAGATTTATCAACCGCACTTACAAGACAGTCCCAAACATCACCCAAGTACAGCGCAAGGCCATCCGTGCTCTCAAGACCAACCGCAACATTGTCATCAAACCAGCAGACAAAGGAGGCGCCACCATCATACTGAACAGAATGGACTACTGTGAAGAAGTGTACCGACAACTAAACAATGTGAAACACTACAGACAGTTACCAGCAGATCCGACCAAAGAACACACTCGTCAACTCAACACTCTGATCAAAACCTTTGATCCGGACCTTCAGAACACCCTCCGGACTCTCATTCCACGTACTCCCGCATTGGAGATCTCTACTGCCTCCCAAAAATACACAAGGCAAACATACCCGGCCGTCCCATCGTATCGGGCAATGGGACCCTGTGTGAGAACCTCTCCGGCTATATCGAGGGCATCCTGAAACCCATTGTACAAAGAACCCCCAGCTTTTGTCTTGACACTACGGACTTCCTACAGAAACTCAGCACACATGGAGCAGTTGAACCAGGGACACTACTTGTCATAATGGATGTCTCGGCGCTCTACACCAACATCCCCCACGACGATGGTATTGCTGCAACTGCCTTAGTACTCAATACCAACAACTGCCAGTTTCCGGATGCAATTTTACAACTCATCCGCTTCATCTTGGACCACAATGTCTTCACCTTCAACAATCAGCTTTTCATCCAGACACACGGAACAGCCATGGGGACCAAATTCGCACCTCAGTATGCCAACATCTTCATGCACAGGTTCGAACAAGACTTCTTCACCACACGAGATCTCCAACCAAGGTTATATACTAGATACATTGATGACATCTTTTTCCTTTGGACTCATGGTGAACAATCATTGAAACAACTGTATGATGATATCAACAAGTTCCATCCCACCATCAGACTCACCATGGACTATTCTCCAGAATCAGTTGCATTCTTGGACACACGCATCTCCATCAAGGACGGTCACCTCAGCACCTCACTGTACCGCAAACCGACAGACAACCTCACAATGCTCCACTTCTCCAGCTTCCACCCTAGACACGTTAAAGAAGCCATTCCCTATGGACAAGCCCTCCGTATACACAGAATTTGCTCAGATGAGGAGGATCGTGACAGACACCTCCAGACGCTGAAGGATGCCCTCGTGAGAACAGGATATGGCGCTCGACTCATCGATCGACAGTTCCGACGTGCCACAACGATAAACCGCACTGACCTCCTCAGAAGACGAACACGGGACACGGTGGACAGAGTACCCTTTGTTGTCCAGTACTTCCCTGGAGCGGAGAAGCTACGACATCTTCTCCGGAATCTTCAACATATCATTGATGACGATGAACATCTCGCTAGGGCCATCCCCACCCCCCCCACTTCTTGCTTTCAGACAACCGCACAACCTCAAACAGATCATTGTTCGCAGCAAACTACCCAACCTTCAGGAGAACAGTGACCACAATACCACACAACCCTGCCACAGCAACCTCTGCAAGACATGCCGGATCATAGACATGGACGACATCATCAAACGTGAGGATACCATTCACCAGGTACACGGTACATACACTTGCAACTCGGCCAACGTTGTCTACCTAATACGTTGCAAGAAAGGATGTCCCGAAGCATGGTATATTGGGGAGACCATGCAGACACTACGACAGCGGATGAATGAGCATCGCTCAGCAATCACCAGGCAAAACAGTTCCCTTCCTGTGGGCGAACACTTCAGCAGTCATGGGCATTCGGCCTCCGACCTGCGGGTAAATGTTCTTCAAGGGGGCTTTCGTGATACACAACAGCGCAGAGTCGCTGAGCAGAGACTGATAGCCAAGCTCCGCACACATGAGGACGGTCTTAACAGGGATCTTGGCTTCATGACACACTATCTGTAACCCCCGTAACTTGCCTGGGTTAGCAAAAAACCTCACTTACTGTGCTGTCTGGAGAAAATACACAATTCTCTAACCAATGCTCAGGATTCCCTTCACACACATTGTTAGCCACTTTAACACTTGAATAGCAGGTTAGATGTAAGGATTCGCATTCTAATCAGCAATCTCTGACTGTCTGTGCTGATGTGTGCTATTGCAGACTAGAACACTGCATTTGCCTGAAGAAGACACAAGAGTCAAAAGCTCGCTTTTTTACTATCAAATAAATCAGTTGGATTATAAATTGGTGTTGCTAAATTCTTACTGAGTTACCACCCCAATCCAACGCCGGCATCTGTACATCATTCTTCCCACAATCCAAAGATGTGTGGATTAGATTGATTGGCCATGCTAAATTGCTCTCAGTGTCAGAGGGACTAACAGAATAAATCTGTGGGATTATGGGGATAGGGCCTTGGCGGGGTTATAGTCAGTGCAGACTCAATGGGCCAAATGGCCTAATTCTGCACTATGGGGATTCTGTGATTAGAGAATTATTGGTCCAGGTAGAAATGGATAACGACTTGCTATGCATCATGGTGTGATGCTGTGCTCGTGCCACACAATTCTGATTCCTACCTGTTCTTTGACTGCACACTGGCATCTGGGCCCATGTTTGAGTAAGGGCTGGGGGCATAAGCTTGTGGAGCAATGCCCTGCAGGTTGGAAGGGAGAAGAAGACTAGAAGAGGTCGGTGAGATAAACCCAGGGTCTGGTGGGTGCTGAGGATTCCAGGGCAGGTTGTCTGTCATTTTGCGACAGCTTGGGATGAGTGCTTGAGGTTCCACAGCAGGCAGCAGCCTGGCACAGGTGTTGGGAACTGGGAGCAGTTCGGTGGGCCTAAGGGCCTCTATCAAAGAACAAAGAATAGTACAACACAAGTTTACACCAATCATGATGCCTGCCTAAACTAAAACTCTGTGCACTCAAAGTCCATATCCTTCCATTCTCATCCTATTAATATATTTGTCTAGATAACTGTTAACTGCCGCTAGCATACCTGCTCTCACCCCAGGCAGCGTGTTCCAGACATTCAACATCCTCTGTGTAAAAGCAAACTTGCCTCGCATAGCCCCTTTAAACTTTTCCCCACACACTTTAAACCCTCCTATGTTCCCTAGTTCTTGACTTTTCTACCCCAGGAAAGAGCATCAGATTATCATTTGTCCATGCCACTCATAATCTTGTAAACCTCTATCAGGTTGCCCCCTCAACCTCTGTCATTCCAGTGAGAATGAACTGAGTATATCCAACCTCTCCTCATAATTAATACCCTCCAGACCAGGCAACATCCCGGTAAACCTATAGCTTCTCTGAAGCATCCACATCCTTCTGGTAATGTGGCAAACAGAATTGTGCACAATATTCCAAATGAGGCCTGACTAAGGTTCTGTACAGCTGCAGCATAACCTGCCAGTTTTTATGCTCAATGCTCCGACTGATGAAGATAAGCATGCTGTATGCCTTCTTGACTATCTTATCCTCCTGTATTGCTACTTTCAGTGATCAGTGGACATGTACACCCAGATCTCTCTGCCTGTCAATACTCCTAAAGGTTCTATCATTTACTGTATAATCCCAAGGTGCATTAGACCTTCCAAAATTCATTACGTCACATTTATCAGGATTAAACTCAATCTGCCATTTCTCCGCCCAAATCTCCAACCGATCTATATCTTACTGTATCCTCTGATAATCCTCTTCACTATTCGCAACTCCACCAATTTTTGTGTCGTCTGCGCACTTATTAATCATACCAACAACCTTTTCCTCCAAATCATTTATATATACTACGAACAATAAAGATCCCAGAACTGATCAGTGTGGAACACAGCTAATCATGATTTGGAGACGCTGGCATTGGACTGGGGTAAACACAGTAAGAAGTCTCACAACACCAGTTTAAAGTCCAACAAGTTTATTTGACAGTAAACCCACAAACTTTTAGGGTTTGCCCCTTCATCAGGTGAGTGAAGAGTTCTGGTCTGTCTTACTGTGTTAGTCACAGCCTTCCAGCCTTCCTATTATGCAGCACTGTACCTCTATATATATAGTCAGGATACGGTCATCCTTATAGGGGGAGAATCACATACATATTAGTCAAAACTGTGGGGTACAATAACATTTATTGATGTAACTAACAGTGCAATAATATTAAGTGGTGATATTTAACTGTACAATCAAATAGATGCGTGTGATTCTAAACAGTGCCTATTTTCCTAAACTTAACCAGTGCCTTCCTTCACCCATGCCTTCTTTGTGACCCTATGATATCTTAATGTTACAAGACCTATTGCTGCATCTTGATATCCCCTCCAGGATGCATATCAGGAGTGGAAGTATTCAGCTGTGATCCACATGCCATGGCCTATGATGCCCTTGGCCGGTGTCCCCTGGACGGCTGAGACCTGGAGGGCCCCAGCTGACTTTCAGGTAATACTGATATAGCCATACCACTCTGTTCATCCCACTGCCTGTGAGATGTTCCAGCAGCAGGAAGGAGAGCATTCAGAAGGCCTGAGGTCTCCTGGTTGAAAGGCCAAGCATGAGCTCCAGCCCGTCCTCCTTCTCAGTGTGCTGTTGGCCATCGGAACACTCCATGGGATGGCGGGGCAGCAGGACTGAACTCGAGAAGCCTCAGTGCCATCTGGCTCTGCCAGTCCTGGATGCCCAAATGCTTATGTCCCATGGTGTGTGAACCCTCAGTGTTGAGACTGGACCAAGCTCTCGAGGCCCGTAGCTATGACCTGTTGTCTCCAGATTGCCTGCAAGAGCCCCAGACATGACTGACTGTGTCTCCAGAATGCCTCTGAGATCCGTGGCCATGGCCAGCTGTGTCTTCAGGCTGCTCTGGACATTGTGACCATGCGGACAATTTCCTATTCCAGGCTTTCCACTGCAGACACCATCCTTGCAGTATTGGCCTGGGTGTCATGCCATATTGGCAGCATCTCCTACGACAGAAATCTTCTCCAAACAGGCTTGTAGTTGTTGCGTGTTGCCAGCAGCTGCTCCTCCGTTTCCCGGCTTCTCTTTAAATGAGGTGGAATCTAAAATTCTAACAGGACTAGACAGGGTAGATGCAGGGAAGATATTCCCGATGGTGGGTATGTGCAGAACTGGGGGTCACAGTCTGAGGATTCAGAGTAGGCCATTTAGAACGGAGATGAAGAGACAGTTCTTCGCCCAAAGGATGGTGAGCCTGTGGAATTCATTACTCGAGGAAGTAGTTGATGCCAAATCATTAAATATTTTCAAGAGGCGGCTAGATATAGCACTTAGGGCAAATGGGATCAAAGGTTATGGGGAGAAAGCAAAGGTTATGGGATTATGCTTTTGAATTGGATGATCAGCCATGATCGTGATAAACGACAGAGCAGGTTGAAAGGGCCACACGGCCTCCTCCTGCTCCAAGCTTCTGTATTTCCATGTATCTCCAGCAGTTTTGAGATGACTGATGCAAGCTTTCTGGCATCAGGGCCAGCTGAATCATTGTTTCTGGCAGACCTCTGTGTGCCTGACGCTTTGGACATTCCTGCCTCCAACTGATGTGTATGTCTAATAATGTTGTGCGCACCAGTAAGTGACTCAGATTCCTCACCACTCACATGTCCCATTGTGATGATAGATCTGCGTTGTGATTTGTAGTGAATGCCTTTATCGAATGGATTGTTGGCCTTGGAGGATTCCTCGGGCTGCACCTCCAAGGTTTCCTCTGAGTTGTTGTGGGGCTTCTCAGTGGCAGCAGCAGGGGATGGGGGGGCAGTGATTCCCAAAGGGCCTGATCCATTTGTATGTCCTGCAACAAAAGATACAAGATTCAGTGCAAAAGAGAGACAAGTATCTGGGCAGCATGCCACTTATTTGAGATATGTCACATGAACGAAGGTTGCAGATGCTCACTTCCATGTTGCACTCTGATCTGACTATCGTTGATGTTTCCACACATCCCTGCCCTCCCACTGCCCACTCCAGCTCCAGTGCACACCCTTCAAAGGGAGTGAAAAGATGCAGCTTGGAGACTGTATCTCCAGTTTTCTCTCACTCCCTCCTGCTGCTATGGTTCCTGTTATCTTATGGGGCAGAAGGGGAAATTGAAAGCCTGATGGCTGGAAGGACACAGGGTGTTGGGTGTGATAATGATTGGATGGGGTTTGTTAAGACTGTGCCTTGTTATCATGAGGTTGCTAGAGGGGTTGGAGGAAGGTGTTGGGTAGGTTGGGTGCTGGAAGCCCGCGAGATTTCGGGAGGTGGATCAGTACTGCAGATGGGACTAATAGTAGGACGCTCACCCTTCCTGCCCAAACGAAATCGCCTAGCTTCTTTCCGCACAAGTTGCCAGCCTTCCTGCCAGTGCACAGGTACTGACAAGTGCTGCCACGCCCTCCAAGGCTGCATTGCCAGCCTGGTTCCCAGGCCGTCGCTGGCTTGTGGGAAGGAATATTGTCCACCTCTTCTCCACAGAGTCTAGCAGACAGCCTTACTGTCCATGGGGACTTCTTTTGGGTGCTGTCTTCCCGGTGTGACTGCCTCTGAGTCCATTGTTAGCACTTTTCTGCAGCTCTCCATTGTTAATGCCATACAGCTGCAGCCACTTTGGGCAAATCATACACCCAGAGGATCCATTCTGGCAAGAATTACCTGGCAACTCTTTCATGACACTAAGGGCCCGATTTTACCAATAAGTTGTACCCATTTTCAGGTGTGAAAATTTGGTAAAGTGGGACGTGAGGAAAATAGTGTGACCTGCATCCACTTATGCGTCAGTTCACCCTTTTACAAGGGCCGAAAATGGCTGCCATCGTGCCCGCAACAGACGCAAATTCAATTTAAAAGCATTTGCATGCATTTAAAATGACTTAATAGGCTTAATAGACTTAATAAACTTACCAGCACCTTCCCCTCAACCACTGCGTTCGCCCTCCAGTTTTGGCACAAAAACAGGCATGATCTGCAAAGGTCCAATTCGGGTGCTGCAGCTTCTGAGGAGGTAAGTTCCGAGCTTCCTGTGGCTCTCTGACTCAGATCAGTAATGGAGGGGAGGTAGGTGGCTCAGATGGCTCTTTGGTGGGAGGTGGGGAGGCAGGTCAGATTGCTCTGGGTGAGAGGGCAGGCAGGTCAGAAGGCTCTCTGACTCAGATCTGAGGGGGTGGGGTGGGCTGCTGCCACTCTGCATGTGATCTGTGCAGTGCAGGAACAGGGAGTCTGCTGCCACTTTGGGTATGGTCAATGAGGGAGGTGGGGTCCGCAGTCACTTGCATTCAATCAGTGTTAGGGAAGGGGGTGTCCTGTGCCATTCTGCATGTGATCGATGGAGAGCAGTGGGGTTCCACTGCCACCCTACATGTGATCGGTGGGGGGAAGGGGCCTATAATCAGTCGGGTGGTAGGGGAATAAGGGGATCAGTATGTTGTGGGTAAGCAATGTCTATGAGGGCAAGGGTAATATTATCCAGCCGACGTGCAAAGTGGCAGTGGAGTGTTTTTCTATTTTTTTCACTACGCGTGCGCAGTTGGAAATGCTAATCAGAGCTTCAAGGTTTCAGATGCAATAAGCCCCATCCACAGCTTTTGCAGTGTGATTCAAAATTGTTGACATTTCTTTCAGGCAGTGTGTGTATGGGAGTGCCTGAGAATGGGTCTAAAAGTCAGATCTGAAACACACCCGGTTTCAAGTCAACCCAGCACTTAGAATCAAAATGGTTAAAATAGGGCCCTAAGCATCAAAAATTGGGTCTGCGGATCGCCAAAGAAACCAGCATGAGAAACTCCTGTTTTCTCTTGTTTGACACTTAGGGGCAATCTTACCGCCTTGTCACGCCAGTCAGTCAGCATGGTGAGCCAATAAGATTGGGCGAGAGTTTTGCTCCTGGTTTTTCTCCTCTCATGGTCCTACTGGCACTGAAAGAGCACAAACCCAATTTCAATAACTATTACATAATTTAAATATAATTATGAATCCCAGACAACCTCGCTTAGACCGGAGACCATTGAAGCCCCGCCCCCCCCCCACCCCCCCACTCCCCCACCCCCCAGTCAAATGATCAGAGACAGGACTGGGCATTGCACCTTAGGCAGTGACAGCCTGACACCCTGGCACTGGCAGCTTGGCACTTCCAGCCTGTCACCTTGGCAGTGCCTGCCAGGCAGTGCCAAGGAATGGGCCTGAGGGGGAGGAGTCTTAGGGGGCAGCGTCATGATAAGGGGAGGCATGGAAGGAGCTCCACAGGGGTGGGAGGAAAGTGGAGGTTTCTGTTGTGACGGGGATGGGGATTGTTCGGCCAGGGCATGATTGGCCCATGTGATGATCGGCGATCAGGTGTGAGGATTGATCAGTCACGGGGGTAATCAGCTGGGCAGGCAAATGGGGGTAGGGGACGCAATGTCCAGGGCGACAAGTAAATCAGGGAGGGCAATGTCCGGGGGATGGGGGGGAGTGGGTGTCTGGGAGGCAGGGAGAAGGTAGTCTGGAACAGGAATTGATTGACGACAGGTCTCAATGTCTGTGGGGGTAGGGTAGTAACAGGAGATCTCCTAGTACACAGTATACAGGGAGATCAGGCACCTAAGCAATGGCTTGCCAGCGAGATTCGGCTCGCCAGCGAGATTCGGCTCTGTCCCCTCCCACTGCTAGCAAAAATTGCATTGTGAATTTTATTTTTGACTTCATGCCATGAAATTACATTTTCAACTCACTAGAAAAATGAGCCTGAAACTCTCTCATATTCAAGACTTGAAATTCTTTTCATAAGATTGCGCCCTTAGAATTTGTTTGGAAAGATTGCAGCATGAGATGTTTGGCTTAGCAGGCCATGTAGCAGGTAGGAAGTGTCTCTGACATTCATGCTCCATTCACCCAGCAGAAAGGCTCCTAACCTAGTTTTAGGATAGCTTTTGCAATCGAAAATGAAGGTACTAATAAAGAAGGGAGCATAATTTTATGGTAGATGGATACATTGTTGACTCTACAGTGCTGCTCCTGACACCTACTGGCCCAAGTTCTTTATCCAAATCTTTCTCAATTTACAATCCCTTGCCATCTCTCATTGTTCTGAGATTTTTAACAGTAAAGATTGCACTAATTATGGTGCAATAAGGCAGGCCTACACTGGCAGTCAGTCAGCTCCCCAGATAACAACCCTTTGTTTTGTATCTGCATGTGTATATATTGTAAACAAGAAAACTCTGTTGTAAGTTTCTTTTGGGAGGGTGTTTAACCTCCAGTTCTCTCAATATTAATTTGTTCTTTTGTGATTTTAACCATTAGAACATAGAACAATACAGCACAGAACAGGCCCTTCGGCCTTCGATGTTGTGCCGACCAAAATAAAAAGCAATGCCCCTCCTAACTAAACCATTCCCTTCTCATCCATATATTTATCCACTAACCTCTTAAACGCCACCAAACTTGGCGCATCTACAACAGCTGCAGGCAGGGCATTCCACTCCCTAATCACTCTTTGAGTAAAGAACCTACCTCTGATATCCGTCCTATAACTCATACCCCTTAATTAAAAGTTGTGTCCCCTCGTGCTAGCTTTCTCCATCCTAGGAAAAAGGCTATCACTGTCCACCCTATCCAAACCTCTAATTATCTTATATGCTTCAATAAGATCCCCCCTTAATAAGATCCCCTTAATAAGATCCCCCTTAATAAGACCTTCAATAAGATCCCCAATAAGATTCAGGCAATAAGAGACAGTTTAATGATTCAATTTGGGGAATGTTTATGAAGCAACAGAAGTAATACTTAGGAAGCTGGGGAGTGAAGTTACTGGTTCAGTGCCTTTTTACTTTCCAATTCATCCTCTGGTGCAGGGTAGCACGTCTCTCTTTCTCTCTCTCGGTCAGTTAGAACATACAACACTACAGCACAAACAGGCCCTTCGGCCCACAAGTTGTGCCGATCATATCAGTACCTACCAGGCCATAGAACTATCTGTAACTCCCAATCCCATTAAATCCCATGTACTCATCCAGAAGTCTCTTAAAAGACACCAGCAAATTTGCCTCTACCACCACTGATGCCAGCCAATTCCATTCACTCACCACCCTCTGAGTGAAAACTTAGCCCTAACATCTCCTCTATACTTGCCCCCTAGCATCTTAAACCTGTGTCGTCTCGTAGCGACCATTTCAGCCCTGGGAAATAGCCTCCGAGAATCCATTCTATCTATTCCTCTCAACGTCTTATAAACCACTATCATGTTGCCTCTCAACCTTCATCTCTCCAGGGAGAAGAGGCTGACCACTGCTTGATCACCATGTGGTCAAAGGTGGTTATCTGTAGAGTTTGTGTCAGTGCCTTGTTGACTTAAAAATGTTGGGGTGAAGTAGGGTGGATTTCACCGCCCCTGTTTGCTGATGGAGGAAATCATGATCGCCTGCTGAATTGGGCATTAGAGCTAAAAACGGGATTCCCACCGCTGTGAAGGCCATTGGGATTCATCTGGCCTGCCAGCTCCAATCAGATTCATGGCCAGACTGGGCAGGAACCCAATAATATGTAAAACTGTTGATCGCAATATAATTAAGGGGCTGGACAGTCCATTCAGTGGCCTCTCGCTATTCACCCTCCTCCCCAGCAGGAACTGCACCAGGCAAGCAATGGTGTTGGTCATGACCAACGTGGACCTGGCATGTTGGACTCTGAAAGGGGAAAGTCAAGGATGTAGGTCCAGTGCCCATGTGCTCCTCTGCTATTGCCATGCTGTGGACAAAGGGTCCCAAAGGGTCCTGGAGGTTGGGTGGGCTTGGGCTGAGGACAAGGGGATTAATCTCACCACTTTCCCCCAGGATAGGGATCCCGTGCCTGGACTGCTCCTTCTAGCCCTGGGAAAGGGATTGTTCAGTTTCAGGATGGTGAATTCAGACACCATCCTAAAGTAAAATACTTATACTGTTTCTGTTCTCTAAAATCTTTGAAGATTCCTGGTCACATTAACTTTCATGAAAGACTTCTAAATCACTGCAGCAGTCCATTCAGCCGAAGGGGTTCCACTTTCTCTCTCCAGAAAGCTGCAGATGTGAGAAGATCCCTTTCAAGTCGCCTTACTGACAGAAGTTCCCTTCTCCATAGCTGTTCACTTCGTCCCTTTGCTTTAACATAGCATTTATTTCAACTCTCTGAGCCTTCATAGAAAGTTATCAATTTCAGTCCAGTATTTTTACTCTCATTTGATTGACAGCTTAATGGTTTTTACTCAGTATTCAGTCAGCTGTATTTATTTACCTTTCCCTTCATGCTGGAATACATTTCAAATACCCCCATTGTTCCTAACAGCAAAGAGGAATCGAAAAGCACTTAGCTCATTTGAAGTTTTCTGCAGCTGTGGCCACAAACAAGATAGGGCTGAAATTGAATACTTTTCAGAGGATTGGAAGGTATTTCAAAGGCTTTTACCTTTCTATGAATATAGAGATCAAGGCAACTTTAAAAAGGGCACCCCTAATCTCTGAAGATCAGACTGGCCAGCATGATTCTCAAGGTAAGTTTATTTGCATCTTTCAGATTGGTAAATCCCACATGAGAAACGTTTCCAACACCTTTGGGAAACACTCCAGTTTTCCCACTGGTGTGAGCACTTAGTTCCAATTTGGGTAAATTAGGGCCATTGTCTCACTCTGCTGGCTGCATGAACTATTTCATGACATGCTCTTTGTCAATTAGTGCACATGTCTGAGACCTGTTTTTCTGTGCATTTTCTCCAAGTACTTCCTAATATTTGAACCAATCCATTTTGAACTGATTTCTTGCATATTATTTCCCTCACAGATAATACTTCACTCGGTGTTGGGATCCCAGCTGTTTGTTTTATATATTAAGGATTTAGACTTGAACACGGGGAGCACAATTGGGAAATTTGCAGACAACACAAAATTGGATGTGCAATAGATGGATGATAGCTGTAATCTCCAAAAGTGATATAGGTAGGTTAGTGGAGTAGGCAGGAAAGTAGCAGATTGAGTTCAATTCTGATAAATGTGAGGTAATGCACTTACAGACGTCAAACATTAAAATGGATACACAATAAATGGGAATCTACTGAGAGAATAGATGAAGTGAGAGCTGTTGGCGTGTAAGTGTACAGGTCCCTAAGAACAGCAGTACAGGTAGATAATGTTGTAAAAAAGGCAAATGGAATGCTGTCCTTAATTGGCAGAAATATGGAATACAAAAGTTGGGATATAATGATGAAACTGACTAAGATGCTGGTAAAGGCACAACTGGAGTATTATGTGAAATTCTGGTCACCACATTACAGGAAGGATGTAATTGTTTTGGAGAGAATACAGAGTAGATTTACTAGAATATAACCAGAGCTGGAGAGTTGCAGCTACAAGGAGAGATAGGTTGGGGTTGTTTTCCTTGTAACAAAGAAGGCTGAGGGATGACATACCCATCAAAATTGTAATGGGTAGAGAGAGAGTAAACAGGAGGAACCTGTTTCCCTTGGCAGAGTTAAAAAAACAGGGGTCATAGTTTCAAGCGAAGTGGCAGAAGGTGTAGAGGAAAAATTTGTTTTGCGCAGATGGTGGATATCTGCAATTCGCTGCTTGAGTTATTGGTGTAGGCAGAGACCCGGAACTTGTTTAACAAGTACCTGGTTCTTCACCTTAAGTGCTGTAAATTACAGGGCTATGATCTGGTTGAAGGAAGGTCAGATTAGAAAGGGCACCTGGGTTTCTTTGGGTCAGCATGGACAAGATGAGCTGAATCGCCTCCTTGTAATGTTGTATCATTTCTATGGTTTCTATAGCACATCTGCATACATATTTGGCTCCCAGTATCATGTCATATTTTTTGACTCTCATGTGATCATATCAAAAGATCTCAAAGTTTTTGCTTATCGCTCCATGCATGGTCACAATGCCTTGGGTGGTAGCCCAACTATCAAATACAACTTTCTTTTTAAAATAAGACCAACATGAGGGCCAAAATTCTCTGACTTCGCCTGAATTCCTTCATAGGATTCTCCGGTCCTGCTGCAGTGAAAAAAGATTTGGCTGAGTGCCAAATTCTCTGATTTTGCTGGCAGGACATCTGGCATCCGGGAACACACACATTGCCAAAAGAAAGATAATCTCACCTATGCTTTCCTTTCACTACAATGTGCATCAATATCAAGTCGATGTATTCCATTGAATCAATCTGTAATGATTTATTCCAATTCCCATGAGCTACTGTGTTTTTCCTGTCTCTATCTTCTACTGACAATCACTTTCTTTCATTTAATTTTACGTATTCCTCTAGTTAACATCCTTTCTCATTCATGAGCCTGAAAGTAAATTTACAGTCCAATAAAATCTTGAAAAGATATCTTTAAAAGTGAAATCAAACAGTTCTATTTGCTTCCAGGCAATATGTTTTGCTTGTTTGTTCTTTATCTTAGATGACTTCTTGGAATCATTGAAAACCTACAATGCAGAAAGAGACCATTCAGCCCATTGAGTCTGCACCGACCACAATCCCACCCAGGCCCTACCCCCATATCTTTATTTACCTCCTAATCCCTCTAACCAACTCACCTCAGGATATTTATCAGGCCATTTAATCATGGCCAATCAACCTACCCTACACATCTTTGGACTATGGGAGGAAGCCCATGCAGACACAAGGTGAATGTGTAAACTCCACTCAGACAGTGACCCAAAGTGGGAATTGAACTCAGGTCCCTGAAGCTGTGAAGCAGCAGTGCTAACCACTGTGCTACCGTGCCACCCAGTTTCTTAGTTTCCCAAAAATAACTTGCGAAATTATGCTATACTTTTCACAAGTCAAAATGATCCCAAATTCAAATAACAGTGTTGTTGACTGATAAATTCATTTCTTCTTCAAAATAAACTACATTTTTCATTTCCAAAGACACCAGATTGTGTGTATATATTTTACTGTTTTCCTAGAAACCTTTTAAATTTCAGGTAATTTTTTATCAATTTCAATTTCTTGAGCCTAGCCATGGTGGTTTAAAAAATCTAATACTTATTGGTTAGTGTGTTTATATCAGATCTCCTATTTTTAAGCACATTGGCAGGAATTCTCTGGACCGTTTACTTCTGCCATCACTGCCAGCAAGAATGGAGAATTTGGCACTCAGTCAAATCCCCATTCATTGCAGCGGGATCAGAGAATCCCAGCTGCAGGCATGGTTGGAGAATTCCAGCTTATGTTTCAGGAAATAACAATTAGCCTGAATGAATTAAAACCAAATTTCAAAAACAAAACCATTATTCCATGACTGTATCATAACATTGAATATCTGCAAATAAATTCTCAAATTATTGAAGCCACTGGAAATCTTGTTACACTTGTCATTATCTGTAGAAAATACACAAATGATCCATTCTGCCCAGGGAAAAATGAGTTAATTCATCCAAAAATATTTGACATTTCAGAAAATTAACATTTTATAATGCCACATACATATATATTATATATAAATATATATGCTCATTCAGCAACCTGAGAAGAGATTAATCTGTGAATGGAAAGGATTAACTGTCTGCCAATTTGAAGGCATAAGAAGTCTCACAACACCAGGTTAAAGTCCAACAGGTTTATTTTGGAGTGCTCATCAGATAAGTGGGAGTTCTGGTCACAGACAGGCTTATAAAGACACAAACTCAATTTACAAAACAATAGTTGGAATGCGAGTCTTTACAGGTAATCAAGTCTTAAAGGTTCAGATAATGTGAGTGGAGAGAGGGTTAAGCACGAGTTAGAGATATGCCCAGGGAATCAAGCGATTGGGCGTTGGGAGGGGTCACACAGCCAGCAATGGTGGGGGGGGTGGGGAGGGTGGGGTGGGGGGTTGTGGGGTGACCAGCGCTCAAGCTGGCCAGTAATTAGGAGGCTGGCCGTATGGAATTACTGTGCATGTGCCAAACTCCACTATGACAGAACGGCGCATGCGCAGTGGCCACTCAATTGGAAAAACTAGTGGGATTTACTCCAGTTTTTACGCGAATTTGACGCTTAGAATTCTTTTGGGAGAGTTCTGCCCTGGGTCTTCATAACTCCCCTCTGAGTCAGAATTATCAGTACCACTGATAAGTTTTAATTGACAGTTTTGCTGCTGTGTAATTAGTCTGTAAAAGTGAAATTTTACACGACCTGGCATCCATGGACTGAATTTTACCATCCTGCCTGCCACAGGAATTGGAGCAAACAAGAGGTCGGCCATAGGTGCGATTTTATGGTTTTGGGATGAGCAAGGCCATAAAATCCTACCCCATGGTGTTTCTCACTTGTCAAATGGGGATGTAACTGCAAACAAAGAGCTAGCCACATGATATTGTCATGTCCTGCACTTATATTCAGTGCCTCTCCTGCAGCTAAGAGGGGACCTTATCGAAACATATAAGATGATTAGAGGTTTAGATAGGGTGGACAGTGATAGCCTTTTTCCTAGGATAGAGAAAGCTAGCACGAGGGGACACAGCTTTAAATTAAGGGGTGATAGTTATAGGACGGATATCAGAGGTAGGTTCTTTCCCCAAAGGGTGGTTCGGGAGTGGAATGCCCTGCCTGCAGCAGTTGTAGATGCGCCAAGTTTGGTGGCGTTTAAGAGGTTAGTTGATAAGTATATGAAAGAGAAGGGAATGGTTTAGTTTGGAGGGGCGTTGCTTTTTATATTGGTCGGCACAACATCGAAGGCCGAAGGGCCTGTTCTGTGCTGTAATGTTCTATGTTCTATGCACTGACTACAATTAAGCGAATATCATGTTGGGTTAATTGATTAATAAACTTTGCTTGAGCATTACACATAAATACACTACTAACCAATTGTAATTAATTATTAAAACTAAACTTTTCTACATTACCTCCCATCAATAAGAGATTGAACTCAAGAACTTCTGACCAAGAGTTCAATAAATTTCACAATCTACAATCAAATTTCTATATGTTTTGCATTCTGATTAAAAAAAAGTTATTTAGATTCATCTTTGTTGGACTGTATGCAGTTTTCGTTCAGTTAGGCTATGTGCTACATTTTTGCAGTTCCATATCAGTTTTTGATCAATAAGGGAGTTAAGGGTTATGGCGAACAGGCGGGTAAATAGAACATAGAACATTACAGCGCAGAACAGGCCCTTCGGCCTTCGATGTTGAGCCAACCAATTAGGAAAAAGCAATGACCCTCTAACCTAAACCATTCCCTTTTCGTCCATAAACTTATCTACTAACCTCTTAAACGCCACCAAACTTGGCGCATCTACAACTGCAGCAGGCAGGGCATTCCATACCCTTACCACCCTCTGGGTAAAGAACCTCCCTCTGACATCCGTCCTATAACTACCACCCCTTAATTTAAAGCTATGTCCCCTCGTGCTAGCTTTCTCCATCCTAGGAAAAAGGCTATCACTGTCCACCCTATCTAAACTTCTAATCATCTTGTATGTTTCAATAAGGTCTCCTCTTAGTTGCCTTCTTTCCAACAAAAACAACCTCAAATCCCTCAGCCTATCTTCATAAGACCTGCCCTCCATACCAGGCAACATCCTGGTAAACTCCTCTGTACCCTCTCCAATGCCTCCACATCTTTCTTATAATGCGGGGACCAGAACTGTACACAATACTCCAAGTGCAGCCGCACTAGAGTTTTGTACTGTTGCAACATGACGTTGCGGCTCCGAAATTCAATCCCCCTACCAATAAAAGCTAAGACTCTGTATGCCTCCTTAACAACCTTATTGACTTGATTGCCAACTTTCAGGGATCTATGCACATATACACCAAGATCCCTTTGTTCATCAACACTATTAAGAGTCCTACCATTAGCCCTATACTCTACACATTTGATATTCCTGCCAAAGTGAATTACCTCACACTTTTCCACATTGAACTCCATTTGCCACCTCTCGGCCCAGCTCTGCAACTTGTCCAAGTCTCTCTGCAAACTATAACACCCCTCTTCACTATCTACCACTCCTCCGACTTTAATATCATCCGCAAATTTACTAATCCATCCTTCAATACCCTCATCCAGATCATTTATAAACTTTACAAACAGCAGCGGCCCCAAAACAGATCCCTGAGGTACACCACTTGTAACCGAACTCCACGATGAATAATTTCCATCAACCACCACACTCTGTCTTCTATCAGCTAGCCAATTCCTAATCCAATTAGCTAAATCACCCTCAATCCCATACATCTGCATTTTCTGCAGAAGCTTGGAATGGAACTGATCCACTTCAGATCAGCCATGATCTTATTGAATGGCGGGGCAGGCTCAAGGGGCATTTATAATTGAGCCTTGGAGACCAGAAAGATCCTGGTTCAGCTCTGTTTAGCTGATCCACTTATATGCTCTAAACATTCTAAATCAAGGCAGGCTATTCTCACACTTTGTAAGGTGTCAATAGGATCTCATTTGAAAGATTGAGTGCAGTTTTGGAGACCTTATAAAAATATTCGCTCAGATTTTTTGGAAAAAATGGGAAGGCATCAGTGCTTGCTCATATTAAAAAAAATCAAAAAGCAACTTCTAATGATTGCTCATCGGGTTAAATGTAAATTTCCTTAAATTTTTGCTGAACTAGTATCTCATTATGAGACTAGACATTGGACATATGGGAGAAGGTAAAATTCATAAAATCACAGAATCCATACAGTGCAGAAAAGGCCATACAATATGTTGACTCTCTGACTTCTCCCACACCCCTGCCCTATCCCTACAATTCCACACGTTTCCCATGGGTAATTCCATCTAACCTACACATCTTTGGACACTAACCTAGCATGGTCAGTTCATCGAACCCACACATATTTGGGGTATAGGAGAAAACTGAGTACCCAGAGGAAACCCATATAGACACATGAGGAGAACGTGCAAACTGAACACAGACAGTAACCCGAGGCCAGAATTGACCCCGGGTCCCTGGCACTGTGAAGTAGCAGTGCTAACCTCTGTGCTACCATGCCGCCTGTTGTGGTACTTGCATGACAGATACAAATAAAGTCACCGGAAAATATTACAACTTGTCCATCCCAATACAAATGGATTTTCAGCATTATGATAAGTATTATTTCTAAAGTATATTTCTAGCACTGAAAATTAACCCATAAAAATGCGAAATCTCATTCCTTTGGTTGTTAATTACTGTTACAGATTTAGTAATTAAAATAAGACTTTTCTAAGACTTCTTCTCTGTCTCTTTAAATACCATCTTTATTTCTTTTCCACGTTTGACATGGAATTATCTATACTACTGACACTTCCTGCTTCAAACTGTGCGCTCCAGTAAATATGCTGCAGTCTGATTGGTCAAAGAGATATTCTGTTATTTGCTCAGGTTCACTGCATCAAAAAGGCTCCCTGAACATGCATAGCAAGTTACAGAGGAAAAGTTTATGGGCACATGTAACTGTAATGAAAAAATTGAAACATCTGCTTCATTGCTATTGATGGCAAGACTCTGTGACAATGAATCTTTCTTGGGCTGTTTGGAGTGGAACGTTTGACAGATAGAAACCAGATTGAACATTGCCAGCTGTTTATCCAATGTCCCCCTGTAGATTCAGGTTTAGCAGAATTTTTAAATTTGTCAAGTTGTTAAGGTGATAAGCACATTTTTTGAATTTTTAGATATTTAAGTATTCCAGCAGAGAGTTAATCTCTGATGTTAGTTACAGCAATTTTCCTTTCTGAGTCTTTAAATACTGATGAATATTAAAGAGCTGTGACCTCTAAATATCTGCCTTTAAAATAAGAACGAGGTAGAGATATATTAGTTCCAGGCACCTCAACACCAGAAAGATATATTGAGTTGGAGGCGACAGATTCATCAGAATCATACAGGAGCTTAGAGAGTTAGATTATATGGACAGGTTGTATGAATTTGATTTTGTAGTCCCTTGAATTTGTAAGATTAAAACAAAACCTTATTGTGGTGTTTAAAATAATTAAAGGATTTGATAAGATAGATTCAGAAAAATTATTTCCGTAAGTGAAGCAATCCAGAACAAGACGGCACAATCTTAAAATTAGAGCTCAGTTATTCAGCAGCAAATTCACAAAAATGGAAGAATTCTTATGTATAGAGGATTGGGTGTCATGCAGGTACCAGACATGTGCCATCACCTACTTCTTGGAATGTGTGTGAACATATCTATCAAGATAGACAAGTTGCCGGGACCGGATGGAATGTACCCCAGGTTATTGTGGGAGGTAAGGGAAGTGGTTGCAGAGCCCCTGGCGATGATCTTTGCGTCATCCATGGAAACGGGAGAGGTTCCGGAGGACTGGAGGATTGCGGATGTGGTTCCTATCTTTAAGAAAGGGAACAGGGATAGTCCAGGAAATTACCGACCAGTGAGTCTGACTTCAGTGGTTGGTAAGCTGATGGAGAGGCTTCTGAGGGATAAGATATGAACATTTGGAGAAGTTAGGACTGATTAGAAATAGTCAGCGTGGTTTTGTCAAGGGCAGGTCATGCCTTACGAGCCTAGTTGAGTTCTTTGAAAATGTGACTGAACACATTGACGAAGGAAGGGCGGTGGACGTAGTGTACATGGACTTTAGTAAAGGGTTTGATAAGGTCCCACATGCAAGGCTTCTGGAGAAGGTGAGAGGGCATGGGATCCAAGGGGCTTTGACCTCGTGGATCCAGAACTGGCTTGCTGGCAGAAGGCAGAGAGTGGTTGTGGATGGGTCTTGTTCTGCATGGAGGTCGGTAACCAGTGAACATAGAACATAGAACATAGAACAATACAGCACAGAACAGGCCCTTCGGCCTTCGATGTTGTGCCGACCAAAATAAAAAGCCATGCCCCTCCAACCTAAACCATTCCCTTCTCTTCCATATACTTATCAATTAACCTCTTAAACGCCACCAAACTTGGCGCATCTACAACAGCTGCAGGCAGGGCATTCCACTCCCTAATCACTCTTTGAGTAAAGAACCTACCTCTGTACCCAGGGAAGTGCCCAGGGATCTGTTCTGGGACCCCTGCTGTTTGTCATTTTCATAAATGACCTGGATGAGGAAGTGGAGGGATGGGTTAGTAAGTTCGCCGACGATACAAAGGTCGGTGGTGTTGTGGATGGTCTGAAGGGATGTCAAAAGTTGCAGCGGGACATAGACAGGATGCAAGACTGGGCGAAGAAGTGGCAGATGGACTTCAACGCAGATAAATGTGTAGTGGTCCATTTTGGCAGGAATAATGGGATGAAGGAGTACAATATAAGGGGTAGGAGTCTTAGCTGTGTTGTAGAGCAGAAGGATCTCAGGGTCTGGGTCCATAAGACTCTTAAATCGGCCTCGCAGGTGGAGGAAGTGGTCAAGAAGGCGTACGGTGTACTGGCCTTCATTAATCGAGGAATAGAGTATAGGAGTCAGGAGGTAATGATGCAGCTCTATAAGACTCTTGTCAGACCCCAGTTGGAGTACTGTGCGCAGTTCTGGTTGCCTCATTATAGGAAGGATGTAGAGGCTATTGAGACGGTTCAGAGGAGATTTACAAGGATGCTGCCTGGATTGGGAGGCAGGCCTTATGAAATTAGGTTGAGGGAGCTGGGACTCTTCTCACTGGAAAGATGTAGGTTGAGAGGCGACCTGATAGAGGTTTATAAAATGTTGAGAGGAATAGATAGGGTGGATTCTCAGAGACTATTTCCCCGCGCAGAAATGGTCAATACGAGAGGACACAGATTTAAGGTACAGGGAAGCAAATACAAAGGAGATGTCAGGGGTAGGTTTTTCACTCAGAGGGTGGTGAGTGAATGGAACCGACTGCCGTTGGAGATTGTTGAGGCAAACTCACTGGGGTCTTTTAAGAGACTTCTGGATGAGTATATGGAAAAGAATAGGATAGAAGGTTATAGATAGGTCTGTGGATTGGTAGATGTGATCGGCGCAACTCGTGGGCCGAAGGGCCTGTTTGTGCTGTATTGTTCTATGTTCTAACATAACAAAGAAACCATACTGAACCCCCTCAGCAGGAGCGAATCAACACTCAATGGTTGATGGTGCAAATGGTGAGCTTTCTACAGCTGAATCATGAACAGATCAGGGATTAGCCAAATCCCTACAGGTCTCTTAACAATTCAACCAGAACATTACCTCCCAGCATGAATAGGGCACAAGGTCAAATTCTCTCAAGCACTTCACAATCAACAAGGACTGTGTAAGAAAGGCATCATGTTAGTCTAAACCAGTTAAGGCAGAGCATTTTGAAAAGGCCAGTTCAGGGAGTTCACCTCAATTATAACAAAATGTTTAGACAGAGAAAGAGAAGAAAAACATGCATTTTTATAGAACCCTTCACAGCCACAAGATATTCCAACTGTACTTTACAGTTAATTAAATGCATTTAAAGTGTAATCACTGTTGTAATGTGGGAAATGTAGCAGCTAGCAAATTCCCACAAACAGCAATGTTAAAATGAATATAATCAGATTTTCTTGTGATGTTGATTGAGGGATAAACATTGTCCAGGATACTAGGAAGAATTAGCCTGATCATTGTAACAGATTGTATTTATCCAAGCTTTGGCAAAGTGTCATCTGGACTTAAAACATCAGCTCTTTTCTCTCCTTACAGATGCTGCCAGACCTGCTGAGATTTTCCAGCATTCTCTTTTGGTTTCAGATTCCAGCATTTGGAGTAATTTGCTTTTATCCTTAGGAACTGTCACCAGCATATCTTCTAATTCTATCTTTTACTCTTGGTTAATGCTTTTAAAACTGTTATCTAACTCTCTTAAACTCTCTAATACCGTTTATATTTAATTGATCTTTATCTACATCCTAGCTGACTGTAACACTATATTCTGCAACCTCTCCTTCTCTTCTCCTCTGTGTACTCTATGACCATTATGCTTTGTCTGTATAGTGTGCATGAGACAATGCTTCTCACTGTATGCCAATAAATGTGATAACAATAAATCAGATCAGAGAATGAAGCTTCCACACTCTAATATATAAATGTAAAGAAGTTTTCAAAATTCTGAAAAGTTTAGGGATTGCGAATAGTGGAAGATTTTTGCACTGTTTGGTGAATCTATAAAAAAGATATAATTCTACTAATTTCTAACATAATTCTTTAAGCATTCTTAGCAATTCTTTGTCATCTTTAGTGCAGGAGAGAGTGCTAATAATGATAAATGCTCCAACATAGAATCGTTACAGTGCAAAAGGAGCCATTCGGCCTTATTGAGTCTTCACTAACTCTCCAGAAGAGCATCTTATCCAGGCCCATTCTTCCACCCTATCCCCATAATCCCACCTATTTATCATAGCTAATCCACCTAACCTACAAATATTTGGATACTGAGGCAATTTACAATGGCTAGTCCACCTAACCTACATATCTTTGGACTGTAGGAGGAAACTGAAGCATCCAGAGGAAACCCATGCAAACACAGGGAGAGCATGAAAACCGCACACAGTTACCCAAGGCAGGAATCAAACCTGGATCTCTGGCGCCGTGAGACAGCAGTGCTAATCACTGTGCCACCATGCGACCCATATAAGGATGAATTTTACAAGGGAATATTTAATATTGAAAATTACATATAGCACCTTCCATTCTGTAGTGCCTCAATACAATTTGGATATTCTTGATATCCAAAGCGTGTATTCTATGTCAGAAATACAGCCAGGGGTTTGACACACCTTCCAATCACTCAAGTGATATGGCTGAAGGGCCTTAGAGAGCAAGCTTTCCCCATTCACAGTTACTGCCAGCCACTTGCTGTTTGAAATCTATTCACAACAAGGCTTGAATTTTCTTTGTATAGACCCATAACATGATCAGTGTTTCTGTCCTGGTCATTCCGAGTAAGCCGGCACAAACTGTAATTTGACCAGAGAGGAGTTAGTGTGAGAGGCTGAGGATCTCATAACCTCTGTGTAAATTGCAGCAGGGCCAAGTCCAGCAACCTCTCAATAGCACTCACACCTTCTCTCCGTGTTTTTCCAGGTGATTCGGATCTAATCTATAATTTGATCCTGGATTCTGGGATCACTGCCAAATTAGTGGAGAAAGTCTGGAGGAATCATGATTTGCACACGTAAGTCTTGGTCCTGTTTGGATTATTGAGGCAGGTGAGAAAGATCGTTCAGTTCATTCCAATGGCAAAGGGCAGAGGTGAGAGTAACAAGGTGACAGAGAATGGAAGTCAGTCCATTAGTAACATGGGACACATGAAAAATCATGGGACATATGAAGAATCAAAATGCCTTGTTTCTGTTCCTTGATGATTTGGCTGGTTAACTGGTCTATAGAAATGAATGAAGTTCCCAACTTGATTTCTGAGCTATGTTGAGTCAGGTGTCAAATTGTATTTCCAAAGATTCACATAACAGCAACAACATGCATTTATATAGCACCTGTAACATAGTAAAGCGTTGGAGGATGTTTTTCTTGTCTGAGTAGTTCCTACGCAGACAGTGTCTTTAGATGAATTTCTATTACACCCAGATTGCTGAAGAATGTGTTGGATCAAGGGGATGTTTTGACTTGTCTCATTACTTTTATGTGCTCTGAGCAAATACAGGGGTGAAATTTGTGAGACTTCAGTTCTTGTCACTGCTGCTGTCACTGCTGCAGTCAACTCTTCTGAAAGTAAATATTTTTTGATAAATTTGCTCAGGCAGCCAGGGGATTGATTGTACAGTATTCAAACTTGCTTTGTCCATGTCCTTGACCCATCAGATAAGCAAGAATTTACCTAATGCATGATCACACGAAGCTCACTGTGCGTTCACTTTGGACCAGGGAAATAGGTGTTTTAAAGGCATTTGGTGCAAGTGGATTCAAATGAAGCACATAGACGAAAAATCAGCAGGAATTTTCAAAGATGTTCCTTTCAGAATTGTGAATCCACTGAGCCTTGTGATTTTGTTGAACAGAGCACTAACTCAATTTGTTTTTATCCCTCCTCTCTTTTTCTTACTTGTTTCCTCTTTCTGGGTCTCTGTCTCATTTTCTGTGTGTTTGGTCTTACTCTCTATTTCTTTATATCACTCTGTATTTCTTGTGTCTCACTTCCTGCTTTTCTATCCGTCTTTCTTTATTGTATTATTTCATCTTTTTCTTTTTTTCTGTCTCTCTGTTCTCTTTGTTTCACTCATTCTTTTGTCTGTCTCTTTCTCTATTAACTCAACCTTTCTCTGTCACTTTCACTCCTGGTCTTTGTCTTTCTCTTTCCCCTGCTCTCCTACACACACAATTGTAGGCTGGGTCTCCTTGCAGTTTTTGTGGCTACCGATGGAGGCATCACAAGAGTTTTTCCAGCCAAGTGAGTATAAACTTCTTCTCAAATCCAAATTTTCTAGTGTGAAATTGGTACAGAACATATGTGAGGCCATCAATTTTGGTAGCTATAATAGGAAAACAAATTATTTATTATTTAAATGGGTAAAAATTGAGAGAGGTGGATACTCGATGAAATGTTGGTGTCCTCATGCATCAGCACTGAAAGTATGTGTGCAGGTACAGTAAAGAAGGCCAAATATATGTTGGCCTTCATAGCAAGAGGATTTGAGTATAGGTATAGGGATAGGGATGTTTTGCCCAATTGTATAGGCCAGCCTGATCCCCACTCAGACCTGGCACGCCTCAATCAACACCACACTCCCCGTCAAACTCCCGGTCTCCCAACCCTCATACCCTGGCAGCCATGATGCCCCTATCCACCCTCCCAAAGCAACCCCAACCCACCCTTCCCCGAGCAGCCCTGATCCAGCCATCCTCCCATCAACAGCCCCAACCCACCTTCCAGCAACCCCAACCTCTCCCCCCACCAACATCACCATGATACCCAGTCCTGATTGCTGGCCTCCCCCCTCTGCTGGATTCCAAAGTGCCAAATGGCAGCAGGATCCCCCAACCCACTGATCCCCCCTATTAGATTCCACCTCTTGGCATTTCCCCATCTACAGTGAGCATTGATACTTTGTTCCTTGGGCAGTGCAGGGGGTACAGGGGCACTGCCAATGTGACAGTGCCCACACTGGCACCACCCTGGTGTCCAATTCTCTGGAGTGTCTCGATAGCTGCTGCGAGTCCTTGATAAGTATGTCCCTGTCAGGCAGGGAGGAAATGGTCGAGTAAGAGAGCCTTGGTGTACGAAAAAAGTTGATTGGCTGGTTAAGAAGAAAAAGGAGGCTTATGTCAGGATGAGGCTTGAAGGCTCAGTTAGTGCAATGGATAGCTATAGATTAGCCAGGAAGGAGCTAAAAAGTGAATTGAGGAGAGCTAAGAGGGGACACGAGACGATGTTGGCTGATAGGATTAAGGAGAATCCTAAAGTTTTCTTTAGATATGTTAAGAATAGAAGATTGGTTAGGGCAAGATTAGGGCCAGTCATAGACAGCAGTGGGAAGTTGTGCGTGGAGCCTGAAGAGATTGGTGAGGCACTGAATAAATATTTCTCTTCGGTATTCACGCAGAGTGCTGGAAATGTAGCTATGAAGAACACTGAGGTACAGGGTTGCAAATTGGGAAGTATTGTAGTAGATAGGGAGGATGTGCTAGAAATTCGCGAGGGTTTGAAGTTGGATAAGTCCCCTGGGCCGGACGGGATTTACCCTAGGATTCTCTGGGAGGCAAGAGAGGAGATTGCAGATCCTCTGGCTCTGATCTTCAGGTCCTCGTTGGTTACGGGTGTGGTTCCGGAGGACTGGAGGATAGCGAATGTGGTCCCATTGTTCAAGAAGGGGAAGAGAGACCTTCCAGGGAATTATAGGTCAGTGAGTCTTACTTCTGTTGTGGGCAAAGTATTGGAGAGAATTATTAGGGATAGGATTTATAGTGATTTAGAGAGAAATGAATTGATTGGGGATAGTCAGCATGGTTTTGTGAAGGGTAGGTCGTGCCTTACTAACCTTATTGAGTTTTTTGAAAAAGTGACCAAAGAGGTGGATGGGGGTAAGGCAGTTGATGTGGTATATATGGACTTGAGTAAGGCGTTCGATAAGGTGCCCCATGGAAGGCTTCTGCAGAAAATGCAGATGTATGGGATTGAGGGTGATTTAGCTAATTGGATTAGGAATTGGCTAGCTGATAGAAGAAAGAGGGTGGTGGTTGATGGAAATTATTCATCGTGGAGTTCGGTTACAAGTGGTGTACCTCAGGGATCTGTTTTGGGGCCCCTGCTGTTTGCAATTTTTATAAATGATCTGGATGAGGGTATTGAAGGATGGATTAGTAAATTTGCGGATGACACCAAAGTCGGAGGAGTGGTAGATAGTGAAGAGGGGTGTTACAGTTTGCAGAGAGACTTGGACAAGTTGCAGAGCTGGGCGAGAGGTGGCAAATGGAGTTTAATGTGGAAAAGTGTGAGGTAATGCACTTTGGCAGGAACAATAAATGTGTAGAGTATAGGGCTAATGGTAGGGGTCTTAATAGTGTTGAGGAACAGAAGGATCTTGGTGTATGTGTCAATAGATCCCTGAAAGTAGGCAGTCAAGTGGATAAAGTTGTTAAAAAGGCATATAGAGTCTTAGCTTTTATTGGTAGGGGGATTGAATTTAGGAGCCGCAGCATCATGTTGCAACTGTACAAAACTCTAGTGCGGCCGCACTTGGAGTATTGTGTGCAGTGCTGGTCGCCACATTATAAGAAAGATGTGGAGGCATTGGAGAGGGTACAGAGGAGGTTTACCAGGAGGTTGCCTGGTATGGAGGGCAGGTCTTATGAGGAGAGGCTGAGGGATTTGAGGTTGTTTTCGTTAGAAAGGAGGCGGCTAAGAGGGCATCTTATTGAAGCATATAAGATGATTAGAGGTTTAGATAGGGTGGACAGTGATAGCCTTTTTCCTAGGATGGAGAAAGCTAGCACGAGGGGACACAGCTTTAAATTAAGGGGTATGAGTTATAGGACGGATATCAGAGGTAGGTTCTTTACTCAAAGATTGATTAGGGAGTGGAATGCCCTGCCTGCAGCTGTTGTAGATGAGCCAAGTTTGGTGGCGTTTAAGAGGTTAATTGATAAGTATATGGAAGAGAAGGGAATGGTTTAGTTTGGAGGGGCATTGCTTTTTATTTTGGTCGGCACAACATCGAAGGCCGAAGGGCCTGTTCTGTGCTGTAATGTTCTATGTTCTATGTTCTATGATTGTCATTTCCCTTCACTCCAATGGGATCAGGCCACTATAAACATTGTAAACACCACTTGGGGGGTGGAAGATGCAGTTGGGCTTGGAGCTCACTAATTATATTTAAAATATGTTTAGATTAGTATTTGAATAATATATGCAGTTCCCAGCCAATTTCTGGTGCAGAGCTGATGCTGCCGGAAATCTGGCACTGGGAGACATTTTCAGCGTAGGATTCCCAGGGCGGATACTGAGCATTGGGCACTGCTTGAATCTCCCAACTCGCTGTGCTAAATAATTAGCATAGGAGGATGGGAGAATTGCCCCCACTGGTCTCTCAAAGTTAGTAAGAATTTAGCAACACCAATTATTAATCCAACCGATTTATTTGATAGTAAAATGGCGAGCTTTCAACACTCCCGTGTCTTCATCAGGCAAGTGCAGTGTTCAAAGTTACAGCAGACTGTCTCTGAGTTACAGCACGCTGGGCAGGATTTTCCCAAAAAATTTCTAAGTGTTGAATCCACACGAAGACTAGAGAAAGGCACACTGGCTTTTTCAGTGGGAGTTTTGAAATACATCCCCCCCCAACCCCCCATTCTGTGCACTGCAAAGTGCACAAGCATGAATTTTGATTAAAAAAATCAAGGGGCAGGGCCTATTCCTACTGGATACTCGCAGCATAGCGCTGAGCAGACTGGTCTGTGTGTGCCAGTCTGTGAGTGCCAAGATCGATGCATGCTCACAAGCCCCTGTCTGCCAGCCCTGTGATCCCTGCATTGTCAGCCCTCCAATCCTCCCACAGCCCAATCACTATTCCCCCAAGCATGCCCAGGCCAGCTTCAACTCCACTCAGCCCTGGCACACCTCAATCAACCCACCTGTTACCCACCCCTCCCCCCACCAGCCCTGATACCCTCTCCCCCCACCCATAGTAGCCCCAACCTCTTCCTTCCCCCCTCCGAGCAGCCCTGACCCACACCCTGGCAGCCCCGACCTCCCCCCTTGCCACCACCATGGAGTGGGAGTGGAGGGAGGGGCAAGACGTGGGGGAGATGCTGGCAAGCCTGGAGATTTCAGACCCGGCTCGCTAATTGTAATTAAAATATATTTAAATTGGTATTTGAATAATGTATGCGGTTCCCAGCCGATTTGTGGCGCAGAGCTGATGCCGCCAAAAATCCCGTGCAGGGAAATGCTAATGGGGTGGGATACCCAAGGCGGATATTGCATATTGGTACCGCTTGTATTTCCCAGCCTGCTAAATAGTTGGGATGGGAGAATTGCCTCCACTGTCTCTTGGAGTCATAGCAGCCTGTTCCTCACAGTTACAGTGCATTACCCTTCAGAATTTCACAGTCCCTCGGAGTGACAGTATTCCTCAGAGCTTCAGTCTAACTTGGAGTTACACTATCTCTCCTATGGGCAACAAACTGACATTTAGGGTTGAAGCACACTGCCCCATTCCAAGAACTTAAGAAGGTTTCAATTCAGAAATGTCTATCAGAGAGTGAGGAGAGATGTTTAGAATAATGTTTTCATGCAGTTGAATATGCTATATTGAATTGCAATGGCAGTTGATTTGATTGATGCAGAGAACATTGCATTTTTTTGTGGGAGGATTGAATTAATATTTAAAGCAATGCAATTGGATGAAACAGGAAAATGCATTTAGTTTGGAAATTCTGTCACAAAATGTTATCACCGGTACATGTGTTGGCTTCAAGTGATCTTTTCATCTCACTAGCCCTGAAATGCATACTCTTCAAAATTGTAACAGCTATTCCAAATATTTTTTCTTCATTTCAAAAATAGTTAGTGAAATAATTCTCTACATGAGCTCCAAGTGAATTAGTTGAAAATTTAGGGAAAAATTACATTTGAAAATGCCTGGTATTCACGTTTGTGATCAGAGATCATTAACACAGATTTTCAAAAAACAGTCTCTCAGTTGGGAAATGAACTAAGATCCGCAAATTGTCTGTGAAATATTTTTCAAGGGAATGGTGAACGTAGGGATATTGCCATAGCCGGATGTTGACCTTTTATTGATTGATGTGTATTTACAGGGCAGCAGAAGAGTGGAATGAAGACCCAGAGCCTTTCAATGCAAGTTACTACAGGAGAAGTCTGGACAACACCGGTTTCCTCTTCCATGCACAGTATAGGGAACGTATGTATCCTTCATGTTTGAATTAGAACTTAGAACATAGAACAATACAGCACAAACAGGCCCTTCGGCCCACGAGTTGCGCCAATCACATCTACCAATCCACAGACCCATCTATAACCCCCTATCCTATTCTTTTCCAAATACTCATCCAGAAGTCTTTTAAAAGACCTCAGTGAGTTTACCTCAACAACCTCCGACGGTAGTCGGTTCCATTTCACTCACCACCCTCTGAGTGAAAAACCTACCCCTGACATCTCGTTTGTATTTGCTTCCCTGCACCTTAAATCTGTGTTAATTGTGTTCTAAAGGATACATTTGCATAAATCTTCACATTTTGTTAAAATAAAAGCAAAATGCTGGAAATCTGAAATACAAACAGAAAGTGCTAAAAATACTTAGCAGATTTGGTAGCATCCATGGAGAAAGACAGTTGACAAGGACCTATAACTGAGCTGCCCATCTGTCAGGAATTGTCTGGTTGTGAAGAAACTGTAAAGAGCTGCAGTACTATTCAGGAAACGTTATAGCTGCTGTTTTGTCAAAGCTGCCCAGGAAGTATCAGTGTGTCACCAAACTTTTAATGTTGTCATATTTGTCTAGGAAGTATAAGGCTGTCACAGCATCATCCAACAATACTAGATGAGTTGGTATGGAGCAGATTAGAGCAATGGTGGGTGAGGGGCATGGGTCAGCATGAGTTGGCACTATGCTAGCCAAGGGATATGATATCTTTGTGGGTACATAGAGAGGCACTGTTGGTATATGTTCCCTCTGGGGGTGCCCCCTGACTAATTTTTCAACCTACTGCCCCCATCCACGTGCTGACCAGAACTCCACATGCAGGCAGACAAATGTTGTGTTTGCAAAGCCAAAAATCTCCCAACCTGGTGAATCTAGCAGAACCAAAAATCTGAGTCATATTTAACATTTCACCATTTATGACTTTTCAGATTCATATTTGACTCAAAATGTTAACTCTGTTTCTCCACAAATTCTGTGGACCTGGTGAGTATTTCCAGCACTTTTTGCTTGTATTCATCATATTTGATGCCAGCAGAGACTGTACACAAAGCTTCTCAAATATGGTAAGTGACTTGAGAGTTCAACTCACTGACTCCTACGCTCTTGTTAATTATATTACACTCAATATATCATCCAGCTGGAGATATGACAGTTTGACAGGATTATAAAAGGCACCATAGAATCTCAGGTAGTATGTTAATAGAGTTTCTCAGATGGTCTAAATGTATAGATTAATAGATGGTTCCAGTGTGTCCTAGTGTAACAGATTTAAGAGGGTTCTGAATGAGTCAATTGCTAGATGCATCAACTGGACCTCATCATTACAAACTGTGAGAGGTATTGATTACAAAGTACGGAAGCTGTGCTTCAGTTGTACAGGGCATTGATTAGATCACATATGGAGTATTGTGTACAGTATTAGTCTCCTTATTTAAGGAAAGATGTAAATGAATTAGAGCAACTCAGAGAGTGTTTACTAGACTAATGCCAGGAATGGGCGACTTACAAAGAACAAAGAACAAAGAGCAACACAGCACGAGAAACAGGCCCTTCGGCCCAACGAGCCCGCGCCGCCGTCCTAACGTCTTAATGACATATCCATGACTTTAGGCTATGCCTATTGTGGAAGATTCCCATATAGGGACCAATATAGGGACAATTTGTTACCCAATCAGCCTAAGAGCACATTTTTGGGATGTGGGAGAAAACCGGAGCACCCGGAGAAAACCCACGCAACCATGGGGAGAACGCGCAAACTCCCGCAGACACAGGCCCAAATCCATGTGTCTGCACAGCAACAGCGATAGTCCCTGAGCTGTCATGTTGCCCATCAGATGGTCCAGTTTAAGCATACACTAACGACTTGAAGCACTAGGCCACTCCTGAAGCAACATCCAAGAGCAGCCCTTGCACGACCTGCCGAATGCATGCACCTTGTTGGTCAACAAGATGGACCGAATTGCCTGTGGAAACAAATAAGATATTTAGACAGTCCTGCTATATCCCTCTATCTCCAGACCGCTCATGTGCTGTCCAAGAGACCCTTAAACAACCCTAGCGTGCCTGCTCCTACCACCTTACTCGGCAGTGCATTCCACACCCCCACTACCCTTTGTGTGAAAAACTGCCCTCTAATATTCGTCTTATACATAGCCCCCCTTACCCTAAGGCCGTGACCCCTTGTTCTATCCTTTTGTAATGGTGGAAAAAGCTTACCACCATTACTCTATCTATACCCCTCATAATCTTATGTACCTCTAATAGATCCCCTCTCAGCCGACGTCTTTCAAGGGAAAACAACCCCAGTGCGTTCAATCTTTCCTCGTAAGACAGCCCTTCCATACCAGGCAGCATCCTGGTAAACTTCCTCTGCACTCTCTCCAAGGACTCCACATCCTTCCAGTAGTACGGCGACCAGAACTGGACACAGTACTCCAAGTGAGGCCTAACCAACGTTCTATACACTTGCAACATCAGATTCCTACTCTTGTATTCTGTACCCCTTCCTATGAAAGCTAACATACCATACGCTTTCTTTATCACATTCTCCACCTGTACTGACGCCTTCAGAGATTTGTGAACCTGCACCCCCAGGTCTCTCTGTGTCTCTATACTCTGGATAGTTTTTATGAGACTTGTCTCATAAAGAAAGATTGGAGAGGTTAAGTTTATATCCATTAGAGTTTAGAAGAATGAAAGGCAGCTTGATCGAAATTTCTAAGATTATGACCGGTATTGACAGGGTCAGTGCGGAGAAAATTGTTCCTCTTGTCGGAAAATCTAGAAGTAGGGCTCACTAATTAAAAAATAAGAGGGGTGATTCTCCTAAAAAGAAACAAGTGCCCAATGGGTGGGAAGATTGAATATTTTTCTGCTTGTGAGTACCTCAGATGGATACACACTGGTAAGTGGGGTGTAGGGCCTTATCCCGCTGGAGAGGCCAGAATCAATGGACTGAACAGGCCACTGCACATGCATCCATCTGTCAATGGAAGGATAGGCACATGCACACTACCTCTCTCCCTTGTTCCCATCCCCGCCACCCATCACCAGTCTCCTAATTGTTGGCCAGCCGATTGCTTCCCAACCCCACCTCCCCCAAATCACTGGGCTCCCCACTCAATTCCCCATCCCAGACTCCCAGGTCACCCCCCACTCAACTAATGCCAATTGCCAGTCTCTCATGGCCAGGTCAATTCCCCTACCCCATTTCCTGCCATTAATCCCTATTGCAGAGTGCAGAGCAGGCTGTCCTCACCACAACCACTTTTCGACCCTTCCCCACCAGTATGCCCTAACCCCTTGACACTGCACAATGCCTGGTGGGCAGTGCCACAGTACCAGACTGGCACTGCCAGGATGGCACTGCATAAGAGACACCCTCCAGCCCTGACTGGGTGGGTGCCGGGGCGGGGGAGAGGGGAGGTGTTCAATGGCCTCTGTTCCTAATAGTGGGTGGTCACGCTTTGTCCCTGTTGATGTGGACCAGCTTTAATCCCCAATGGTGGGAACCTCTTCTGGCTGGGGCAGGGGTTAAGGGAGTTGCCCCAAAGGGGATGCTCATTTAAGTCAAGAATGAGGAGAACATTTTTCTCTCAGAGGGCTATGAGTCTCAGGAACTCTTCCTCAAAGTGGAAGTTTTTGAATATTTTTAAGGCAGAGCTAGATAGATTCTTGTTTAATAAAGAGGTGAAAGGTTATAGGGGCAGACAGGAATGTGGTATTAGAGTTACAACCAGATCAATGATTTTCCTATTGAATGGCAGAGCAGGTCCAGTGTCCTACTCCTGCTTCTAAGTTGTATGTTCATATGAATTAATGGAGGATCCTATAGGATTTCAGTGCAACACATTTTAGATAGGCAACAGAGGTCTTTGGTTAATAACCTTAAATTAGGTTCAGGTGGAAATTATGATTTGATGGTCCAAAATGATTTCCCTGTGACAGCCTAATATATGGTCCAATAAATTTGCAGAGTGAGAGGCAAAAGAGGAGTTATAACAGGGATTTTAATTTAGCTTTTGTAGACAGGGATAATAAAAGAGTAAAGGGCAAAAAGGGGCAAACATTTCTGTGTTCAAAAGAATTTTTTAGATCAGTATATTTTGATTCACCAATGGTTTAGGGAATGAAATGGGTCAAAAGGTTCAAGTTTCAATCAGGGAATATTTGAGGGACCGTCATCATTGTACCATAAAGTCTAAATTATGTCTATGTTCAAAAAGTGATATGTTTTCAAAAACCATTACTATGCTGGGGCATGCCAAGGGGGCAGAGTCAGAGCAAGGAGGCAGAGTCAGAGTGGGGGCAGAGCCATGACAGGGAAAGGGAACAAACAGAGAGCTTTGTAGGGAGGAAGGGAAATCTGCCAGAGTGGAAGGAAGCGGGGAACTCTACCGGGGACGACCAGCGATTAGAGAGGGAGAGAGGCAACTCTGGTAGTGATTGGAGAGGAATGGAGGGAACTCTGCAGGGGGGAGCAATTTGTGGGGAGCTCGCAATGTCCATGGGGAGGGCTTGGGAGGAAAGTGAAAGGAGAGCTCCCAGAACACTAGGTGATCACAGATCCTGCACAATGATGCCCCATGGGCTCAGCAACTGGCTTGCATGGTGAGCTGAGGCTTCACCCAATCCCTTACTGGTGAGGATCGCATCCCAGCACTTGTTTTGCACTAAGTGCCATAAGATTACATTTTCAGATTCACACAAAACCAGTTTACTGTTTTCTCACTCATTTGGCACTTAGAATTTTTTTCAAAAAATTCCATCCTTTGTAACCTCCTCATACTTGCTTTCTTACCTATATTTGTTTCAGCAGCAAACTTAGCTAAAATAGTCTGTCACTACATTCAAGTCATTAATTGAGGCCCATGCACTGATCTCTATGGCTTTACAAAAATTACAGTTTGCTGGCCTGGAAATGACCTCCGCCCAATCAAATTATTCCCCTGCACCAAATTTCAAAGTTAGTATTTGTACCTCATTTCACTCAAGCCTTATTTCACTCTGCTTCCATAATTTTATTAGAGTTTAGAAGATTGAGAGATGGTCTTAATGAAACGTATAAAATGCTGAGGGGACTGGATAGGTGGATGATGAAAGAATATTTCCTGTCATGGGGGAATTTAAAACTAAGGGTCCAGTTTAAAAATAAATGGCCTCCCACTTAAGATGGAATCGAGGAGGAACTTCTACTCTCAGAGAGTCGTTATTGTGGGAATTCTTTTCCTACAAGAGCAGTGAAGGCTGGATTGTTTAATACATTCAAAGCTGAGTATGATAGATTTCCCAATCTACAAGGGTGTCAAGATTGTGGAGGCAGACAGAAAAGTGAAGTTGAGGCCTAATCAGATCAGCCATTATCTTGTTGAATGAGCACCAGAGTTTTGAATGAGTACAAATTTAGGTAGACTGATGATGGGTGATCAGAGAGGAGATTGAGATAACCAAGACCAGAAATATTTAATATTTGAGAATAGTCTCTCCCAGCCTCAGACAGTTGCCGGAGAATGGACTAGAAACAGAAACAGAATTTGTGGACCAAAGATAATGACCTTGTTTTTCTCAATACTTGGAGGAGATTTTTTGTTCACCAAATATTGGATGTTGGACAAAGGAGCACGAGGCATGGTGGTGAGGCTGAGTGTCCTCTGTGTACATGTAGAACTCGTGTGTTTTTGGTTGATGTCACCAATAGCCAGTGTATAGATGGAAATAGGAGTGTGGTCCAAAAATAGGCCCTTATAGGATACAGAGGTCACAGTGCTGGAGTGAGTGAAACTTGAAATCATTGTAGGCGATTCTGTGGTACAACTTGACAGATAGGAATGGAATGAGTGAATGGAGGACAGAGCAGAGGGATTGTAGGAGGATAGTGTGATCAACTATATCAAAGATACAGATACTCAGGAAGGATGAAGAGAGATAGTTATATATCTTTCTATAGTTTACCATGATTACATTAAGATGGTACCTTGGAGAATCAAATATGGAATTGCTGAAAAGTGGGCACAAACTTGGAAGGCAACAATATGTTCAAGGGGTGGAGATGGAGTGGTTAGTTTGCAAAAGAAGTTGAAGTTAACTGCTTTGTTGAAAATGATAATAATAGCAGATTTGAGGGAGGGTGTAGTGCCTGAGGAAAGGGAACTGTAGACAATATCCAGTCTGACAACAGGGGACCATAGTACTGCTAATTGTAGCATTGTTTAAAAAGGTATAACCCAAATAATTACAAACCACTCAATCTAACCACAGTAGTAGACAAATTATGTTAGTGAGAAACTGTATGAATTGTCATTTAGAGAGACAGATTAAGTGAATATGGAAGATCATGTCTTATTGACTTGATTGAACTTTTCAAGGAGTTAACAAAGAAGGTGTTTGAGGTAGTCACATGGATTTTTGCAAGTCGTTTAGAAATGTCAATGTGCTCAGAAAAGTAAAATTCCAAGGGAAAGTGGCAGGTTGAATCCAAAATTGGTTCAATGGCAAGAAACAATGGGGCAATATCTGCTTTTCTAAGTGGATAACTGATTTCACTGGAGTTCTGCAGGGTCCAGTACACAGTCCCTTGTTTTTCATGGTAAATATCATGCTTATCATTTATCTTATAAGTATCATTTGTACTTATTTGGACACACATATCTCCATCAAGGATGTCACCTCAGCATTTCACTGTACAGATAACTTCACGATGCTCCACTTCTCCAGCTTTCACCCTAAACACGTTAAAGAAGACATCCCCTATGAACAAGAACTCCTTTTACACAGGATCTGCTCAGATGAGGATTGTAACAGTCACCTCCAGACATTGAAAGATGCCCTCAAAGGACCAGGATATGGCACTCTACTGATCGATCGACAGTTCCGACGCGCTACAGCGATAGACCATGCCAACCTCCTCAGAAGACAAACACATGACCTTTTGTCATCCAGTACTTCTCTGGAGCAGAAAAGCTACGAGATCTTCTCTGGAGGCTGCAATATGTCATTGATGAAGACGAACATCTTGTCAAGGCCATCTCCATACCCCGCTTCTTGCCTGCAAACAACCTCACAACCTCAAACAGACCATTGTCTGCAGCAAACTACCCAGCCTTCAGGAGAACAGTGACCACGATATCACACAACTCTGTCACAGCAACCTCTGCAAGACATGCTGGATCATTGACACGGATGCCATCATCTCATGTGACAACACCATCCATGAGGTACACAGTACATTCTATTGCAACTCGGTCAACATTGTCTACCTGATACATTTCAGGAAAAGATATCCTGAGACATGGTACATTGAGGAGACCATGCAGACACTACGACAATGGATGAATGAACACCGCTCAACAATCACCATGAACATAGAACATAGAACATTACAGCACAGAACAGGCCTTTCGGCCTTCGATGTTGCGCCGACCATGAAGGAGTGTTCTCTTCCTATTGGAGAACACTTCAGCAGTCATGGGCATTCAGCCTCTGATCTTTGGGTAAGCGGTCTCCAAGGCAGCCTTCATGCACACAACAATGTAGAATTGCTGAGCAAAAACCGATAGCCAAGTTCCGTACACATCAGGACGGCCTCAACCGGGATCTTGGATTCATGTCACAATATCTGTAACCTCGCAACTTGCCTGGGTTTGCAAAATCTCACTAACTGTCCTGACTGGAGACAACATACATCTCTTTAACCTGTGCTTAATGCTCTCTCCACTCAGATTGTCTGTACCTTTAAGACTTGATTACTTGTAAGGACTTGCATTCCAACCATTATCCTGTAAATTGAGTTTGTATCTATATATGCCCTGTTTGTGAACAGAACTCCATTCACCTGCTAAAGGGGCAGTGCTCTGAAAGCTTGTGGCTTGTGCTACCAAATAAACTTATTGGATTTTAACCTGGTGTGAGACTTCTTACTATGCTTACCTCAGTCCAATGCTGGCATCTCCACATTATACTTAAAAGCAGGTGCTATAATTATGAAATTTCCAGAAAATGGAAAGATTGGTGTGCAGTTGATAATGAGGAAGAAAGCCACAGACTGCAGGAAATGTGTGTGTATCAATCTTGTGTTCGTGTGTTTGTCTGTGTTGTGTGCCTCTGTGTTAATGTATGTTGGTGTGGATGTATATGTTTATTTCCTGGGATTGGGTGTTTCTGTGTGTGCTGTGATAAAGTGACAATCAGTTATAGCATCTTGTGTCTGCACATGTTGTACGGATGTATTTGTGTGCATGTTTGTGTGAATGAGTCTGTGTGTATTGTGCAGATTTGTTCATGTGTATTGTGTGGATGTGTTTGTGTGTATTGGAGCAATGTGTATGTAGTGCAGATGTGGTGTTATAATGTGTGCATATGTGTGTATAATCTATGGATGTGTCTGTGCATTGTGTGGATGTGTCTGTGGTGTTGTATGAATGTGCCTATGTGGTGTGCAAGTAAGTCTTTCTGTGTTTTGGAGATGCATCTGCCTGATACAGTTGTGTCTCTGTTCATAGTGGAGATGTGTCTCTGTTTTCTTTTTGGATGTTTCTGTGTGTTTTATGCAGATGTATCTATGGGTGTTGCTTGAATGGCCAGAATTTTATTGCACCACCCGCCACAGGAATTGGACAGGGCAATGGGCCGAATATGAGAAATTCTGTTGACCTCAGGCAGGATTTTACAGTTTTGGAAAGAGCAAGGCCATAAAATCCCGCCCAATGGATCTGTGTGTGTTGTGCGCATGTGCCTGTGCGGTGTGTGTGCATGTGTCTATGTGTTTGTTTGCTGAATGTGTTTGTGTGTTGTGCATGGTGGATTTGTCTGCATTGTATGTATGTCTCTCTATGTATTGTATGATGCATCCGTGTACTCTGTGTATGAATCTATGTGTTCTAGTGCCTGTGTACTGAATGGATGGGTCTATATGTGTTGTACTGTGTTTATGTGTTGTGGAAATGTATCTGTGTATTCTGTGGACGTGTCTGTATGTGTGTGCACATGTGTCTGTGTGTTGTGTGAATGTGTCTGCATTCATGTGCACGTGTCTGTGCCGTGAGAATGTGACTGTGCATGTTGTTGTGTTGTACTGTGCCTGTGTGTTGTGCGGATTTCTCGTTTTGTTTTGCAGAGATGTTTCTGGATCTTCTAAGTATTGTATTAATAATTCATTATTTGAATTTAGGGAGCTACATTGTCTTTGAATGGATATTTTAAATGTGCTGAAAACTTCAGTGTACAGTTATGTTCTGAGAATGCCAATACTTTTGTAAAACATGTTTTATTTCCTTAGCTAATCCTGTCAAATTAAATTGCAACATGGATAAGTTTTAACATTGTGTTCTATCCTCAGCGAATAGCATCGTTGACATGGACCTGATGAACAACAGCATTGGGATTTTGGTGAGTGCTGCTGTGGACCTTCGCATCTATGGGAAGTCTCTGAAACCTGCAGGTGGGTTAATCTGTTTCACATTCATTCAGTTACAGTCAGATTATCCAATTTTGCAGGACTGAGTACTGAATTAAATATCCTCCTACTCGGCATGTTTTGTTTAGTGGTTGGAGTGAAGCTGGACTATGAAGCATGGGTGTCAAAGTTTAAAATTCTAGCCAGTAACCAGACCAACCGAGACCAGGTGGAACCACGCAAGGTAACACAATAAGGTTCAATATATATTTCTGGGATGCGTATTATTAGTTTGATATCACTAAATTACTTGCTAGCCATTTCAAAAGGCAATTATATGTCAAGCACTTGCTATGTACACGTGAATTTATCTTTCTCCGTGTGTATTGTGGGTATATGCGTGGTTGCATGTGTACATTGTGAGGGTGCATTTCTGTATTATTGGGATGTATGCAAATTTTATTAACTTTTTCAGTGAATTTAGCATTGCTGGCAAAGCCAACATTCATTGCTAATCTTTAATTTCCCTTGAGAAGGTGAGCTCCCTTCTTTAAGCTGAGAGGCATGCAATGTCTTTTCAGGGAGAAATTAAGAGACAATGGCTAGTCTGTGAGTCTGAGGTTACATGTAGACCAGATCAGGTAAGGATGGTAGATTTTCTTCCCTAAAGGATATTTGTAAAACCCGTGGGATTTTATAACAATCCAACAGTTTGGTAACGTTACTGTTACCATTTTGTTGCAGATTTATTAATTAATTGAGTTTAAATTCCCCAGATGATGGGATAAAACTTATATTTGCTGAACATTAGTCCAGATCTTTGGATTACCAGTCCAGTAACATAACCATTTTGCGAACACCAACGTGTTTTGGGATGTGAGTGTTGGAATTTATGTGGTGCATTTGTATTGAGATTTATGGGCCTGCAAGCATGAGTGTTGGTATGTGTGTGATCCTTATATTCACCCCATGCCCTGTTATTCAACAATATGTGTGTCAGTGGCTGACCTTATGCTGGTCCTTTCTCTATTATATCCTTGATTCTCAACTCACAATTCTGCTGATGTCCTTTTTTCACAGTATTTTTTATTGTGTCAACATTGTTCTAGTCTGAAGCAATCTGCCAGAATTTGTTGATATAGAAGGTTGAAGTTGTTAATTTCTAAGTACATACTGTGAAAGTGACAATACGTACAGTCCATGTAAGTGCAACCAGAAAGATAAGTTGACTTTCTCCGATTTTTACTTTGTACAGTGCATGCCATCTTCTGACTGCGAGATGGATTGTGACATTAACAGTGAGGTGAGCATGAAGAACATTTTACTTTAAATTATTGGTACAGTCGTTGTAGCTAAGAAGACAGAATTATGATGTAGCCAGCAGAGTTTGGCAGTGTGTGGGTTTTGTTTGAGGACGGTATTAAGCAAGCCTGTGATTTTTTGTATCTAACATCTGCACAATTAACCATACCAGCCTTCTCCAATGCCTCTCCATTGTGGTCCAGCTGGTTGGAACTGCCCTTATGTAATTCTATTCTTATCTATTTAATTTGAACCAAACAACCATTGCAGTGGTGTCTCTTCCTGCTGCCTCGTCATTACCTCTGGTCCGTAAAGGATCCATCCTTGGCCCTGAACTTATATCCTTCTCTAGTTTCTCTCTGATCTTCCCTCATGCCTTTCTTCAGCTCATATAGCTGATAGGATTAAGGAGAATCCTAAAGCTTTCTTTAGATATGTTAAGAATAGAATATTGGTGAGGACAAGATTAGGGCCAGTCATAGACAGCAGTGGGAAGTTGTGCGTGGAGCCTGAAGAGATTGGAGAGGCACTGAATAAATATTTCTCTTCGGTATTCACGCAGGGTGATGTAAATGTAGTTATGGAGAACACTGAGGTACAGGGTAGCAAACTGGAAAGTATCGACGTAGATAGGGAGGATGTGCTAGATATTCTCGAGGGTTTGAAGTTGGATAAGTCCCCTGGGCCGGACGGGATTTAACCTAGGATTATCTGGGAGGCAAGAGAGGCGATTGCAGAGCCTCTGGCTCTGATCTTCAGGTCGTCGTTGGTTACGGGTGTGGTTCCGAAGGACTGGAGGATAGCGAATGTGGTCCCGTTGTTCAAGAAGGGGAAGAGAGACCTTCCAGGGAATTATAGGCCAGTGAGTCTTACTTCTGTTGTGGGCAAAGTATTGGAGAGAATTATTAGCGATAGGATTTATAGTTATTTAGAGAGAAATGAATTGATTGGGGATAGTCAGCATGGTTTTGTGAAGGGTAGGTCGTGCCTTACTAACCTCATTGAGTTTTTTGAAAAAGGGACTAAAGAGGTGGATGGGGGTAAGGCGGTTGATGTGGTATATATGGACTTTAGTAAGGCGTTTGATAAGGTGGCCCATGGAAGACTTCTGCAGAAAATGCAGATGTATGGGATAGAGGGTGATTTAGATAATTGGGTTAGGAATTGGCTAGCAGATAGAAGACAGAGGGTGGTGGTTGATGGGAGATATTCATCGTGGAGTTCAGTGACAAGTGGTGTACCTCAGGTGTCTGTTTTGGGGCCCCTGCTGTTTGTAATTTTTATAAATGATCTGGATGAGGGTATTGAGGGATGGATCAGTAAATTGGCAGATGACACTAAAGTCGGTGGAGTGGTAGATAGTGAAGAGGGGTGTTATAGTTTACAGAGTGACTTGGACAAGTTGCAGAGCTGGCCGAGAGGTGGCAAATGGAGTTTAATGTGGAAAAGTGTGAGGTAATGCACTTTGGCAGGAACAATAAATGTGTAGAGTATAGGGCTAATGGTAGGGCTCTTAATAGTGTTGAGGAACAGAAGGATCTTGGTGTATGTGTCAATAGATCCCCGAAAGTAGGCAGTCAAGTGGATAAAGTTGTTAAGAAGGCATATGGAGCCTTAGCTTTTATTGGCAGGGGGATTGAATTTAGGAGCCGCAGCATCATGTTGCAACTGTACAAAACTCTAGTGCGGCCGCACTTGGAGTATTGTGTGCAGTTCTGGTCGCCACATTATAAGAAAGATGTGGAGGCATTGGAGAGGGTACAGGGGAGGTTTACCAGGATGTTGCCTGGTATGGAGGGCAGGTCTTATGAAGAGGGGCTGAGGGATTTGAGGTTGTTTTCGTTAGAAAGGAGGCGGCTAAGAGGGGATCTTATTGAAGCATATAAGATGATTAGAGGTTTAGATAGGGTGGACAGTGATAGCCTTTTTCTAGGATGGAGAAAGCTAGCACGAGGGGACGCAGCTTTAAATTAAGGGGTATGAGTTATAGGACGGATATCAGAGGTAGGTTCTTTACTCAAAGAGTGATTAGGGAGTGGAATGCCCTGCCTGCAGCTGTTGTAGATGCGCCAAGTTTGGTGGCGTTTAAGAGGTTAGTTGATAAGTATATGGAAGAGAACGGAATGGTTTAGTTTGGAGGGGCATTGCTTTTTATATTGGTCGGCGCAACATCGAAGGCCGAAGGGCCTGTTCTGTGCTGTAATGTTCTATGTTCTATATTTTCTATGAGACCTACCTCCTGCTTGCCCAATCCTTTTCCTATTAAAATGCTAACCACACAGCTTCTTTTTGCGCCACCCATGTTGGCTAATATTGTTAACAGTTATCTGTCCTCAGTTACTAATGTCTCTCCTTCAAATCTACCATCATCACATCTTTCCAGAAAAATTAACTCCTTACCCCCTCTGTCCTTGCAAATGATTGCCCATTTTCTTTATTTTCCAAACATTTTGATTTATTTATTTCCTCCCAAACTATGTGCATCTTTTACAGAAATCCCTTTGTTGCCAAAGCACTGATATGGCTGTTATTAAAATTACAAATAACATCCTACATGACTGTGACAAAGCTAAACATTTCCTCTTCATGTTTCTTGACCTATCTGCAACCTTTGACACGGTTGGCTACACACCCATTTATGTCCAGTTGGGTGGAATTGTTTTCACCCGATTCCATTCGTATCTATTTAATTGCAGCCAGAGTATCACTTTAACTCCCAATATAGTCAGGTTTGTTTGGGTGGGGAGTTAAAGTACTAAAAAACCCTGACCCATCCACCATTTCAATTTTATAGTTTTTTCCCGACTGAGTTTCCTGGGCCTACAGGGGAGAACAGATAATTGGATCCAGAAAGTAAGTGCTTTTGCCATTACCTGCTGAATCCAGTGTACCTGCCTCACAAAATCCCACAACCTGGCACCTCATTCTCTCTGATCTACCTCCAATCTCCCTTCATACCCCACTAAAGTCTCTGTCTTGCATCAATCATCCCCTTCCAAAGACCCCCGACCATTTCCCCTCCCCCTGTCTTCAATCCCTCAGACTTCTGATTCCTGACCATCTCAGTACACCACGCCATCCCATCCCCACTAGTTTTCAATCCCTCACATCTCTGACATCTCTCCATTCTGCATCTGATCCCCAACTTCCACACACACAAGCCTCTGATCCCTCAGACCTCAAATCCCCAATCACTGGCTGTTAATTCCTAAAAACATCAGTCTCTAACTCCTCATAAGATCCAGGAGCAGAAGTAGGCCATTTGGCCCATCGAATCTGTTCCGTCATTCAAGGAGATTTTAACTGATTTGATGTGACCATCATCCTCAAATCCACTTTCTTGCCTCATCCACATAACCCTTAATTCTCTTACTGATTAAAAATCTATCTGTCTCACCTTTGAATATATTAAACCAAGCTGCTGCATCTGTCTATGGTAATGAATTCCATAGATTTAATACCCTCTGAGAGAAGAAATTCCTCTTCATCTCTGTGTTAGATGGGCAACCCCTTACTCTGAGATTCCCCTGGTTCTAGACTCTCATAAGGAGAAAGAATCTCTCAGCATCAACCCTGTGAAAGCATCCTGAGAACCATACATGTCTCAATAAGGTTGCTGCTGTTTTTCTAACATCCATTGAGTTAAGGCCCAACCTACTCAATCTCACCTCTGAGAAAATTTCTTCATATCCAGGATCAACCAAATTAAACTTCTCTGGACTGCCTTCAAGGAGACTAAAACTGTTCACAGTATGGTCTAACTAGTGTCTTATATAATTTTAGCAAAACTTCCCTATTTTTATACTCCATGTGAAATAAAAGCCAACATTCCATTTGCTTACCATATTACTTACTGAACTTCCATGCAAGCTTTTTGTGATTTATATATGAGAGCTCAAATCCCTTTGTGCTGCAGGTTTTTGCAGTCTTTCTCCATTTGAGTAATATTCAGTTCCTTTTATTTTCTTACCATTCAATTCCTCATCCAAATCATAATATATATTATAAATAGTTGTGGCCCCAGCACTGATCCCTGTGACAGTCTACTCATTACAGGTTGCCATCTTGAAAATGTTTATTTTATCCAACTTTGTCTTCTACTAATTAGCCAACCCTCTACCCATGCTAATATACTATCCCCAACACAAATGGCTCTTATCTTTTTAAATAGCTGTTTGTGCAATACTTATTGAATGCTTTTTGGAAATCCAAATATATGATATCTACTGGTTCTCCTTTATCTATTCTGTTTACCTGTTACCAGGATAATGAATCTGTTAAATATGATTCTCCCTTCATGAAGCTATGCTGTCTCTGCTTGATTACATTAAGTAGTTCTAAATGGTCTGCTGTTATATCCTTTACAATGGACACTAACATTTTCCCAATGACAGATATTAAGTTACCTGGCCTTTGTTATGTGTTTTTTGTTTCCCTCCCTTTTTGAATAAAGGGATTACATTACTAATCCTCTGGAACATTGCCAGAATATAAATATTTTTGGATAATGCTACCAGTACACCACCCATCTCTGTCCGTCATTGCTGATCAACTGTCTTTCCTTTAAAACGCCTTTCCCGGTCCTCTTCAACTAAGTCTGTCCTCATTACTTTGTAATTATCCTTATTTAACACAGTTTGTATGTTCCTAGGTTAGATATTCGCCTCCCTCTCCCTAACATTGGATCGGAACTATTTGGTGCTAAAGCCTCTTCCCCTGTGCTGTTTTTGCAACTGAAAGCCAAGCCTGTTGATCAACTTGGTGAGGGGAAAGAAGCACAATTTGCCCACTTCCCTACTGTCCATAACCGAAGATACACAAAGTTCTCGGAAAGTAGGGATTTCCATATGGTTATGTTCATTAGCCAGAGATTAGTTAACAGTGGAAGAGGAACTGTCAATGATGTTACATTCGCATATTAAAACTCCACAGCATGCCAGAAAACCCAAAAATTGAGTTTTCTCACAGTTCACATGAGTCCCCTTCCACATCAGCCATCAGGGCCCTAAACTTAATTTTTTGACCATGTTTTTGATCTAATATCTCATTTGTGGTTCAATGTGAAAGTTTTGCTTCATTATGTTTGCTTCATTTGCTTCATTATTCAGGCGAGGCACTGAATAAATATTTCTCTTCGGTATTCACGCAGAGTGCTGGAAATGTAGCTGTGGAGAGCACTGAGGTACAGGGTTGCAAATTGGGGAGTATTGTAGTAGATAGGGAGGATGTGTTAGAAATTCTCGAGGGTTTGAAGTTGGATAAGTCCCCTGGGCCGGACGGGATTTACCCTAGGATTCTCTGGGAGGCAAGAGAGGAGATTGCAGAGCCTCTGGCTCTGATCTTCAGGTCCTCGTTGGTTACGGGTGTGGTTCCGGAGGACTGGAGGATGGCGAATGTGGTCCCATTGTTTAAGAAGGGGAAGAGAGACCTTCCTGGGAATTATAGGCCAGTGAGTCTTACTTCTGTGGTGGGCAAGGTATTGGAGAGAATTATTAGGGATAGGATTTATAGTTATTTAGAGAGAAATGAATTGATTGGGGATAGTCAGCATGGTTTCGTGAAGGGTAGGTCATGCCTTACTAACCTCATTGAGTTTTTTGAGAAAGTGACCAAGAGGTGGATGGGGGTAAGGCGGTTGATGTAGTATATATGGACTTTAGTAAGGCGTTTGATAAGGTGGCCCATGGAAGACTTCTACAGAAAATGCAGATGTGTGGAATAGAGGGTGATTTAGCTAATTGGATTAGGAATTGGCTGGCAGATAGAAGACAGAGGGTGGTGGTTGATGGGAGATATTCATCGTGGAGTTCGGTGACGAGTGGTGTGCCTCAGGGGTCTGTTTTGGGGCCCCTGCTGTTTGTAATTTTTATAAATGATCTGGATGAGGGTATTGAAGGATGGATTAGTAAATTTGCAGATGACACTAAAGTTGGTGGAGTGGTAGATAGTGAAGAGGGGTGTTTTAGTTTGCAGAGTGACTTGGACAAGTTGCAGAGCTGGGCCGAGAGGTGGCAAATGGAGTTTAATGTGGAAAGTGTGAGGTAATGCACTTTGGCAGGAACAATAAATGTGTAGAGTATAGGGCTAATGGTAGGGCTCTTAATAGTGTTGAGGAACAGAAGGATCTTGGTGTATGTGTCAATAGATCCCTGAAAGTAGGCAGTCAAGTGGATAAAGTTGTTAAGAAGCTTATGGAGTCTTAGCTTTTATTGGTAGGGGGATTGAATTTAGGAGCCGCAGCATCATGTTGCAGCTGTACAAAACTCTAGTGCGGCCGCACTTGGATATTGTGTGCAGTTCTGGTCGCCACATTATAAGAAAGATGTGGAGGCATTGGAGAGGGTACAGAGGAGGTTTACTAGGATGTTGCCTGGTATGGAGGGCAGGTCCTATGAAGAGAGGTTGAAGTATTTGAGGTTGTTTTCGTTAGAAAGGAGGCGGCTAAGGGGGGATCTTATTGAAGCATATAAGATAATTAGAGGTTTGGATAGGGTGGACAGTGATAGCCTTTTTCCTAGGATGGAAAAAGCTAGCACGAGGGGACACAACTTTAAATTAAGGGGTATGAGTTATAGGACGGATATCAGAGGTAGGTTCTTTACTCAAAGAGTGATTAGGGAGTGGAATGCCCTGCCTGCAGCTGTTGTAGATGCGCCAAGTTTGGTGGCGTTTAAGAGGTTAGTTGATAAGTATATGGATGAGAAGGGAATGGTTTAGTTAGGAGGGGCATTGCTTTTTATTTTGGTCGGCACAACATCGAAGGCCGAAGGGCCTGTTCTGTGCTGTATTGTTCTATGTTCTATGTTCTATGTTCTATATGTTTCTGTGAACCACTTTGGAATGTGCACATTAAAGTGCGATATAAATACAAGCTGTTTTTAACATCTTTGGAAGTACAATATCCATACCCACATTCATTGTGACAATACTCAGCTCTAACACATCATCATACCTTTCAACCTCCTGACTTTCTCTGCTCTTTTTGCCTGACATCCAGTTCTAAAGGAGCTGAAATTTTTTGAAGCTAATTATTGGGAAGATCAAAGCCATTGGGGTGAAATTCTCTGGTTTCATCTGTGGCAAGAACAGAAAATCTGGCATTTCAGTCAAAACTCCATTCACTTTCAATGGCACTGGAAAATCCTAGTTGCAAACGAGGATGGAAAATTTTGACTTTTGTCCCCAGCACAAATTCTGTTCTCCAGCCACTGATTACATCCCTCTGTCTCACTGGCAAATGTATGAGGCCAAACCAGACCTTTCACAACCTTTGACGTCAGTGGTAGGGAAGCTGTTGGAGGGGATTCTTAGAGATAGGATGTATAGGCACTTAGAGCGTTGCGATCTGATTAGGGGTACGCAGCATGGATTTGTTAAGGGGAGGTCGTGCCTTACAAATCTGGTAGAATTTTTTGAGGAGGTGATGAAATCAGTGGACGAAGGGCGAGCCATTGATGTTGTCTATTTGGATTTTAGTAAGGCGTTTGACAAAGTCCCTCATGGGAGGTTAGTCGAGAAGGTCAAGGCAAATGGAATACAAGGACAAGTAGCTAGATGGATAAGTAACTGGCTTGGTAATAGGAGACAGAGAGTAATAGTGGAAGGGTGTTACTCTAGCTGGAGGTCGATCACTAGTGGTGTGCCGCAGGGCTCGGAACTGGGACCTCTTCTATTTGTAATATATATAAATGACTTGGAAGAAGGAGTAAGTGGAGTGATCAGCAAGTTTGCAGATGATACAAAGATGGCTAGACTTGCGGATAGTGAGGAGCATTGTCAGGCGATGCAGCAGGACATAGATAGGCTGGTAGCTTGGGCAGATAGAGGAGATGGAATTCAATCCTGATAAATGTGAGGTGATGCATTTGGGGAGAAAGAATGTAGGGGGGAGGTATATGATAAAGGGTAGACCTATTAAGAGTATAGAAACGCAGAGGGACCTGGGGGTACAGGTGAACAAGTCTCTGAAGGTGGCAGAGCAAGTGGAGAAGGTTGTGAAGAAAGCATATAGTATGTTAGCCTTTATAGGAAGGGGTATAGAGTACAAGAGCTGGCCTTTAATGTTGCAGTTGTATAAAACGCTGGTTAGACCTCATTTGGAATACTGCGTCCAGTTCTGGTCGCCTTACTACCGGAAGGACGTGGAGACTCTGGAGAGAGTGCAGAGGAGGTTTACCAGGATGCTGCCTGGTATGGAAGGTCTGAGTTACGAGGAGAGGTTAGGCAAATTGGGACTGTTTTCCTTAGAAAGACATAGACTTAGAGGAGATCTAATAGAGGTGTACAAGATTATGAGGGGTATAGATAGAGTAAACAGGGTTAAGCTTTTTCCTAGGATGGACTCGAATAGCACGAGGGGTCACGGGCTTAGGGTAAGGGGGGTAAGGTATAATTTGGATGCTAGAGGGAGTTTTTTCACACAGAGGGTGGTGGGGGTATGGAATGCGCTGCCAAGTAAAGTGGTGGAGGCAGGTACTCTGGAGTTATTTAAGAAATACTTAGATGGGCACATGAACAGAATGGGAATGGAGGGGTATAGAAAACTGATTTAAAATAGGGATCATGAGCCTTGGAGTCCCTGGGAAGTGTGTAAATAGATGATGATATTGATGTACTTGTTTTTATCCTACAGGTGCTTTGGTCCACCTTGTTGTCTAACGAGGGGCATACACGCGATGGGTCGTGAGAGGGCTGCTCTTGGATTTTTTTCGAGAATATCCTAGTGCTTCACGTCGTTAGTGTACGCTTGACCTGGACCATTTGATGGGCAACACGACAGCTCAGTGACTATCGCTGTGCTGTGCAGATGCATGGATTTGGGCCTGTGTCTGTGGGAGTTTGTGCATTCTCCCCGTGCTTGCGTGGGTTTTCTCCGGGTGCTCCGGTTTCCTCCCACATCCCAAAGATGTGCTCTTAGGCTAATTGGCAAAACAAATTCTCCCTAAATTGTCTCAAATTTGGTTTTTAATCCATAGATCTATAAACATGGACAGGGATCACGGGTAGAGGTGGGAACATCGGGGTGGCGCGTGGGTTCATTGGGCCGAAGGGCCTGTTTCCCGTGCTGTTTTGTTCTTTGTTCTTTGTTTTGACCTATTCACAGCACTGCGATTAGCTTTTATTCTATCACCAGGACTGCCTTCTTCCACCTGATGGAAAAGAAATACTGGGAGTTATATCTGTCACATCTTTCATACTGATCCCTTCTTGCAGCATTTACCATCTGCTTTGTCACCTTTTGCTGTCCTTTGAATCTTTCCCATTCACCTAGTTCTATGTTAACTTTTACGTCATTGACTGTTTTTTCATTTTAGTTTGATGCTGTTTTCTCTGTCTTTGCTTGTGGCTGTTTTTGCTTGATTAGTGTACTCTTGTCTCTTGAGATTCTGGATCACATAAAATTATTTTCAACAACCTCACATATTTTATTCATTAACTGATTTGTCCAGTTAATTATTAATATTTTGAATATCGTATATGGCCAGTTATCCTGCACTATGCAAACGTCTGCTCATTTTCACTGGAAGCTCTTACAATGCTCTGTTTTAAGGCAGTCCTTTGATGCAACACAGTCTGGTCCAGAAATGATAGGGTAGATCATGAGAAATTAAGTCTCCTTTCTAGAGTCCTGTTATCCAAATTGCTGTCCCAGGTTGCCAGCACCACTATGACAAGGTTCATTCTGCCAGCAACATCATCCTGGAACTCAGTATTGGAATTGAGTGCATTAGTCATTGCATTGATTTGGGGATCTTCTGCAATGTTACATGGCCAGGACCTCAAGCATTGTTCAGATAGAACATAGAACATTACAGCGCAGAACAGGCCCTTTGGCCTTTGATGTTGCGCCGACCAATTAAGAAAAAGCAATGACCCTCTAACCTAAACCATTCCCTTTTCATCCATAAACTTATCTACTAACCTCTTAAATGCCCCCAAACTTGGCGCAGCAGTTTTGTTGCACAGGCAGAGCATTCCATACCCTTACCACCCTCTGGGTAAAGTACCTACCTCTGACATCCGTCATATAACTACCACTCCTTAATTTAAAGCTATGTCCCCTCGTGGTAGCTTTCTCCATCCTAGGAAAAAGGCTATCACTGTCCACCCTATCTAAACCTCTAATCATCTTATATGTTTCAATAAGGTCTCCTCTTAGCCGCCTCCTTTCTAACGAAAACAACCTCAAATCCCTCAGCCTCTCCTCATAAGACCTGCCCTCCATACCAGGCAACATCCTGGTAAACCTCCTCTGTACCCTCTCCAATGCTTCCACATCTTTCTTATAATGCGGGGACCTGAACTGTACACAATACTCCAAGTGCGGCCACACTAGAGTTTTGTACAGTTGCAACATGACATTGCTCTCCGAAATTCAATCCCCCTACCAATAAAAGTTAAGGCTCCGTATGCCTTCTTAACAACCTTATCGACTTGATTGCCAACTTTCAGGGATCTATGCACATATACACCAAGATCCCTCTGTTCATCAACACTATGGTAATACTTGTGGTAATGGACTGTGGTAACTTGTGGTAATGGACTGCCCATTATAGAATCTTGCCTGACAAAATAGTTTGTTTACAAAGGCCTTGGGTGAGATGTGATGTTAGGGGGTGCTTGTTGAGAAAAGGCACCTGGGGCTGGAAGAGAATCAGCCTGAGGAGGATATGGATAATATTCCATTGGAACCTGCAGTGTTGTTTTCTTGACTGTCTGACCGTTGGATGAAAGGATAAGTACACAATACTTCTGCAGTCACTTGTCTCTGAACATTAGCTCATGAAACTGCCATTCTAAGGACTGTTTTCCTTAGAAAGACGTAGACTTAGAGGAGATCTAATAGAGGTGTACAAGATTATGAGGGGTATAGATGGAGTAATCAGGGTTAAGCTTTTTCCTAGGATGGACTCGAATAGCAGGAGGGGTCACGGGTTTAGGGTGAGGGGGATAAGATATAATTTGGATGCTAGAGGGAGTTTTTTTCACACAGAGGGTGATGGGGGTATGGAATGCGCTGCCATTCCATAAAGTGGTGGAGGCAGGTACTCTGGAGTTATTTAAGAGATACTTAGGTGGGCACATGAACAGAATGGGAATGGAGGTGTATAGAAAACTGATTTAAAATAGGGATCATGAGCCTTGGGAGTCCCTGGGAAGTGTGTAAATAGATGATGATATTGATGTACTTGCTTTTATCCTACAGGTGCTTTGATTCACCTTATTGTTTAACAAGGGGCATACACGCAATGGGTCATGAGAGGGCTGCTCTTGGATTTTTTCGAGAATATCCTAGTGCTTCACGTCATTAGTGTATGCTTGACCTGGACCATTTGATGGGCAACACGACAGCTCAGTGACTATCGCTGTGCTGTGCAGATACATGGATTTGGGCCTGTGTCTGTGGGAGTTTGCGCATTCTCCCCGTGCTTGCGTGGGTTTTCTCCGGGTGCTCCGGTTTCCTCCCACATCCCAAAGATGTGCTCTTAGGCTAATTGGCAAAACAAATTCTCCCTAAATTGTCTCAAATTTGGTTTTTAATCCATAGATCTATAAACATAGACAGGGATCACGGGTAGAGGTGGGAACATCGGGGCGGCAGCGCGGGCTCATTGGGCCGAAGGGCCTGTTTCCCGTGCTGTTTTGTTCTTTGTTCTTTGTTCTTATGTCATTCACTATCAAACTTGTTAAAAACAATATGCTACAATAACTTTATTTGTAACTCATGTATGTGGATAAACATCTGTCTGTTTCTTTGTGAATTTGCTTGCATATGAGCATTATTTCTAAAAATAATGCTTCTCCTTGTATTAGTAAGCACATTTCAGATGCTTTTTGTAATTGTTCAGCAGCAAGTAGAAGTTGCACAAATGATCTGACTAATTCTCCAAATGGCAGAATGAGCTATACATATTTTGAAGTCCACAGCGAGTTTGCTGATCTCAGCAGCACTAGTACAATTGGTTTTAGTGTCTCCAAATTATGATGGTGGCGGTGGAAATCAGGCAAGATTCCCATATCTGATGACTGTGCAATGATCCTTACTGCAAGGATTGCTTAAGGATTAAATCATAATTAATGATATGCTGTGACCACGTCCCCCACACCATAGTTAGGTAGCAAATTGGCAAGCAATATTCATAAGTGACTTAAAGAATGATTATCAGCACTAATTGTGCCTCAGTGTAAGGAGACCACTCAGCAATGGAAGTGGACTTCCCTAACCCTGGGAGACATGAGGTTAACTGTACAAGGCTGTGACAATTCTGTGAGATGAGGCCAAGTGCTGCTTCAATTTCAGACTTGTATCACTGTTAACTAATCTCTGGCTAATGAACATAACCATATGGAAATCCCTACTTTCCGAGAACTTTGTGTATCTTCGGTTATGGACAGTAGGGAAGTGGGCAAATTGTGCTTCTTTCCCCTCACCAACTGCCCACAAACAAAAGATGTTTTGAATTATTTTATAAGTACTCTGTGATGTGTTTTCCCAAACCCTCAATTTGGGTAATGTAATTTACTAATAACTCACAACAAATCCATGTTATGGTTAACTCATAAAGTTAGCTTATTCACATTCAAAATCCTAGATGTGTTCGCAACTTCCCACTTCTCTACATGCACACTTACTCTCTTGCACGCACACATAATTAGATCAAAATGGTTAGCAACAGTTCAAGAGTCACAGAAATGAATATTAGTTCATCTGATTTCTAAAATCCATGAAGTCGAAGTCCAGAGGGTGCTTCTTTCATGGCAGTTTTCAATCACGATGAGTTATTGACAACAACATAAAAATCTTTGAAATGAATTATGCTGTAACACAATGATCTATCTTTGCTTAGACTGCTAGACAGGTGATGATTAGACGATTTTAAAATCAAGCAGGCTTTGTGGAGCTGAAAGATGGTAGCCAATTAAAGATGTCCAAAAATGTGCAGATGAGATTGATTGGCCATGCTAAATTGACCCTAGCATCAGGGGGATTAGCCAGGTAAATGTGGGGTTAGGGGAATAGGGCCTAGATGGGATGTGGTTAGCATAGACTCAATGGGCCCAGTGATCTCCTTTCTGTACTGTAGGGATTCTGTGTTTCTATAGAATCATTTCCAGTTGATGTTAAAACAGCGGTGTGAGGATTTCTCAGTTCTCAAAGGCATATTGAGATGCCAAAATGGTTACCCAAATTATATAACTTCCTCTTCCACAATCACTTCAAAAGGGATGTTTATCCAGAGTCTGGAACTAGCTTTGATTTCAGGAATGATAATGTCCCAGTCATAAGCTTTTGAAAGAGTTAGCATCCATATTGACGATCCAATGTCAGAAACCCATAGTCCATACAGATATCTGACTCTGCTAGAAGGTGCACGGTGGTACTGCTGCCTCGTAGCACCAAGGACCCGAGTTCGATTCTGGCTTGGGTCACTGTCTGTGTGGAAACTGCAGGTTCTCCCCGCATCTGCATGGGTTTCCTCTGGGTGCTCCAGTTTTTTCCCACAGTCCAAAAGATGTGCTGGTTAGGTGCATTGACCATGCTAAATTCTTCCTCAGTGTATTCGAACTGGCACTGGAGTGTGGCACTATGGGATTTTCACAGTAATTTTATTGCAGTGTTAATGTAAGCCTACTTGTGACACTAATAAATAAACTTTAAAGCATTAAACTTAAGAGTAAGCTTATCAGATGCAAATCCTTTGTTCCCATAATTGTCTCTTTTCAAGTTGACCTGCAGTCCCAGGTATGAGATTAATCTGTTGGCAGTTCGGCAGATACAACAAGTTTCAATGTATAAGGTCCTTAATCTGGTGCATTTAGAGCAAAAAACATCAAAATTCATTTCTTGCCTGTAAGGGGAGGTGTTGGGCTTAAATCGCCTGAATGTTAGCTGAAAGCAACAAAGGGCCCTATTGCGTATGCACAGGTTTCTCTGTTCTAAGAGCAGTGGAGACTTGTGAAGGCCTCTGCTGCTTTCAGCCAGCCTCCAAGAGCCAAAGCAGGTGTCCTCCTCAGGGCCTGCAGCCTATCGTGATTTTTCCCATTGCTGAACGAATCAATCCTCCGATCTGCCCAGACCTTTTGACTCCTGCCTTTCCCCCTCGATTGCAACTGCAAAGTGGCAGCAGGCCCCTCTCCCACCCCCTCATGATCACACTTCATAGTGCACAGCGATCTCCTCCCACACCCTACCACTGATTTGGCCCCATCACACTCCACCATCCTAAGGCCACCCTTGGCACTGCCCTGTGCCTGGTGGGCACTGTCAGGACACCCAGTGGGCTGTGCCAAGCTGCCACTGTCCCAAAGGCAGCCCCGTGCCCCTGACCTCCGGGGGCCTCATTGGCCTCCAATTCTACCAGCAAGATAGCAGCATTAAGGGAGCCTGAACGATAGCATCCCGGGTTCACTAATCACATGGAAATTAAGTGAGATTTAAATAATTAATTCAACCTCGCATCAGAAATGGGCACAAGGCTGATCTCACCGGATATCTGCTGCCAGTAAAATCGCAAGAGACAAGAAATCAGACGCAAACCAGATTTCTTGAGTCTTGCGCGATCTTACCAGCTCACTCTGCCTACCAGCTGATGGAGTGCAATGGTAAGATCACCTCCATGGCATTGGATTCATCTTCATGTCACAGAGACCCAACACGCCACATACTGGAAAGTAGCCAACGACTTGGGGCAGAAAATTAACAAATTGAGTCTAGATAACTGGAAATTGTCATCCTGACTAACAGTTAGCAAAACAGCTGATTAGTGGAGCAATGTTAATGCAATTTATTTCAGCATCTTCTGCTATTGATTTTTCAGGATCTGTTGTGCGTATTAATTGATGACGGTGGTTTCCTGATCATGTCCAATCAGCCTGAACACTGGAGCCAGGTAACAAGATACTGCAGTGAATATTGCATTGTGGTCAGATAGTCAGACGCTGAATGTGGTGAACTAAAACCAACGGTAAAACCAGTCTTAGTCTCGCCTACTACTGATGACATCTATGACTAGTAGAATTTTGGTAATGGCTAAGTATGTCATTATTTGGGGACAGACAACATAATTAAAACATCAGATATATGTATGTTTGTATATGTGTATTTAAATATGTATGTAGAATCATGGGATGGTTACAGCAGAGAAGAAGGCCATTTGGCCCACCATATTTGTGCTGATTCTAAGAACAGCAATTCCCCAACTGCCACTTCCCACCTTCTCCCTATAGCCCTGCACATTCATAGAAATAAAAGGTACACAGAGCACCATTTCCTGTCTGTTTCACTTCACTTTTCTTCTCCATCACAGAACTGTTACAGCACAGGAAGAGACTATTTAGCCCATTGTGTCCGCATCTGCATCTGAATGAACAATGCAGATAGTACCACTCCCCCATCCCTTTCCGATAACCCTGCAAATTCTTTCTTTTCAGTTCTATTTTGAACCCTTCAGCCATTCTTAGACAGTTCATTCCAGATCCTAACCACTTGCTTGGTTAAATATTTCTTCTCATCACCATTACTTCTTTTCATTGCTAATTACCTTAATGTGTGGTAGTGTTAGTTTTGTGTCAATTTGGGAGTAGTTTGGAGGAGTAGGGTTGATAACTCTGTATTGTATAGTTTTGGAATTTGAATGGTTATGATAAGAATAAATTGATGATTCAAGGGTAAAGATGGTAGAGGGAGTATATCGAGTCATGAACTGATGGGCAAGATTGGTGATGAGTGAAAAGAGGAGTGAGTACTGTAGGTATTGAGTTTGCAGTTTTTGGGTAGTGATCAAGTTGGGGAGTAAGAATTCATTGGGGAAACGAGGAATTGTTGAGGGATTAGATGGCATGTGGCGAAAGGATAGTAGATATTGAGTAGTTATGGGAGAATAATAAATACTGGGGAAGCAGATGAAAGGAGAGTGAGGAGTTTGAGTGCAGGCAGTGGACATTTGGGAAAAGGCAATTATTGGCAGAGAGGAAGTGAATGGTGTATTTTGTTCATTCATTTATGGGATGTGGCTTTGCTGGCTAAGCTAGCATTTCTTACCCATCCTAACTGCCTTTGAGAAGGTGATGGTGAGCTGCCTCCTTTGAATTGCTGCAGTCTATGTGGTTTAGGTATATCCACAGGGAGGGAGTTCCTGGATTTTGACTCAGTGACAGTGAAGGAATGATCATATATGGGATGAAGATGAGTGTATTGAGGGTTAATGAAGAAGAGATTATAGAGTGCTGCAGTGGAAAAGGTTACAGTTTGAGATAAATTTAGATGAGCAGGAGTAGATTTGGTTGAAGGAATGGAAATGGAAGAATGGACAGAGGTAGATGCACAGAAAAGAACCACAATAAAGTTAATAGCAAGTCAGCCCAGGGCATTATTGCAGGCATTCCATGAGGTAGTGACCTAGCCCAACTATCTTCAACTGCTTCATCAATGATAAGGGATAGGATTTATAAGCATCTAGAGAGAAATAAATTGATTAGGGATAGTCAGCACGGTTTTGTGAAAGGTAGGTCGTGCCTCACAAACCTTATTGAGTTTTTTGAGGAGGTGACCAAAGAGGTAGATAAGGGTAAGGCAGTTGATGTATTGTATATGGATTTTAGCAAAGCGTTTGATAAGGTTCCCCATGGTAGGCTACTGCAGAAAGTGCAGATGCATGGGATTGAAGGTGATTTAGCAGTTTGGATTAGGAATTGGCTAGCTGATAGAAGACAGAGGGTGGTGGTTGATGGGAAATATTCAACCTGGAGTGCAGTTACAAGTGGTGTACCTCAAGGATCTGTTTTAGGGCCACTGCTGTTTGTCATTTTTATAAATGACCTAGATGAGGGTGTAGAGGGTTGGATTAGTAAATTTGCTGACGATCCCAAAGTGGGGGGAGTTGTAGACAGTGAGGATGGATGTTACAGTTTGCAGAGGGACATAGGTTGCAGAGCTGGGCCGTGAGGTGGCAAATGGAATTCAATACGGATAAGTATGAGGTGATTCATTTTGGTAGGAATAACAGGCATATGAAATATAGGGCTAATGAAAGGACCCTTAATAATGTTGTCGAGCAGAGGGATCTTTGGGTACAAGTACATAGCTCTTTGAAAGTTGGCACCCAGGTTGATAAAGTTGTTAAGAAGGCGTACGGTGTGTTAGCTTTTAGTGGTAGAGGGATTGAATTTAGGAGCCGTGAGGTTATGTTAAAACTGTACAAAACTCTGGTGCGGCCGCACTTGGAGTATTGCGTACAGTTCTGGTCGCCGCATTATAAGAAAGATGTGGAAGCATTGGAAAGGGGGCAGAGGAGGTTTACCAGGATGTTGCCTGGTATGGTGGGAAGGCCTTATGAGGAAAGGCTGAGGGACCTGAGGTTATGTTCATTAGAGAGAAGAAGGTTACGCGGTGACCTAATTGAGGCGTATAAGATGATCAAGGGATTGGATAGGGTGGATAGTGAGAGCCTTTTCCTCGGATGGTGATGACCAACACGAGGAGACATAACTTTAAATTAAGAGGTGGTAGTTATAGAACGGATGTCAGAGGCAGGTTCTTCACACAGAGGGTGGTGAGGGCGTGGAATGCCCTGCCTGCAGCAGTTGTGGACTCACCTACTTTGGGGGCATTCAACTGGTCGGTGGATAGGCATATGGATGATATTGGAATAGTTTAGGTTAGAGGGTCCACTGGCCGGCGCAACATCGAGGGCCGAAGGGCCTGTACTGCGCTGTAATGTTCTATGTTCTATGTTCTATATTTCTATTATAAAATCTGAAATGGGCATGTTCATTGATGATTGCACAGTAGTCAGGACCATTCATGATTCCTTACATACAGAAGCAGTCTTGTCCACATGCAGTAAGACCTTCTAAATAAAATTCAAGCTTGGGCCAAGTAGCAAGTAACATTTGCGCCACACATGTGCAGACAATGACCATTACCAACAAGACAGAGTCTAACTATACCTACCCTCAATATTTAATGGTATTACAATTGCTGACTACCTCATCATCAACATGCTGTGGTTCATCACTGACCAGAAACAGGATTGAACCAGCAACATAAACTCTGCAGCTACAAACAGCAAGTCAGAAGTTGGAAATTCTGCAGTGAGTAATTTAATTTCTGACTTTCAAAGTCTACCGTCCATCTGCAAAGCACAAGTCAAAATGTGATAGAATACTTCCCAGTTAGAACATAGAACATAGAACATTACAGCACAGAACAGGCCCTTCGGCCTTTGATGTTGCGCCGACCAATATAAAAAGCAATGCCCCTCCAAACTAAACCATTTCCTTCTCTTCCATATACTTATCAACTAACCTCTTAAACGCCACCAAACTTGGTGCATCTACAACTGCCGCAGTCAGGGCATTCCACTCCCGAACCACCCTTTGGGTAAAGAACCTACCTCTGATATCCGTCCTATAACTATCACCCCTTAATTTAAAGCTGTGTCCCCTCGTGCTAGCTTCTCCATCCTAGGAAAAAGGCTATCACTGTCCACCCTATCTAAACCTCTAATCATCTTATATGTTTCGATTAGGTCCCCTCTTAGCAGCCTCCTTTCTAACGAAAACAACCTCAAATCCCTCAGCCTCTCTTCATAAGACCTGCCCTCCATACCAGGCAACATCCTGGTAAACCTCCTCTGTACCCTCTCCAATGCCTCCACCTCTTTCTTATAATGTGGGGACCAGAACTGCACACAATACTCCAAGTGCGGCCGCACTAGAGTTTTGTACAGTTGCAACATGACGTTGCGGCTCCGAAATTCAATCCCTCTACCAATAAAAGCCAAGACTCCATATGCCTTCTTAACAACCTTCTCGACCTGACTGCCTACTTTCAGGGATCTATGCAAATACACACCAAGATCCCTCTGTTCATCTAGACTACTAAGAATCCTACCATTTGCCCTATACTCTACACATTTATTATTTCTGCCATAGTGCATTACCTCACACTTTTCCACATTAACCTCCATTTGCCACCTCTCGGCCCAGCTCTGCAACTTGTCCAAGTCTCTCTGCAAACTATAACACCCCTCTTCACTATCTACCACTCCACCGACTTTAGTGTCATCTGCAAATTTCTAATCCATCCTTCAATACCCTCATCCAGATCATTTATAAAAATTACAAACAGCAGGGGCCCCAAAACAGACCCCTGAGGTACACCACTTGTCACCGAACTCCACGATGAATATCTCCCATCAACCACCACCCTGTGTCTTTTATCTGCTAGCCAATTCCTAACCCAATTAGCTAAATCACCCTCTATCCCATACATCTGCATTTTCTGCAGAAGTCTTCCATGGGCCACCTTCTCAAACTCCTTACTAAAGTCCATATATACCACATCAACCGCCTTACCCCCATCCACCTCTTTAGTCACTTTTTCAAAAAACTCAATGAGGTTAGTAAGGCACGACCTACCCTTCACAAAACCTGTTGTCTGGAAGACTGCAGTTCCACCAATAGTAACAAAGTTTAATAACATCTAAGGCAAAGTAACTCATCTGTCACCTTAAGCATTAATTTCCCCGTCACCATTTCATCCTGATGGCAGTGTGTATCATCTAGAAGACACACTGCAACATCTCACCAAGGCATTTATAGCAGCATATTCCAAATCCTTTAATATCTGATGCCAATCCCACATTGAAGTCCATCCCTTAGGATCTGGGAGATTATGCAAGAAAGACTACATATGAGAAATAATACAGATATATTATTTATAATTACAATCTCTGTACATGAGGGCATATCACAGGTGTTGTACTATATCCAGATCTATTCATTGTATAGTTGCTGTCTTAATGCATCATACTGACAAAACAAGTTCATGGAATGGGCTGAGAGGTGGCAGATGCAGTTGAATGCATAGAAATAGCAAGTAATATATGTTAAGAAAAATGAATAGTGAAGGAAATTATTATCTTAACGTGACTCTTGACATATGTAACAAACTTAGTGTGCAGATGTATAGATTTTTAAATGTGGGAATAACAACTTTAATTGTAAATGTAAGTTTGTTTTAATAAGTGAGGTATGATTTAATATCATGCCTTCAACATAATAAAAAGGCCAGGAATTAGTCAGAAAAATTGATATTGGAAAATTGAAGTGCTAGTGTTTTCATAATGGCAGAGCAGGACAGTGAATGCTTGAGAGAGAGACTATAACTGCTAAAGGGGAAATGGATAATGAATAGAAAAATAGAAATACGATTCATGAGCTCCATTTGAAGAACTAATGCACTGGATCAAGGAGCCACCTCCTCAGGATAATTTGTATGTAAATATCATCATGAGGTTTATGCCTGTTCTCACTTGCACATCTCCTCTCCATTGAATGAGGAATAGTTCAACAGATGCCAGGAGTCCGCTTGATACATCACCCAAATACCCTATTCAACTGCAAATTCCATCGTAATAGAGCACAATTATTTGCTAATCATACAGCCACACATATCACACACAATCAAAGAATTCACTAGATATTAATCAAGAGCAGGAATCATGGCTGAATTCTGAAAACACTTGCCCACCACTTCTATGAGAGTAGTGCTAACAATGCTTATGACCTCCAAATGAGATACATATATGGTACATATATGTGTGACTGAGAAAAGGCCAGATTTCTCAGCTAATATATGTCGTGTTAAAGTGAACTGGAAAGAGCTACTTGAATGTCAGAATATCCCCCCCCCCCCCACTCACTTTCAAAAAACACCAACCATTAATATATGTGAATATGAGAGTGGGATAGTACGGTACAAGAAAGATACTAAGAGCTCAATATTGCAGAAAGTCTAGAGAGTACAGAAAATGTCTGGTAAAATTTAAAAAGAAATAAGGACAGCATTGAGAGGGTTTGAAAAATGTATTGGCAAGTAAGATTAAGGAAAACTCAAGCATATGTTACAAATATATAAAGAGCAAAAGGAAATTGTTAGGCCAATTAGAGACCAGGAAGGTAAACCATATATGGAGGTACAAGACAAAGCCATGGTTCTTAATTAGTACCTTGCATTGAGCATTCAAAGGTAATTAGAGATGGTGTAATGTCTCAGGAAGCTCAGCTGGAAAGGAACATAGTTTATTTACAGAATGCAAAGTAAAACATCTATAGTGGTGTATGCACATTCATTCCTGCCTGAGGCCTGCCTTATAAACAGCCCAGGTTATGAGCTTGAGCTGGCAGACCACTGCCTGTTATCAGGGAAACATATTCAGCAAGCCCCACAAGGAGATCAATCAGTGATTTCATGGACTTTGTAGATATAATCACAGATGTGGAACAAATGCTGGCCTTGCCAGCATGGCCCATGTCTCAAAAAGGAGTTTTAAAAAAATCAATAATTTCTTATGGACTTTAGTAAGGCGTTTGATAAGGTGGCCCATGGAAGACTTCTACAGAAAATGCAGATGTGTGGAATAGAGGGTGATTTAGCTAATTGGATTAGGAATTGGCTGGCAGATAGAAGACCGAGGGTGGTGGTTGATGGGAGATATTCATCGTGGAGTTCGGTGACGAGTGGTGTGCCTCAGGGGTCTGTTTTGGGGCCCCTGCTGTTTGTAATTTTTATAAATGATCTGGATGGGGGTATTGAGGGATGGATCAGTAAATTTGCAGATGACACTAAAGTTGGTGGAGTGGTTGATAGTGAAGAGGGGTGTTATAGTTTACAGAGTGACTTGGACAAGTTGCAGAGCTGAGCCAAGAGGTGGCAAATGGAGTTTAATGTGGAAAAGTGTGAGGTAATGCACTTTGGCAGGAACAATGAATGTGTAGAGTATAGGGCTAATGGTAGGGCTCTTAATAGTGTTGAGGAACAGAAGGATCTTGGTGTATGTGTCAATAGATCCCTGAAAGTAGGCAGTCAAGTGGATAAAGTTGTTAAGAAAGGCATATGGAGTCTTAGCTTTTATTGGCAGGGGGGTTGAATTTAGGAGCCGCAGCATCATGTTGCAACTGTACAAAACTCTAGTGCGGCCGCACTTGGAGTATTGTGGGCAGTTCTGGTCCCCACATTATAAGAAAGATGTGGAGGCATTGGAGAGGGTACAGAGGAGTTTACCAGGATGTTGCCTGGTATGGAGGGCAGGTCTTATGAAGAGAGGCTGAGGGATTTGAGGTTGTTTTCGTAGAAAGGAGGCGGCTAAGAGGGGACCTAATCGAAACATATAAGATGATTAGAGGTTTAGATAGGGTGGACAGTGATAGCCTTTTTCCTAGGATGGAGAAAGCTCGCACGAGGGGACACAGCTTTAAATTAAGGGGTGATAGTTATAGGACGGATATCAGAGGCAGGTTCTTTACCCAAAGACTGGTTCGGGAGTGGAATGCCCTGCCTGCAGCGGTTGTAGATGCGCCAAGTTTGGTGTCGTTTAAGAGGTTAGTTGATAAGTATATGGAAGAGAAGGGAATGGTTTAGTTTGGAGGGGCATTGCTTTTTATTTTGGTCGGCACAACATCGAAGGCCGAAGGGCCTGTTCTGTGCTGTAATGTTCTATGTTCTATGTTCTATGTTCTTAAATATTGGTGTTATAATTTATAAGTTTGTAGATGATACAAAAATTGGTTGTGTGGTTAACAGTGAGGAAGAAATTAGGTGGATTGTAGGAAGATATCATTAAAGTAGTCAAATGAGCAGAAAAGGGACAAATGAAATTTAATCTGGAAAAGTGTGAGATAATGTATTTGAGGAGGATAAACAAATCAATAGAATACTCTATAAATGGTAGAATACTGAGAAGTCTAGAGGAACACAGGGAACTTGGAGTGTATGTCTACAGATCCCTGAAGGTAAGGTGGGCAAGAAAAGCATATGGATTAACTTTCTATATTGATTCAGGTCTAGGATATAAGAGCAGGAAATTTATGCTAGAGCAGTGTGAAATATCAGTTTGTACACAGTGAGAGCAGTGAGCATGGTTCTGACACTACATCACAGGAAGGATATGATCATTCTCGAAATAGTGTATATGAGATTTATAAAGATGTTGCCAGGTATGGAAAATTTTATGCATGAGGAAAGATTGAGTAAGCTGGGATTGTTTATTAAGTGGTACTTCATCAAGTTCAACCACGGCTGCACACCATTGAGCCGAGCCTGAACAAACAGACAGGCAGAGGGTTGGAATCAAAGCTGGGGTGCAGGGTTTTCGCCATGATAAGTTGGAGAAATTCATCCACAACTTGATGTCCAAGAGAAGCAATATGATGTCAATCAAGCTCCTCAATATATATTGTATTTGGTTCTTTCTCCAGATTGGTATGTTCTTCAGTGAGGTGGATCCCAGTTTGATGAATGCACTCTACAATGCCTCATTCTACACAAGAAAGGAATCCTATAATTATCAGTCTGTGTGTGGACCACCGGGTAATACTGACACAGGAGCTGCACCGAGATCCATTTTCATTGTAAGTTTACACTTGCTGACAGCAGACCTGAAGAAAAAGTGTAGGATTATTACAAGCATGTTCTGTCTTTCTCATTTTCTTTGAAAATTTTTATTTATTTGTTATAAAATATTGGAATTGAGGAAAAAATCTGTTTGACTTGGTTTTGGAGGTGGGAGGTCTAATGTTGGACTCCACAGGAGTATATCCATTGGTGACCTGTGGAGGTCTTGGTGCCCACAGAAGATGGACATTTACCACATGGACTCCGGCAGCCTTGAGCTTTCGCAACTTTTGAAAATCAGGGACCTGGTGAAGGGAACCTGCTGAGGGCACACAGGTCAGTCCAGCCCTCAAGGAGGTGAAGGTCATGCCCAGGTGTTCAGGCCCGGACCAGAATCTCAAATTACATTAGGAGACCAGACTAAACCCCGACAGTTCTTCTAATTTGGCATAAATGAGTGGAAATTATGCTTTACTCTAGGAATACTTAATTCCACTGATAAATTATGGATTTTTTATACAAAACAAAATTTGTTTAGTAATACAGTTTAACTATAACAAATGAGACAGCATAGCTATTATTTGTTGAACAATATTTAAACACAAAAATGAACAACTATTTCTAACTTAGCAATGATTCAATTCCAAATAAGCAAAATTCTTTTTACAGGCTTTAAAAATACTTTAAATACAGTTAGCATCCATAAATATACTTGCTATAAGGGGTATATTCAGTCTTAAAGCTTCCCAGTAGATTTGTGGAGAGCAGTTCTGTCTGTAAACAAACCCAGCCAGAACTCAAAAGTTGTTTCTTCTCTGCAACATACCTAGCTCCTCCAATTAACCACATTATCACATGGCCCAATCAATCTAAACACACATTCCATTCCTTTCATCAAAGGCCTCAGAGAATATTTTCTTTTTGTGCACTAAAATCCATTAGATCGTTCCTAAATAAACATTAAATAGCCAAAAGGAACAATTATTCTGTTTTCCAGGCATCTGATTTGTATTCCCTCCAGATATCTTAGAAAAAAACTGAATTTTAAAAGAGTCCCCTTATGATATAAAAAATATATATATCCATTGCAATAGCACACTATCATCACACCTGGCACTAATCTCTTCCAAGGAGTGGAGGCTTTTGAGGGGAAGGTTCATGGAAGAGGTTTTCTTGTGGCTGTGTTGTGGGGGGGAAATTCCCTGGGGAGAATATTTGCATGTCAGGGGTTTTCTGTGTTTGTGAAGAGTTTTCTCTGAGGTGGAGGCCATGTGCATGGGGTGGGGTGGCCAGTTCCCTGTGTCCTCGTGGAAGGACTTCTTTTCTTATTTTTCTCATATTTAGATCAGGCCAACTTTTAATCCCTTGAAGGTTGAAATTGCAAGTGGGGGAGGCTCATTCAGAGTCCAACCTGCCAACATGACAGTGTGGAACCTGGCTCCAGGATTTACTTTGACCAAGTATCAAAAAGTCCCAGCAGGAAAAGCTGGGCTAGTGTAAATGCTTATGAGACGTAATAATGTAACACCTAACATTAATACAGCAGAAACAATAAAAAGTTAATGCATATTACATTTCCTGTTTCATACTGGACCACAGAAAAGCAATTAGGTGGGAGAATTGGAAACAATAGGTAAAATTAAAGAACTAGATGTAATAGAGATAATGAAAACCACTACAGATAGCACAGGTTGTATGGTTTTTCAAAATGATAGGAAAGGAAGAAGAGGATTGTAACTTCACTGCATTAATCAAAAATAACGTTATACAGGAGTAAGAAGTGACTTAACTAACCTTCTGAATCCACATGCATTGATATAAAGGACAGGAAGAAATAAGTCACCATAATTAAGTATATATGAGAGATCAACAAATAGTGGGAAGAAAATAGAAGCAGAAATATATCAATAAGTACTTGAAAGAAGTAAAGAACACAGAAATATAATCATGGGGAATTCAACTGCTCTCAAAAACAGGCAAGGAGACGAAGTGAAATGGTTAAAGAGATGGAGGTTTTACATTGTGGACAAGACACCTTTCTGACTCAATGGGCAGAGTTTGAACTGCCCATACTAGGCAGGTCTGGATGTATCTGAGAGGTTAAATCCTCTAAAAATGACCTTGGATTGGGACCCTATATCATTTCACCCACTTCCACTTTTCACTCAAATTTGCAGCTGAGTGGAGAACCCCATGAAGCTATCAAATAAGTAACTGTAATGTGCAATAAGGTCGCTGACTTGTTTTCACCAATCATTCTGGCTTTAACAGCCACCACACCTGTTTTATGAGCAGTCAACAGCTCCCCAGAGTTAACCAAAACAGTGTGTCAGTGGATCTGACAGGGTGGGAAGCCTTTGAATAAGGGAAGAGAATAGCTGTGACTATGCCTTGGTGAGAAGCTGCATTGAGTTGCATTTCCCTGCTGTCAGTCTTCACTGAGGCTTTGGGTGTACATTACATAATTTTCCCTTGGAGCACTGATGAGGAATAAGAGGAGCAGCAGCACTACCATAATACTATTATGGTATAATACTAGCAATCATAACAGCAACCTTCTCTCCATCTCTAGGATAGAGGAAATGGACACAAAGACACATCTTGAAGGAGACAAGATCTCAACATAGGATCTATAGGCAGGGAGAGAGAATCAATTTTTTTGAACTGTCTGAGCACCAGTGCCTCAGGGGCTCAGATTTACCAGGGAGGTTCCTGCTGATATCTGCAGCCTTCAGGAAAAAGTCTTCTATACCAATGGATCAGATATGCACATATTGCCAATGGCTGACAAAGTGGCTGTCACAGCAGGGCACCAGTACACTGAGATATAGGGCATTATGGGTGTTATAAATGGAGAGGACAGAAGGACATTTGTGGCAGGAGGAGGCCATTTGGCCCTTCAACCCTGCTCTACCATTCACTAAGTTCATGGCTGCTCTGTCATTCATTAAGATCATTGCTGATCATCCAACTCAATAGTCTAATCCTGCTTTCTCCCCATAACCTTTAATTTCATTCACCCCAAATGCTATATCGAGCTCCCTCTTGAATACATTCAATGTTTTGGTATAATGAATTCCACAGGCTCACTGCAGCTTTGGTGAAGAAATGTCTCTTCACCTCTGTCTAAATGGTCTATCCTGAACCCTGAGTCTGTGACTCTTGGTTCTGGACTCCCCCACCATCAGGAATATCCTCCCTGCATCTACCCTGTCTAGTCCTGTTAGAATTTTGTAAATCTCTATGAGATACCCCCTCATTCGTCTGAACTCCTAAAAACAATTCTAATCTAATCAATCAGTCCTCAAACATCAATCCCGCCATCCTCGGAATCAGCCTGGTAAACTTTTGCTGCACTCCCACGAGAGCAAAAACATCCTTCCTCAGAAAGAGACTAAAACTGCACACAATACTCTAGGTGTGGCCTCACCAAGGCCCTGTATGATTGCAACAATATGCACACCTGCTTTGTTTGAGAGATTGGCCTGATCCTTCCATTGCTGGCAGACATCAGTGAGAAGTCTCACAGCACCAGGTTAAAGTCCAACAGGTTTGTTTGGTAGCAAACGCCAGTAATTTCGAGGCTTTTCCCCTTTGTCAGGTGAGTGGGGAGTTGTGATCACAGAGCATATAAAAGGCACACACTCAGTTTACAGAATACTGAATAGAATGCACATCTTTACAGCTATTCAAGTATTAAAGATACAGACAATGTGAGTGGTGATAGCATGAAGCATAGATTAAAGAAATGTGTATTGTCTCCAGATAGGACAATAAGTGAGGTGTTGCAAGCCCAGGTAAGTCACGGGGGTATAAATAGTGTGACATGAACCCAAGATCCCAGTTGAGGCCATCCTTATGTATGCGGAACTTGGCTATCAGTTTCTGCTCAGCAACTCTGCGCTGTCGTGTGTCATGAAGGCCGCCTTGAAGAACATTTACTGAAGATCAGAGGCCGAATGCCCATGACCACTAAAGTGTTCGCCAACAGAAAGAGAACAGTCTTGCCTGAAGATTGTCGAGCAGTATTCATTCATCCGTTGTCATAGTGTCTGCATAGTGTCCCCAATGTACCAAGCGTCCGGACATCCTTTCCTGCAACGAATCAGGTAGACAATGTTGACTATGTACCATATACTTGGTGGATAATGTTCTCACATGAGACGATGACATCCACATCGACGATCCAGCATGTCTTGCAGAGGTTGTTGTGGCAATGTTGTGTGGTGTCATGGTCACTGTTCTCCTGAAGGCTGGGTAGTTTGCTGTGGACAATAGTCTGTTTGAGATTGTGTGGTTGTTTGAAGGCAAGAAGTGGGGGTGTGGAGACGGTCCTGGTGAGATGTTCATGTTCATCAATGAGATGTTGAAGTCTCCAGAGAAGATGTTGTAACTTCTCCACTCTGGGGAAGTACTGGACAACGAAGGGTACTCTGTCCACCGTGTCCCGTGTTTGTCTTCTGAGGACATCGGTGCGATTTTTCGCTGTGGCACATCGGATCGATGAGTCGAGCGCCATATCCTGTTCTTATGAGGGCATCTTTCGGCATCTGGAGGTGTGTATACGGAGGGTTTGTCCTTAGAGGATGGCTCCTTTAATGTGTTTAGGGTGGAAGCTGGAGGAGTGGGGCATCTTGAGGTTATCTGTGGGCTTGCAGTACAGTGAGGTGCTGAGGTGACCGTCCTTAATACACAGGATCTGCTCAAATGAAGAGGATCACAATAGACATCTTCAGGTCTCCTCTCCATTTGAGTAGTTGTTGCAACCTCAGGAATCAATTCCAGATCTGTCATTCTAAGCCTTGTGTGGATCACTTTGATTAAAAACCCTTTCTTAGATGGATTTGGTGTTTATTCCATCCACAATCAAGAAACCCAAATTCTAATTCCATGGTTCCGTTAAAATGCCACTGAAAAACACATTGCAGATTCTACTGGATTCTTGAACCATTATAGATCTCAACATTTCTACTGGAAGTATGTTTTCAAAATTCCACCCAATATATGAGAGGCTCAACAAGGCAGGGAATAATGCTGAAAACAGACAAGTAGATGTGGGAGAACATCTAGAAAGGCACATTACAATATAATAAAGTTTAAGATAATGATTGAGATATATGTAGATAGTATAATAAGATTGGAAAGAAAATCAAATGTGGACAACGTAGAGGGATTATAGAATCGTATATACATTATAGTACAGAAAGAGGTTATTCGGCCTGCCGAGTCTATGCTAGCCCTCTACAAGGAGCGTTTTGCTCATTCCATTCCCTTGCCTTTCCCTGTAACCTACAAATTCTTTCAGCTGAAGTACTTATCTAATTCCCTTTTGACACAATTGGCTAAAACTCCACCATAGTCTAAGGTATAACATCCCAGGCTGTAACCAGTCTTCACATAAAATGAGTCTTCTCGTATACCTTTTGGTTCTTTTGCCACTCCTATTGAATCAGTATTCTCTGGGCCCTATTTTACCATTTTCATTCTAAGTGCTGGGAGGACTTGAAACTGGAAGTGTTTCAGATCTGACTTTTAGACCCATTCTCAGGTGCCCCCACTCTGCCTGTGGATGGGGCTTAACACGCCCAAAACCCTGCAGCTCTGATTGGTGCCTCAGGCGTTGGTGAGCTTTCTTAACTATAGTGTCAGCATGGGGGGAACAGGACAGGTTGATGTGGGCACCTAAAAACTTGAAGCTCTTGACCCGTTCTACTTCGTCCCCATTGATGTAGACAGTGGCATGTTCTCCTTTACACTTCCTGAAGTCAATGACAATCTCCTTCATTTTGTTGACATTGAGGGAGAGATTATTGTTGCTGCGTCAGGTTACCAGATTTTCTCTCATTCCTGTAGTCTGTTTCAGCATTGTTTGAGATTCAACCCGCTACAGTGGTATCATCAGCAAACTTGAGCACCAAATTGGAGGGGAATTTGGCTGCATAGTCATTGCCTGGCCCCACAATATTACTGACCCCCTTATCCCCTCACCCCCCCCCACGTCCCAGACTGATTGCAAGACCCTCCCTCCCCCCCCCCCCCCCCTCCCCATCTCCCTCCCCCCCCCCCCCCCAACCACCAATTTCAGACAGAGTGACCCAGCCCCCTCCCCCCCCACCACCAATCTCAGGTAGAGTGGCAGTGGACCTTCTTTCGCATCTGCCAATCTTAGGCAGAGTGGCAGCAGACCCCCCCCTTCCCCATCCCCATTGATCTCAAGCAGACTGGCAGTGGACCGTACCACTCCCCACCCCACACCTCCCAATCACCACTACCACTATCTCAAGCAGAGAACCATCGGACGCTCGGCCCTTACCTCCTCACTAACTGGATTGTTCAGATCGGACTGATGTGGAACATGACTGCTTCACGCTGATTCTGATTGGGCAAATGCAGTGGTAGCGGGGGAAGTGCTGGTAAAGTTGAAAAAACAGCCCACTAAGTCAAATGCATTTAAATTGCTGTTGCGCCCATTTTGGGCGTAGTCCTGATTGCGGCCATTTTTGGGCTGTGGTAAAGGGGCGGGCAGAGATCACGCTATTTACCTCATGCCCAACTTTACCAAGTTTTTGCTTCCAAAAATGGGTGCTACGCAATGGTAAATAGGGCCCTCTGGTTCTTAGTCCTTCCAATAAAGGCTTCTCTCTGTTTATTCTGTCCAGACTCAATATGATTCTAACTGCTCAATCAAATTTTCTCTCAAACTCGTCTTCTTTAAATAGAACAGCTACAACTTTTTCTTGCTTATCCACCTAACTGAAGTTCATGATCACTGGAACCATTCCCTTAAATCTTTTCTGCACCTTTACATCCTTCCTAAAGTGCAGTGTGCAGAATTGAATGCAGAACTCCAGTTGTGTCCAAACCAGTGTTTTATAAAGTTTCATCATAATTTTCTTTCTTTGGTACTTTATATCTCTATCTATAAAACCTTTATTAAGGCTTTCTTAACCATATTCTCAATCTGCCCTGCCACCTTCAATGATTTGTGCACATACACTTCCAGGTTCCATTGCTATGGCTCCCTTTAGAATTGAATCCTTTAGATTGCTTCTCTACATTGCTACCAAAAAGTATCATTACTTTCTGTGCTAAATTTCATCTGACAGATAGCACCCGTTCTACAGCCTATGATTTCTTGAAACATGTTCGTTATACTTCTAAATACCGTCATATACTTTATATACAGAATTATGAAATTGTGCCATATATACTGGGTAGTAGACTCCTCTGTTTGTGTCCAAGCTGTAGTGACTTCATCATCTTCTGTGGGTCCCCTCATGTCTGAAGAGTTCAATGCTGCATCAGCATAGAAGTCCACATAACTGGCAGGTCATATTGTTGTCGGTACTTGGGGGGACTTATGCAATTGTCCCAAGTCCAGCCCTCCTCAGGGCCTCTTGGATGTTATGAGTTTGACATTGATGATCCTTAAAGCCATGCTGAACCAAATCACAGTTTTTTTTCCTCCATGTGGGCCATTCAGCTGCACTGTTTTCCAAAGAGAGGTGGTCTGCTCTGAAAACGCTTTTATGGCTCTTTTTTAGGGTATCCTTACATTGTTTTTACAGATCATCTTCAAGTCTTTCATCCTGAGACATTTCCCTATAGAAGATCTGTTTGGGAATTCTGTAAATGTTTATGTGGATGATCATGTTCTGACCATCTAAGTTGAATTTTCTGGAGGACAGTCTCCATGCTGTTGAACCCAGCATAATGAAGGACCTTGTTGTTTATGGTTTTGTTCTATCATTGAATTCTTGTGATGGGCTTCAGAGTCTTTGATAGAACTGTTCTAGGGCTTTGTACATCAGGTGCAAGATTCTGTGCCTTGCAGCAGGGTGCTATGGACAATGGTGGAGTTTGATTTCAGTCTTCAGTTTAATGCTGCTCTGCTTCCAGGTACAAACAGAGAGTTGTCCATAGGCAGAACTTGCTTTTTAGATATGTGTACAGAAATTTTCTTCAACAGTGTAATCATTAGAGTGCCAAGGTATGAGAATTTTTCTTCAATCTTCAGACTGATACCATTAATAATTATGTCTGGTGCTTTGTCACAGTTGCCTGTTGCTGAAACATAATGTGAGCCTTGGAGACACTAATTTGGAAAAAAATGTTTTCAGTAGCATTCAAGAATTTATTTGTCAGTTTGGATGTTTCCCTTGTTGTAGGCAGCTCGGGCACAGTCATCTGTACTCAGAAACTCTTTGATTACTACCTCTATGAGTCTGCCGAAGACACAAAGTCTGATGGGTTTGAAGAGCTTCCGCCTTCTACTGAAGAGGTGATGAAAACAATCAAATCAACCACAAAAGGAAAGGCCTATACACCATTCCAGCAGAGATTTGAAAGTTCAATAACACAAACTATTAATAAACTTGCAGCCAGTATCTGGAATGAGGAAAATGTTCCATGGGATCTCAGGAGGATCAACATAGTCAATATCTGGAAGTGGAAAGAATCCAATAATGCATGTGCAAATACCAAAAAATAAGTCTTCTCTTAAGCACAGGAAACATCCTGACAAGGATCCTATTAAGCTACTCTAGACATTCTGTTACGGTGTTCATCGACCGAGCTAAAGCTTGTGAGTGTATTAATCTGGTCCATGGCCCTTGCTCTCCAACCTTGGATGTCTGAATAAGTTTGTCTGTGTCTACTGCATAATGGTATGGTTGGGCATGTATGTGCGTAGGGTTAACTACCTGATGCCTTTGAGGTAACAGCAGTGTAAAGCAAGAATGAATCCTGGTTCTTCAATTCTCCAATCTCTTTGCAGCAAATGCTTAAAGAAATTCAGAGACATGCCTGCAGCATTAGCTTCTATTCAGACTCTTCAATTCCCCCAGTCCAAGTCACTAATATTCATATTATAAAATTCAATGGTCCTAGTTCCTGGAGAATTTCTTCTAATCCAAAAAACAAGCATTTATTTCCTGTTTAGGAAAAATATATTCCACTAAAAATATATTCCAATTGTCATCAATCAGAACTTTGCTCCTTAAAAAGTAGCAGGAAGGTTGGAACTATACCTTTCGACTGACAAAAACTTCTGACCTTTCTTTTTGTTTTACTTAAGCCTACAGTTGCTGATTTGCTGAACCTAGCATGGTGGACCTCTGCTGCTGCCTGGTAAGATAACATTCCTGTCTTTAACACTGTCTCACTGCTAAGGAAATGTGAGAATCCCCAGAGGATTTTTTAAATTCTTTCATGGTATGTGTGGGCATCCCTTTGTTGCCCATCTCTAATTGCCCTTGAACAGAGTAGCTTCTTAGGTCAATTCAGAGGGCAATTAAGAGTCAATCACATTGCTGTAGGTCTAGAGTCACATAGAGGTCAGACTGATAAGAATGGCTGTTTCCTACCCTTAAGGACATTAGTGAACCAAATTAATTTTTATATCAATCAATGATAGTTTAGTGATCATCATTACTGAGGCTAGCTTTCAATTCCATATGCAATAGCTGAACTAAAGTTCCACCAGCCACTATGTTCCTAGAGCACTGGCCTGAGTCTCTGGATTACTAGTTCAGAGACCTTCCCCAGCCCCCAAATATTTTGCAATGGAGTGAGTCATTATTGTACCTGTGTAACATTGCAAGTGGTCCTACTTCTGTGGCAATGAGTCAAAAGGCAGATCCAAGGCCTTATGAGGTATGAGTAAGTGTTATCTTCTAATTATGCCTTGCATTAAGAATTATTTTAAATTTATAATTGAAACATTTTCCCTTTCACAGAGGTGCTATTACCCAACTTCAAAGTAAAGTCCCAATTTCATCAGCTAGATTGTCACAAAAGATCTTTGGGAACAAAAGCTTCAACACTTCCATTCCAAAACTAATAGTACATTTATTCCCCTCTAAATGAAAAAATTATTTAAATGGCTAGAATTACAATTTCTCTAGGTTACACATGAACAGGAAACTTCCACACTGGGTGATGTTGATGCAACTTTTAAAAAATTATATGTTTACATAGCAAAATCACAAAACTAGAATCCATAGTTAAACCACATCAATGCCATAGAATGTCTCAGCTTTCGATTCTTCAATTTCTATTATTAACAGAAATGCTCATGTATTAGATCTTCAATTAATGATTGTGCTTTGATTCATTCTTCCAGGTCTTTATTACAACAGTTGTTGTATGCTCTTACTTTACAACTCAGCTTTCAAGCAGGTACGAGTCTTTTTGAATGAGATACTATCTAGGAAGGAAAATTAAACAGATCAATTAAGCCCCAGTTCATGTCTACTTTGGATACTCCCATCAATTAATGAAAATTTGAATATCCACCTTTAAAACACTGCTTTCCTGTACTTAAGGAAGTGATGCTTCTCTTACAACATTTCTCTGATGTCACTGTCTAGAGCTATGTGTCATATCACGTAATTAATTGATTTTTATTTAGACCAGTTGCTACATGTGATATAAGCCAGTACACAGTTCTCCCAATACAGGGCCTAGATTTCTTGGATTTATGCTCAGAGAATAATTATTCCATAATTGACTCTTTTATGATTCCCTGGGATTCTCAATGCTTTCTCAAGAGGAGGGGAAAGAGCAGAGTGCTAAGGGCTACCACCCAGCTGAGGTGTGAGTTGGTATTTCCGCCCTTTCTGTCTTACTTTCTTCTTGTATTGCTGGCGGGTCATCCTGAAGAGATAGAACCATAGAATCTATATTCAGCCCTTCTCCAACTGAAGAAATAAAAGGGGTAGTGGTGGCAGGTCGGTACAGTGGTGGTGTGGTTGCAAAGAACAGGCAGATTCCAAAGTCACTAATAATTAGCCTAAGGTTGTACTTTGGAGATGAGAGATGCTCAGGGTTGGACATTGAGGAGGGAAATAAGGACAGGATTGGACTGGGTTAGGGGAAGATTTATTTCTTTTTTGATAAATACAAAAAGCCTCAACCAGATTGCTGTCAGTTGAGGCCTGTCATGATGCTTCCCCGTCAGGTTGGAACCAGTGAGTGATTAGGGGGCCATTTAACTTGAAAATATAAGACCAGTTCAGACCACAATAATTGCAGCAGCAAGATCAGTCTTTAGATCTTAACAGGAAAACATTCATTCAATTACTTGGAGATGCCACCGTTGGACTGGGGTGGGCACAGTAAAAAGTCTCACAACACCAGGTTAGAGTACTACAAGTTTATTTGGAATCACGAGCTTTTGGAGCTCCTTCATCAGGTAAGAGGAGAGGTGTGTTCACAAACAAGACATTTATAGACAGAGACACAATTGCAAGATTATGGTCGGAATGCGAGTCTTTTCAGGTACGACATAGAACACAGAAAAAATACACCAGAAACAGATCCTTCAGCCCACGTTGCACTGAACATATCTCTACTTACTAGGCTTACCTATCATCCTCAATCTTACTAAGTCCCATGTAATCATTCAGAAGTCTCTTAAAAGATCCTATCGAATCCGCCTTCATCACCATCGATGGCAGCTGATTCCACGCATCTCCTCTGTACCTACTCCCCAGCACCCTAAACCTGTGCCCTCTTGTGGCAGCTATTTCAGCCCTGGGAAAAAGCATTCTGTCTGACTCCTCAAATTCACCTGTCTGACCCCTTCACTGTAGAATCTCTGATTAATACTGCCTTCCTCCTCTTTTTCTTACTCTTCTGAGCTACAGGGCTGGACTCTGTGCCAGAGACACGGCCACTGCTGCTTCCACGAGGTGGGCTGTCCCCCCCAACCATACTCAAACAGGAGTACTTATTGTGAAGGGGCACATCCACCGGGGTGCTCTCTAGTACCTGAGCTTTCCCCTTTCTGACCGTGACCGACTTGCCTGCCTCCCATGGCCCCGTTGTGACCACCTGCCTGAAAAGATAATCAAGGCTTTACAGATACATGCCATGCAAATGGAGAGAGGGATAATCACAAGTTAAAGAGATGTGAATTATCTCAAGCCAGGGCAGTTAGTAGGATTTTGCAAGCCCAAGGTGAATGGTACATGCAGTGTGACATGAATCCAAGATCCTGTTTGAGGCTGTCTTGATGTGTGTGAAACATGGCTGTCAGCTTCTGCTCAGCAATTCTGTGTTGTGTGAAGGCCGCCTTGGAGATTACTTACCCGAAAACTGGAGGCTGAACGCCCTTGACTGTTGTGTTCCTTGACAGGAGGGAAACACTCCTGGCATGTAGTGTCCGTTCATCCGTAGTCACAGCGTCTGCATGGTCTGCATGTATCACGCCTCAGGACATTCTTAGCTGCACCATATGAGGTGAAAGCTACTTCAAATGTCAAACCTAACTTTCAAGGATTGATACTACCTCACATGCTACAGGAAAGGATATCCCAAGACGTGCTACAACAGCAAGACCATGCAAATACTACAACAACAGATGAACGGACACCACATGACAATCAACAGGCAGGAGTGTCTCCTTCTAGTCAGGGAACACTTCAGCAGAAAAGGGCATTCAGCCTCCAATCTTCAGGTAAGTGTTCTCCAAAGCGGCCTTCAAGACATATGACAATACAGAATTGCCAAGCAGAAGCTGACAGTCAAATTCCACATGTATGAGGACATCCTCAACTAGGATCTTGTGTTCATGTCACACTACATGTAACCCCCACCATTTGGCATGGGCTTGCAAAATCCTACTAATTGTCCTAGCTTGAGACAATTCACACCTCTTTAACCTGTGATTATCCCTCTCACACTGTCTGTATCTTTAAAGATTTGATTACCTCTAAAGATTCACATTCTAACTATTATCTTGCAACTGTGTCTCTGTCTATATATGCTGTATTTGTGAACCTACCTCTCCACTTACCTGAAAAAAGAGCAGCGCTCCGAAAGCTCGCAATTCCAAATAAACCTTTTGGACTTTAAGCTTGTGTTGCGAGGCTTCTTGCTGTTCCATTCCTCAATATTATTTGCTGCTACTGATGTTACTGCATTTCAATCGATTGCCAGCATGATTCTCTTAATTCTCCGTGTTCGTTACCAGATGATACATTCGCAGATGGTGTTGAACTGAAAGAGACAAGCTGTGTCACCAAGCAGACACAGTACTATTTTGGCAACAACAGCAGATCTTACAGCAACTTAATTGACTGCAGCAACTGCTCCAGGTTGGCAACTGACACAAGGAAATAGTCAATGGCAAATTCCATTCTACCAAACCTAACTTTAAAAGGAAGGAACATGAAGATAAGTCACAACAACAAAACAATTTAAGTTTCCCACTAGCCTAGTGAACAAAGGGCTACCTTGTAGATTGAATTTGAGCAGCCAGAAAATCACAGGTTTGACTTCTCATTTGTACTAAGTTACTGAAACCCAACTGAGAAAAAGAATGCTACATTTAACCTCAGTGCTTCTTGGCTGAGAGAGAGGAATAGAGAGAGTCAAGTACGTACATGTGCATGTCAATTGAGATTAGAATTGGGTTTGGCTGTGATGCCCCCAGAGTCAAATATCCATGTAGCACTCTAAATAGAAAGGGAGAAAATTGTCTAAAGGGAAAGCAAATGGAGCCATTCCTCATGAACAGAAGAATTGCTGCTCTGGGCAGTGTAGAATAATAGAATAACAGAAAGAGAACATTGTGCCCATTGCTGGCCCTCTGAAGGAGCAAACATCCATTGAACCCTGTGCAGAGAAGCTATTTTGCCACAATAGCCACTTTAGCTCAATTTTACAGTTATAATTTGACATGTTTTAAGACTACCTGATAGTAAGAATCCAATTTGTGCTACCCACAAATCCGAGATTCATCACTATCTGGTGTGGTAATTTAAGAAGGAATTCCAGTGATCACTGAAGCAGAGAAGTACTTCACATATCAAGAAATCCAAAAGATTTTACTTCTAATTAGAGAAAATCATCCGTTGTGTCACATATGCACCTCTGAAAATGGAACTCTCAACTATTAAATCTTAATCTTCATATATTAAATTGCTTCACAAACTTGTTAGGTTTTAAATGTGACAAAGATTTTGTCAGAATTGGTTCTGTTACACTCTGGATTTGCATGTTTTTCATGTGTGGCTGTATCAGTACTACTACCAGCAGTCAGTAACTCTTTTTGTCTTGTCACAGGTTTTACCATGCACAGAGATTAGCCAACACCAACCTTCTCTTCGTGGTAGCAGAAAAGCTAACCTGCAGTCAGTGTGATCGAAGCAAACTAATTCAAGCCGAAGTGCGATGTATCCTGTCGTTAAATATCTTTATAATGCTCTACAAACTGCTCATAATTTTTTCTAGTGTTCAAGGATGCCTGGTGTGTGGAAGTTCCAGTGACCTCATACAAGGAGATTCCAGTGAACAAGTTTGAGGAGGTTTCACTGACATAATATGAGGGGATTCCAGTGACCTGGTGTGGTGATATTCCATTGATCTGGTGTGAGGAGTCCGGTGACTATTGCAGTGTTCCAATGATCTGCTACAACAGGGTTCCAGTCATTCCTTATCATAGAGTTCCAGTGATCTTGTGTAAGGACATTCCATGTTCTTATATGAGGAGGTTCCAGTGATCTGATGTAATGTGGTTCCAGTGATCCTGTGTGATCTGAGACCAGGATCTGGTATCATGAAGTTCCAGTAGCTAGTACGAGGAGATTCTGTGATCTTTGGTGAGGAGGTTTCGTGATCTCAGATAAGGAGGTTCCAGTGACCAAGTGTGATGAAGGTCCCATGACCTAGCGTGAGGGGGTTGCAGTGTCTAGTATGAAGAAGTTCTAGTGATCTGCTGTAAGGAGGTTCCACTGAACTAGTTTGAAGAGGTTCCAGCGATCTTGTTTATGGGGTTCCAGTGATTGAGTATGAGGGGTTTTCACAGATGTGTGTGTCAGTGTGTGTGTATAAGCATGTGTGTGTCAGTGTGTGCGTACGTCAATTGATCTGGTGTGAGGCGGTTCCAGTGACCAAGTGTGGGGCTTCCCGTGATCTGGTTGAGGAAGTTCCAGTGATCTGCTGTGAGGGATTCCTGGTGACAGGCATGGAGTATCCAGTTTCTGGTTATGAGGAAGTTCTATGATCTCACATGAGAATGTTCCATGATCTTGTGTGAGGTGGCTCCAATAACCTCATGTGATCAGAGACCAGTGGTGATCTGTTGTAGGAGTTCCAGTAACCTGATGCAATGGGCTTCAAATCATCCTGTGTGATAAGTTCCAGTAACCTTGTGTGAGGAAGTTCCAGTGATCTGGTATAAGAAAGCTCTAGTGATCTAGTGTAAGGAGGTTCCAGTGTGCTCAGGGAGCAGCAATCTGGTGTGAGGAGATTCCACTGATCGGGTGTGAAGAGGTTCCTATGAACTGGTGTAAGGAGGTTCCAGTGACATGGCATGTGGAAATTCAAATGAACTAATGTAAGTAGAGATCAGTGATTTGATATGAGGAGGTTCCAATGACCTAGTTTGAGGAGGTTCTAGTGACCTGGTATAAGGAGGTCCCAGTGATCTAGTGTGAGAAGACTCTTGTGACCTAATTGATGAGGTGCCAGTGATCTAGTGTGAGGATGTTCCATTGCTCTGGTGTGAGGACCATCTAGTTACCAAGTATGGGGAATCCGGTGATCTGTTGTGAGGATGCTCCAGTGATCAAATGTGAGGGGATTCCATGCAATGAACAAAGAACAATACAGCACAGGAACCAGCCCTTCGGCCCTCCAAGCTTACACCAATCATGTGCTCCTAACTAGACCATTTGTTTGTATCCCTTTATTCCCAGTCTGTTCATGTGGCTATGTAAATATGTTTTAAATGATCCGTCTCAAGCACCTTACTTGGTATTGCATTCCAGGCCCCCACCACCCGCTGTGTAAAATATGTTCCCTGCATATCTGTATTGAACTTTGCCACCCTTACCGTGAACTTGTGGCTCTTTGTGTTTGTCATTTCTGACGAGGGAAAAAGCTTCCAACTGTTCACCCTATCATAATTTTATAAACTTCTATTAGGTCGTCCCTCAACCTCCATGTTTCCAGGGAGAACAACCCTAGTTTATCCAATCTCATCTCATAGCTAATACCTTCCATACCAGGCAACATCCTGGTAAACCTTTCTGTACTCTCTCCAAAGTCTCCATGTCCCTCTGGTAGTGTGGCGACCAGAACTGGATGCAGTATTCCAAATGTGGCCTAACTAACATTCTATATGACTGCAACATCACATGCCAACTTTTATAATCTATGCCATCCAATAAAGGCAAGCATGTCATATGCCTTCTTCACCACCTTTTCTATCTGTGCAATTTCCCTACCATGGACATCAAGCTTACTGGCATATAATTACCTGGATTATCCTTGCAGTCCTATTTAAATAACGGGATCACATTTGCTATCCCCCAATCCTCTGGGATCTCACCTGTGTTCAATGAAGAAACAAAAATTTCAATGGGGTAAGGAGGTTCCAGTCATCTCATTGCTCTAGTGTGAGGAGGTTCCATGTTCTTATGTGATGACATTCCAGTGATCTGGTGTAAGGAGATTTTCACAATATGATGTGAGCAGGGACCAGCAATCTGGTATGTAGTAATTTCAGTGACCTAATGTAATGGAGTTCCAGTGACCGAGTCTGAGGAGGTTCCAATGATCTAGTGAGAGATGTTCCAGTGACCTGGTGTGCAGGTTCCAATGATCTGGTATGAGGACATTTCCAGTGATTTTGTGTGAGGAGGTTCCAATGATCTTGTGTAAGGAGACTCCAGTGATCTGGTGTGAGTGGATTCCAGAGACCTGATTTGAATAGATTCCAGTGACCTGTTTTATTTCAATCATTCACTGGAATTGTCAATTGTCAGGCCAGCATTTTTGATCATCATTAATTGACATAGAGAAGGTGGTTGTAAGCTTGAAAAGCTGACATTTATGTGATATAAGTATACCCAAAGTGCCATTAGAAGGAAATTCCTGGATTTTGACTCAATAACAGGGAAGGAACAGTGATATATCGGAATTTCCAAGACTGAATGGTTATTATTTAGAAGTGATGGTGTCAAGCTTCTTGAACATTGATGGAGCTGCGCTCATCCAGGCAAATAGAAAATATTCCAGGCATACTCCTGCCCCTAATTCAAATGTTCCTATGTTCATACATTCTGATTTCTACATTGTAGAATATAGACAGGTTTTCAGGAGTCAGGAGATGAATCAACCATCATAGAGTTCCCAGTCTCTGAACTGCTTTTGTATCCACATGATTTATATGGCTTGTCCCAGGATGGTGACAGTGGGAGATTCAATAATAGTAATAAAAAAAGCAAAGACATATATTTGTATCTTGCTTTTGACAATATAAAATGTCCTAAGGCATTTACAGGAGTGTCATGGAACAAAATTTGACACTGAGCTACATAAGGAAATATTAAACTAGATGACTAAAAACTTGATCAAAGAAGTTAGTTTTAAGGTGCATCTTAAATTGCACTATTCATTTAATTGGTTCCACTGGTCGGCGCAACATCGAGGGCCAAAGAGCCCGTACTGCGCTGTAATGTTCTATGTTCTTAAAGGAGGAAAGGAGAGAAAAAGAGGCAGAGAGACATGGGGAGCCAACTTCAGAGCTATAGAGCCAACGTAACAGCCAATGATAGAATCATAGAATCCCTATAGTGCAGAAAAAGGCCACTTGGTCCATTGGGTCCATACTGACTCTCCCACAGAGCATCCCATCCAGGCCCTATCTCTGCAGTCTCACGTATTTACCTTGCTAAGTCTCTATATATTTAGGGACAGTAACGGGCAATTTAGCATGGCCAATCTACCTAACCTGCATATCTTTGGACTGTGGGAGGAAACCAGAGCACTAGGAAGAAACTCATGCAAAGACAGGGAGAATGTGCAAACTCAACACAGTCACCTGCTGCAGCAGTGCTAGCCTCTCTGCATGATGGCATGATTAAAATACTCTTAGGTAGTTCAACAACAAATATTTATTAACTACATACACAGGTATTGGAAAGATCCAAGTTAAGAGCTGTCTCCATGTTTACTTCTAAACATAGCTCTGTCTAACACTACACTGACCTCGGATGTAGTCATGTGTTCTCTTACATCACTGTGTGGATGGTACTGTACTTAGTCCTATGTTAACCCGTTATGAGACAGACTCTTATACTAAGAGTTACAGCCATGCAGAGATTTTAAAACAAGAATACAAATATTAAAAGCAAGATATTGATTGACCGGGAGCCAAGGTACACCAACAAATATAGAGGAGATGGATTAGAGGGAACTGGTGTGAATTAGGACATGGTCAGCAGAGATTTAAATGACCTTAACAATAGAGAAGGTAGAACATAGAGTCCAGTTGGACTACTTTGGAGTAATCGGGTCTAGAGATAATACAGGCAAGGATAAGGATTCCAACAACAGATAAACTGAGATGAGGATGAAGTTTGAAAAGTATTCTGGAGGTGAAATAGATGGTCTTCGTGATGGTGTGTGGATATGTGGCCGGAAACTCATTTTCAGGTCAGAAGTAACACTTAGAATCAGACTAACACAAACATAGAAAATGGTTTAGAAAATCTCAGCAGGTCTGACAGCATCTGTGGAGAGTATGGGACCAATGTTTCGCATCTGGATGAGCCTTCGTCAGAGCTAAAGACAATAGGATGATATTTATACTGTTAGTGATGGATGGGGGAAAGGATTTATAATTGACCAAGATATCATAAACAAAAGGGAATGCAAGTCCCCTAACAATGATGTAAAGATGCCGGCGTTGGACTGGGGTGGTAAGAACTCAGTAAGAATTTAGCAACATCAATTTTAAATCCAACCGATTTATTTGATAGTAAAATTGCGAGCTTTCAACACTCTCTGTGTCTTCGTCAGGCAAATGCAGCGTTCTGGTCTGCAATAACACACATCAGCACAGACAGTCAGAGATTGCTGATTAGAATGCGAATCCTTACATCTAACCTGCTATTCAAGTGTTAAAGTGGCTAACAATGTGTGTGAGGGGAATCCTGAGCATTGGTTAGAGAATTGTGTATTTTCTTCAGACAGCACAGTAAGTGAGCACAGTACAGTAACTAGGTTAGCAAAAAACATCACTTACTGTGCTGTCTGGAGAAAATACACAATTCTGGAGAAAATACACAATAAGTGAGCACAGTACAGTAACTGGGTTAGCAAAAAACCTCACTTACTGTGCTGTCTGGAGAAAATACACAATTCTGGAGAAAATACACAATAAGTGAGCACAGTACAGTAACTGGGTTAGCAAAAAACCTCACTTACTGTGCTGTCTGGAGAAAATACACAATTCTCTAACCAATGCTCAGGATTCCCTTCACACACATTGTTAGCCACTTTAACACTTGAATAGCAGGTTAGATGTAAGGATTCGCATTCTAATCAGCAATCTCTGACTGTCTGTGCTGATGTGTGCTATTGCAGACCAGAACACTGCATTTGCCTGACGAAGACACAGAGAGTGTTGAAAGCTCACAATTTTACTATCAAATAAATTAGTTGGATTTAAAATTGGTGTTGCTAAATTCTTACTGAGTTCTTAGTCCCCTAACAAGCCAGAGTTGTATGTATATAAGCTTCAATAATGGACATGCAGCCAGTCATGCCAAGAAGATGGCTAGAAAGAAACCTGCCCTGAGGTTCTCCAAGGCTGACCAGGCCCACCCACTGAACACAGTGGAGGAGAGACGTCAGCTGCTGTTCTCCACTCAGTGCTGTCATTCAAGGGATTGCGCTGCAAAGGCATTGTGCAAGAGGTGGGAGCTGCAGCTAATGTCAGGATCCTGACACCTTGGTCTGGGAGCAGCATCGGAAGAAACTGAACAACGTTCTTCAAGCAGCAAGGGCGAGTTGCATCCCATTCTGAAACAGCATGTAAGTTGGACTAAACACGTCAAATTATGCACAGACACCTGAAAGGCATCCGACAACGTAAGTGTAAGGTTATTCATTTTGAAAGCAAAAACAAGAAGGCAGATTACTACCTGAATGGCTGTAAATTGGGAGAGGGGAGTGTGTAGCGAGACCTGAGTATCCTTGTGCACCAGTCGCTGAAGGTCAGGTGCAGTAGGCAGTAATGAAGGCAAGTGGTATGTTGGTCTTCATTACGAGAGGTTTCGAGTACCAAAGCAGGGATATGTTGTTGCATTTACACAGGATGTTAGTGCAGCCACACATAGAACATTGTGTGCAGTTTAGTCTCTTTTTCTGAGGAAGGATGTTCTTATTCTCGAGGGAGCCAGCAAAGGTTTACCAGACTGATTCCAGGGATAACGAGACTGATGCATGAGGAAAGATTGACTAAGTTAGGATGTTTTCACTGGAGTTCAAATGAATGGAGCAGCATAGTAGCACAATGTAGCATTACTGCTTCTCAGCTCCAGAATTCTGGGTTCAATTCCCAGCTTGGGTCACTGTCTGTGTGAAGTTTGCACATTTTCCTTGTGTCTGTGTGGGTTTCCTCCGGGTGCTCCGGTTTCCTCCCACAGTCCAAAGATATGGGGGTTAGGTTGATTGGCCATGCTAAAATTGCCCCTAAGTGTTCTGAGATCAGGAGGTTAGAGGAATTAATAGGTAAATATGTAGGGATATGGGGATAGGGCCTGGGTGGGATTGTGGTCAATGCAGACTGGATGGGCCAAATGGCCTCCTTCTGTATTTGTAGGGATTCTATAACTCTATGAATGAGGCTCATGGAGACTTATAAAATTCTAACAGGACTAGACAGGGTAGATGCAGGAAGGATGTTCCAGATAATGGGGGTGTCCAGAACTAGGGGTCACCATCTGAGAATACATTTAGGATGAGGAGACTTTTCTTCACTCAAGAAGTGATGTGTCTGTGGAATTAAATACCACAGGAAATAGTTGATACCAAAACATTGACTGTATTCAAGAGGTGGCTGGGTACAGCATTTGGGGCTAACAGGATCAAAGTTTATGTGAAGAAAGCAAGATTAGATTATTGAGTTAGACGATCAGCCATGAATGTGATGAATTGCAGAGCAGGCTCAAAAAGCCAAATCACCTCCTCCTGCTCTTATTTTCTGCATAAGAGTATCATCCCCCACACCCCCCGCCCGAAGAACTTCATCCAACCCCTCCCTTCCCTTGATCAGCACTTCCCAATGGCTACCCCTTTCTCTGAAATGGCCAACACAGACTCCAAAACTCAGGCACACATAGCACCCCATGCATTTCAATATATCCATGTTTTCAATCCCTCTTATTTCCTCACAGGAGAAAAACGAACAGAACCAGCAAGAAAGGGCATAGATTGGTGACGGTGTGCCTCAGCTGTGGCACATGATGGTCTGCGAGCAGCGTGACCTGGAGCTGGAAGGAGAAAAATCAATGTCTAGATTGGTGATCGACTGACAGGTCAACATCCTGCAAGTAAGCATCAGTTTAACCTTCTTCCTAAGTCTTCTTTGAGGTAAGTGTTATGCTACGTGGGCTGCTTTCCCTCCCCCTAATGTGTGTTATAGTGCTAAACCCTGATGCATCAGTTCTTCAGATGTTGGCGGCACCCCTTCCACTGCTCTGAAGAAACTCTCCAGGACATGTCAGAGGACACCTCAGATTCCTCTAAGGACAGCGCGAGTAATTTGGCACACGCATCAACCCACAAACACAGGGACTATCACTACGATGGATTATTTTAGTGTTGAGCCTTCTGGGTCATTTACTTGAGTATATCACACCTGCTGATGCACATTAAGTGGAGGCAGGTTCATGCAAGGACTTGAGCACATGGAAGTCTGCCAAAGGCGAGGAATCAGCTGGCCAATACCAGATACAGGCCTCAGGGTTCGTTCATTCCAAAGCTAGTGGATGAGCATCAGAAAATCTGTGGAGTTATGGATGGACTGTCAGCAACCACGCTGCGACTGCAGGGCTGTTTAAAGGAGTCAGAGATAATGCCGGCACAGTGTGGGAACCAGGCCAACACTGCAAGGATGGCATCCGTAGTGAAAAGTCTGGGTCAGGGATCCAGGCCATCTTGAGACACAGTGAACCATGGCAAAGAATGTTGCTGACATCCAGGAGGCACATCAGTCTGTGGCATGAGTATCAGGAATATTTAGAGACACTGTTGGCCATGGCTGGGACTCTCGCTGGCATTCTGGAAACAGCAGGTGGTGGCTGTGGATCTTGACAACTTAGCCCAATATCAGAGGGCTAATGCTGAGAAGCTCCAGAGCCTGACTTGCTCACAGAATATTGTAGCAGAGGGATTCCACAATATCTCTTATTGTAGAATAGTAACCAGTCCGAGGGCCAGGGCTGAGGGATCATAGACCGCAGACGCATCTAGGCCCACAGGACTGGTAGAGCCTGCTGCCACTGGAGCTTCCAGAGCTCAGTCCAAATACCCTGGTGTCCCCAGGGCCTCTGGGAACCTTGAGAAAATTGGAAGAGATTAAACCCACAACAGGCCTTCCACCCAAAAGCCTCCGGATGTCCCAAAACCTTCCAACTCTCCCCATCTTCACACTGGAGCATCACAGAGCCAGCTGGATGAACAGAGTGGCATAGAAATATGAATGTTATCCACAAGACCACAACAGCATCACAGACAACAGTTGTGGATTACAGCTGGACACCATCCCCAACATGCATCCTGAAAGAGCACCTAGAAGAAGCAGTAGGTCACACAAGATTAGAAAGTTGCAGTTTCAATAACAGGCCATGAGTGGTGGTCAGCAGTAGTGAGGGTTACGTTTTGTTAAATGTTAAGAGCAAAATAAACTGTTATTTGTCCCTCACAGCAGTGACAAATCTTTCTCTGATTCTCCCTGCACAGAGCTGAGTGCTCCTCAATCCTACGCGTTGAGGCGCTGACTGCTGTGCTGTATAAAACTCAGCCAAATGTTACAGACTACCTGTTTTACTTTCCCCACCATCCACTGGATCCTTAGTCAAACAAGACACCCTGTCATGCCCCGCCCACACCCCTCTTCCCAAAGGTGTCCCCGATCTTTATTGCTATGTGGGCCCAGGTAGCACTGTGCATTTGGAGAAAAGATAGGAGTCAGACTTGAGTGGCACAAGGGGCACGATCTCGGTGTGTTTCACAACAAGTCATCATCGTCTTCCAGCCTTCACCAAAGATTCGCTATCAGTGCCAGTCCAGATCCTTTAACCACTTGTGATGTTTCTTGGGGATGGTGTGATGGGATGGGAGAAGGTAGGGAAGGATGGGAGAGGGTGAGATGAGAAAGGGTGGGGAAAAGAAAGGGTGGGTTGAGGGGCAGTTTGGAGTTGTGGCGGGTGGTGGCTGCAGTGGCTCCTGGGATGTGGTGGAAATTGTTTGGAGCAGCCCGTACATTGCACAGCACAAGGTAAATGAAGCGGGGTTCCAATCAGGGCCTCCCTTGCTGCTGAGCCCTGCCAGGTATCTGCTGTTGCCACATGCCCTCCACCCTTTGGCGCCTCAAGTGGCAGGATGTCCACTTCATCCTGTTGTCACTCCTCTTCCTCCTCCACCAGCTGATCTCCTCTCTGGTGTGCGCTGTTATGTAGGATGTAACAGACAATTATGATGCATGAGGCATGCACAGGGTCATCTGCAGGGCACTGACAGAACAGTCCAAGTATGGAATCACATTTTCAGCAGGCCTGTGCATCCCAGCAGCCTGGGCTGGCCTTCAAAGAGCCCAGGGATGTCCCAATGCTCTCCACCTCCTGGGTCCCTCCCTCTCCTCAGCCAGACCTGGCTGCCAGGATAGCTCGTAGGGGATAAAGGTTAGCCGTTGAGGTCATTGCTGATGATGTCTGTGCAAAGGCCCGAGACCAAGGCAGAGACCAATTATAATGAGGCCCACACTGCCACCCAGTCCAGTGCAGAATGATGGCCAACTTTAAATCAGCCTGAGATCTATTTTGTACAGTAGGCATTAGAGAGAGAAAGATTGATAGATACATGTCATTGTTTGCATCCACCCCAGCCCCTCACTCCCCAATCCCTCACTGGGTCCAGTAATCCTCTTGTGGGTGCTGGCAACACAACACAATCTGTAGTGCTACTCATCACTTGATTAGGTCGTTTGCCATTGGCATCGTGAACATTCTGGCAGGGAGAGTGTGTAGGTTGGTGTGCAGGCGTAACCTTTGCACCCCCTTGAACCATCGCCATGAGTGCAACTTCAGCATTGCCTTCCAGACATGTCTTAAATGGGGCAGGGAATGACTCCTAATAATCACATGATGAGTTCCAATTCTTTGCAGAGTACATGCAGTATGAGTGTCTACGTTAATCTGAGCACTCCTGTTTGGAACACAAACTGCTTGAACTGATGAGCCCTCAAGCAACACTTATCCCCACCTCCCTAAAACCTCAGCCCTAGTCCAGTCCCTCACCACACCCCACAGCCAGAACAAAGTGGCTACAGACAGCAGCCTGACCAGCACTCAGCTAAATATCCTACCCCAGAGGAACAGCACAATAGCTGCAGAGGGCAACCTGGCCAACAGTCAGTTAAGGGCCCCACCCCATCCCATAGGCCCAGGACACAGAATTGAACATCAGCAGGAAGCTCTGCATAGTGAACAGCAAAACTCCAGGCTCTGGCTCCAAACTTCCCAGCACTCGGGGGACTGCAGCTCCATCAAATTTACCTTTTTACTCTTGTTCAATGCTGCCACGCCAACTTCCGACTTTTACATACAAAGAACAAAGAAATTTACAGCACAAGAAGAGGCCCTTTGGCCTTCCAAGCCTGCACCAACCATGCTGTTCAACTTAACTAAAACTCCCTACTCTTCCAGGGACCATATCCCTCTATTCCCATCCTATTCATGTATTTGTCAAGACACCCCTTAAAAGTCTCGACCGTATCTGCTTCCACTACTTCCCCCAGCAACAAGTTCCAGGCACCCAATACACTCAGAGTAAAAATCTGCCTCGTATATCTCCTTTAAACGTTGCCCCTTGCATTTTAAACCTGCGCCCCCTAGTAATTGACTCTTCCACCCTTGGAAAACACTTCTGACTATCCACTCTGTCCATGCTTCTCATAATCTTGTAGATTTCTATCAGGTCGCCCCTCAACTTCTGTTGATTCAGTGAGAACAAACCAAGTTTCTTCATCCTCTCTTCACTTTTTCCCCACTTCAACTCAAACTGTCTACAGATCCTTTTCCAGACTCATCATCCATCAAGTCCTTCTCATTGGTGAATACTGATGCAAAGTACTGATTTAATACCTCACCCATTTCCCCTCGCTCCAAGCATAGATTTCCTCTCTTGTCCTTGAGTGGGCCAACCCTCCCTCTGGCTACCCTCTTACTCTTTATATATGTGTAAAAAGCCTTGGGATTTTTATACATGTATAAAAAGTCTTAAGAAACATAGTGTAAGCCACGCCATAGTGACATCATGTCACAGAGGTGGGAGATGCTAACGAGAGCGGAGATTGTTGTCTCGGATACACTATCAGATCCTAAAGCAAGCAAATGACGGTTAAGTTAATTTTTGGTGTGATTCTGTCACCACCAAAAAACTTAGGTTGGGAGATGCAAATGGGGTGCAAACATGTGAACCTTGCGAATCGGCCAACGTGAGAATTTCTCTGGCCCACTGCGCTAGAAAATTAGCGCAACAGTATAGGAAAATCACTCTTATGCTTGAATGAAGATTGAAATGAGACTTCAGTTCCATGCAAGTAAATTGATGTAATATCTTAATTCAAACAGGGCAGTGGCGATTAAATACCACTAAGCTGAGCTTTAGTAAGGCCCCCTGACCTTGCCCCCTGCCCCATCCTTCCTTGAATAGAATAAAGTGACTTTAAGTGACGTTAGATAACTTATATCGTTATACTATGTATAATGTACTACATGTATAACATAAAGTTATATGAATCAATTACAGTCTTTTTATTCATTTATTTTTCATTTTCTTTACATTTGTACTTTAAAAAGCTTCCGTGTTTTTTTGGTTTACGAAAGTTCGGGTGTGAATCTCCTCTATTTATAGGTATTTGTTATTTTAATTCACCTACAGGGTATAGTTATGAAAATTTATTCAGTCTTAAAAGGGTTAAACCAATCTTTTTTTGATCTCGGGCCCCCCTCCCTTCTGGGCACCTAGGCTTACAGCCTAATGATTAATCGGCCACTGAAACGGGATCTTATAATACATCCAAACCAAACATTACATCCTGAGCCATTACACCCTGCGATCGGTGGCTTTACTAAAGATCAATAAGACTGTTGACTGAACTCAGGCAAATTGAATTTTGGATATGGCCGCATCCTATCGCAACTATCTGAGTGAAGGGACTCTTCATTCTGTTTTTCTGTTTTGCTAAGAGATCAGGTTTCAGCTGACAAAAATACATAGTCAGAATAAACCACTTAGAACATTCAATAGGAGAGTTTGTTGGATTATCAAATTGGATCTCTAATTCAGTACTTTGACATGGTTAATATGGCAGTGGGATGCTATTAGAGTAGGATACATCCTGATTCTAACTTAGTTTTTTTGTTTAGTATGAACAGCAGAGACCAAAGCTGGATAGATAATGCAAAGTGTTGAACTATCACAATGAAAGAGAGGAAGGATTTTTCATTCGTGTAACTTTTATTGACAACTTGGTAAACCATTTCTTTAACATACATAAAAGGATTCAAATTCTTTCTGCCTCCCTCTTTCTTTTATTTGTCTGGGTAGGTTGAAGAGTTATCAGTGGGAGAGAATTTTGTCAGTAATGACCTGTGGTGATTGTCCCTTTAAGCAACAAATCTGCAGAGTAAGGATCACCTGACCTGAGGAACCAATCAGGGAGCAGGGTGGGAGATCACTCTGGTAAGCTTGGATTCTGTATCCAGAGTCATCTCAGGAGCTGATTGCAGCCACGAAGCTGTAAGCCTGTGTATAACTTGAAACTCTAAATAAATGATATGTGTTTTCTGTAAAATGCTTAATAAGCATTGTTACATTTGGCAACAAAGGTGAAAGAAAACGATCCTCAGACCAAGAACATTAAGTTTTCAGTGAAGTTAAGAAAAGTAAAGAGTGCTTACCAACTTTGGAATGATAAATCTGTTTGACTCCTCAGCAGAGGACTGCATACAATATGTAGAGCAACTTGGGTATTACTTCCAATCAAAATAGAGGTGGAGGTGTAGTACAAGGCAATTCTCCTCAATGTATGGAACCCAAACTTATAACCTGTTTCACAGTCTCACCACCTCAAGTCCAAATCATTAAGTGAGCTAGCAGAATTGGTGAAGTCACATTTCCAGTCTAAACCATCTCTAGAGAGTCAAGTTTAATTCAAGGAGAGATCCAGGCTAAATGATTTCAATTTGTATCACTGAATTGAAACAGATTTTTTGAGTATTGCAATTTGGGCACCACCTTGAATGACATATTATAGGAGAAATTAGTCTCAGAGTGAATGACAAGGCGATTCAATAGAGATTACTTGCAGATGTTGATATAAATTTTAAACAAGAATGGAGATAGCACTGGCAATGAAAACTGTTGAAAAAGGTGCACGAGTGTTACAGAGCATTTGAGCAGTCACTAAGCTGTATCTCAAGGACCCTCTTAAAGGTCAATAAAGGCAGTTCACAAATTAAGAAAGAAGAAGTATCAATAGTTGTAGATGTCAAAAATTTCCACCAGTACCTATAGTGGGGGGGAGGCACTTTACCAATGCTTCTGATTACAAACTGCTTTTGGATCTTTTTAAAGTAGGATAAGAAGTCTCACAACACCAGGTTAATATCCAACAGGTCTATTTGGTAGTATAAGCCACGAGCTTTCAGAGCTTTTTAAAGTAGACAGGGCTATTGCTCCAATCATACAAGCAAGAATTGAACATTGGACATTATTTCTGTCTTCCTACGAAGATACATTCAAGTACCAACCTGGAATACACAATGAATGTGGATGTCCTTAGCCACCTACATTTAGAAGAAAATATTAAAGCTGCTCCTGAACCACAGGAAATTGTCATGCTGTTGAATTTTCAAGACACATTGCCCGCCCCAGCAAAGCAAATCAAGTACTGGACCAGTTGGGATGCATTTCTGTCCAAAGTGAAACACAAGATACTTACAGCTTGGGCCTATGAGACAACTTCTGAAGAAATGAACCCATTTGTAACCCACAGGGATAAATTGAGTTGCCAGGATGGCACCATACTTTGGGGAGCAAGAGTAGTCATCCCTGCACCAGGCAGACAGCCACTTCTAATGGAATTAATAGTGCTCATCCTGGCATCTCAAAGTTGTGTGATGGCCTAGCATTGATGCCGATATTGGTAATCTAGTCAAGCACCATGAACTGTGCCAATTGCAACAAAAGTTCCTGCTGCAGCATCACTGAACCCTTATTGATTATGTCTATGATTATTGGTTATGTTGGTCATTTCATGGGCACAATGTTTCTGTTCATTGTTAATGCACATTCTGAGTGGATGAATGTTTTTGAGGTCATGTCTCTGACATTGCATGCTACCACTGAAAGATTACACCAATGTTTTTCCGCTCATAGAATCCTGAAGTCATAGAGGGTGATTCTCCCAGCCTGCTATGCTGCTCACTAGGAGATATTAGCGAAGGCCATTTCATGGGCTTTCCACTGGGTGACACATATCTATGCATCCCCTAGCTAAAGATTTCCAGTGTCATTCTGATGCAGAATTGATTATAATCTGGAAATCTTCATTTCCATGTCATTAGCTGGCCCAGGACTGAAGTCTCCGGGCTGGCAAGCGTCTCCCACATCCCCACCCTGCCAGGGCCAATGATGGCGGGGTTGTGGGACTGGCCAGTGATTGCGAGGAGCAGTGATTTGGAAGCTGGCGATGTAGGGCCACTGCACATGCGCCGATATCTGCTCTGAAAGTCTTGAAACGTTAGACGGGACTGGTTCACTCGGGCAAACTTTACAGCTGCTCCTTACTAGAAGAGTACATAGGCCATTGAGACCTCCCCATGCGATAAGAGGGGTGCCCCTTGGGCAGTGGTAGCTTGGCAGTGCCAGCCTGGCACTGTGACACTGCCCAAGGGGGGAAACTGGCATTGTCCAAGGGGGACCTTGGACCATTGGCATCAGTCAGTGCCATGGGAGTGGGGCCTATTGGGAGGGTGATCGTTTGGGATGGGATGTCCCACTGCCTCTCCGCATTCGGGATTGATGGTAGAGGGAGGGAGGATGGCAATCAGGTCTGGCTTTCCAGCTGGGTGTGTGTGGGAGGGGTTGTCAGGGCTACCAGGACAGGGGGTGCGGGACTTTGGGGCTGGCCAGGAAGGTCTGGGAGGTCAGCGATCAGAGTTTGAGGGCTCTGAAGTCCGGCAATGGGGAGGTTGCAGGACTGCCCAGTGATCGAGAAAAGCAAAGATCTGGAGACTGGTAATGTGGGGCCACTGCACATGTGCCAATATCTGTTCTGACAGTCTCGAAACGTTAGCTCTGTCCTCTCTTCAGAGTTGCTGTCTGACCTGCTGAGTTTTTCCAATATTTCCTATTTGTGTTAGACAGACTGGGGCATGTTTCCACTGGAATTTGGAAGAATGTGGAGTGGTTGATTTAAGTATGTAAGATCCTGAATTGTCTTATCACGGTGAATGTGGAAAGAATGTTTCCTCTTGTCAGTGAGTCCAGAATTAAGTGGAATTTCTAAAATTAGAAGTCACCGTTTTAGGCAGAGATGAGAAGAATTTTTTCTCTCAGCTGTTTAGTGAAGTTGGAACTCTGCTTTAGAAAGCAATGGAAGTGGTTTTATTGAATATTTGTAAGGGAGACTTAGAAATCAAAGGGAATTAATGGGAATAGAAAGGAATGTAGAATTAGAAACACAAATAGGTCAGTGAAAATCTTATTGAATGTTGGAAAAAATTCAAGATGCTGAATGGCCTACATCTTTAATATTAATATCTCCTTTTAGCCATCAAACCTGATATCTCCTTACGTGTATTAAGTACTTTGGTACTTAGGTGCCATTCTTTATTTTGTAATGTTATTGTGTTAATATTTCATTACATTAATAGCTCTATATAAATTAAATATCTGTAATTTACAGCACAGACATGATGGACCAAATTATTTCCTCCTTAGCTAGAACATTCTATGATTTGTTGGCACAGTATGATGGGCTTGAAGGGCTTGTTCCTGGGCAGTACTGTTCCTTGTTTTCTGATTCTGCAACCACAACTTTGTCAGCTGCATACAATCCAACCCAGACTCAGTCTCACACAATGCAAACAGTATGCAATATAATATTAACAAATGTTTTACAACGATACATGTAACAACTCTCCAAATGATAATTAGCTCCATTGATTAATTCTAGGCAAGTTACAATGATCCAGAGGATGAAGCTTCACAGATAGTTTTCGATCTTATATCATTTTCAAATTAGTTGAAGAATGTCAAAGAAACAGTTCGCCTGTATCTGGTTCCTTGTTATCCATCTATCAATATTTAAATTACTGAACCACAATGAAATGAACAGAAACATTCTAACATTCGCAGAAAATCCTCATTCTTCAAACCACAAGCCTGGAGGCAAAATGATTAATAATGTTTCCACTAGATGCAATGCCTTCATTGATTTTTCCAAATCAATACCAATTACACTAGCATGTCCTATGTATGTTACCAAATAACTCATCAATAGTGTCAGGTCCATTGATCCAACCAAACTTTCAGAATAAATCAGAATGGCTTTAAAATGCAATGTTCCACAACACCCATCTACTTTTCAGCCTTAGGACCTTATCAATTATACTCTTTCTGAAGGTTAATTCAAGTAAAAGCTAGGTCTGAAACAATGCATTTCTCTTTCTTCAGGATGATACAATGTACCTCAAAGAACAAAAAACAAAACAGCACGGGAAACAGGCCCTTCGGGCCACCGAACCCGCGCTGCCACCCCGATGTTCCCATCTCTACCCGTGATCCCTGTCTATGTTTATACATCTATGGATTAAAAACCAAATTTGAGACAATTTAGGGAGAATTTGTTTTGCCATTTACTTAAGAGCACATCTTTGGGATGTGGGAGGAAACCAGAGCGCCCAGAGAAAACCCATGCAAGCACAGACAGAATGCGCAAACTCCCACAGACACAGGCCCAAATCCATGTATCTGCACAGCACAGCAATAGTCACTGAGCTGTTGTGTTGCCCATCAAATGGTCCTGGTCAAGCGTACACTAATGACATGAAGCAGTAGGATACTCTCGAAAAAAATCCAAGAGCAGTCCTCTCACGACCCATCGCGTGTATGCCCCTTGTTAGACAACAAGGTGGACCAAAGCACCTGGCAGATAAAAACAAGTACATCAATATCATTATCTATTTGCACACTTCCCAGGGACTCCCAAGGCTCATGATCTCTATTTTAAATCAGTTTTCTATACCCCTCCATTCCCATTCTGTTCATGTGCCCATCTAAGTATTTCTTAAATAACTCCAGAGTGTCTGCCTCCACCACTTTACTTGGCAGCGCATTCCATACCCCCACCACCCTCTGTGTGAATAAACTCCCTCTAGCATCCAAATTATCCCTCACCTCCCTCACCCCTCATGCTATTCAAGTCCATCCTAGGAAAAAGCTTAACCCTGTTTACTCTATCTATACCCCTCATAATTTTGTACACCTCTATCAGATCTCCTCTAAGTCTATGTCTTCCTAAGGAAAACAGTCCCAATTTGCCTAACCTCTCCTCGTAATTCAGACCTTCCATACCAGGCAGCATCCTGGTAAACCTCCTCTGCACTCTCTCCAGAGTGTCCACGTCTTTCAGGTAATAAGGTGACCAGAACTGGACACAGTATTCCAAATGAGGTCTAACCAACGTGTTATACAGCTGCAACATTAAAGGCCAGCTCTTGTACTCTATACCCCTTCCTATAAAGGCTAGCATACCATATGCTTTCTTCACAACCTTCTCCACCTGCTCTGTCACCTTCAGAGACTTGTGCACCTGCACCCCCAGGTCCCTCTACGTTTCTATACTCTTAATAGGTCTACCCTTTATCATATACCTCCCCACTATATTCTTTCTCCCAAAATGCATCACCTCGCATTTATCAGGATTGAATTCCATCTGCCATCTATCTGCCCAAGCTACCAGCCTATCTATGTCCTGCGGCATTGCCTGACAATGCTTCTCACCATCTGCAAGTCCAGCCATCTTTGTATCATCTGCAAACTTGCTGATCACTCCACTTACTCCGTCTTCCAAACCATTTATGGATATATTACAAATAGAAGAGGTCCCAGTACCGAGCCCTGCGGCACACCACTAGTGACTGACCTCCAGCTAGAAAAACACCCTTCCACTGTTACTCTGTGTCTCCTATTACCAAGCCAGTTACTTATCCATCTAGCTACCTGTCCTTGTATCCCATGAGCCTTGACTTCTCAACTAACCTCCCGTGAGGGACTTTGTCAAACGCTTTACTAAAATCCATATAGACGACATCAATGGCTCACCCTTCGTCCACCATTTTCGTCACCTCCTCAAAAAATTCTACCAGATTCATAAGGCACGACCTCCTCTTAACAAAGCCATGCTGCGTATCCCTAACCAGATCGCAATGCTCTAAGTGCCTATACATCCTATCTCTAGGAATCCCCTCCAACAGTTTCCCTACCACTGACGTCAAACTCACCGGCCTATAATTTCCAGGGTTATCCCTACTACCCTTTTTAAACAATGGTACAACATTAGCTATTCTCCAGTCCTCTGGGACCTCACCTGTGTCCAAAGAAGAGACAAAGATTTGCGTCAGAGGCCCAGCAATTTCACCTCGCACCTCCCTAAGCAGCCTGGGATAAATGCCATCAGGCCCCGGAGATTTATCAGTTTTAATGCTACCTAGAAGCTCTAACACTTCCTCTCTCGGTATGGATATTTCCCTCAACTAGTCCACAGCTCCCCTCAGAGACAGGAACTGTCAACAAGCCCCTCTCCTTCGTGAATACCAACGTAAAGTATTCATCCAGGATCTCCAACATTCCCTTGGGCTCTAAGCACAGTTCCCCTCCTCCGTCCCTAAGAGGTCCGATTTTTCCTCTAACCACCCTTTTATTCCTAACATAAGAGTAAAAAGCCTTTGGATTTTCCTTAGTCCTATCCGCCAAAATCATTTCATGCCCTCTTTTTGCACTTCTAACTCCCCGTTTGAGCTCCCTCCTATTCTGTATTCCTCCAACGCTGTCTCCGTTCCCAGCTGCTTTGACCTATCATATGCCTCTCTTTTATTCCTAACCAAGTCCTTGATATCCCTAGTAATCCACGGCTCTCTAACCCTACTTTCCCATCTTTCCTCTTAGCCAGCACATACCTATCTTGCAACATTTTCAGTATTCCCTTGAAAGAGTCCCACATGCCTAGTGTAGACTTACCCTCGAACATCATTCCCAATCAGCTTCCATAAGTTCCTGCCTAATCCGACCATAGTTATCTTTCCCCTAATTCAGCACCCTGCCCCTAGGGCAACAAGCATCCTTTTCCATCTGTATCCTAAAGTAGACAGAGTTGTGGTCACTGTTAGCCACATGTTCCCCTATTACAACATCAACCACCTGCCCTGGCTCATTACTCAGAACTAAATCCAATATAGCCCCTTCTCTAGTCGGGCTAGCCACATACTGCTCCAACGATCCTTCCAGTACACATTTTACAAATTCCTGCCCATCCAAGCTCTAGGTACCTTCCAATCCACCCTAGGGAGATTAAAATCTCCCACTATAACGACTCTGTTCTTTCTGCACCTATCCAAAATGTCTTTACATATGCCTTTTTCAACTACCCACGGGCTGTTGGGTGGCCTATAATAAACCCCTAGCATAGTAATTGTCCCCTCAACTCCACCCATAGCGACTCCACTCTGAACTTCTCTGTATTGTCCTCCCTCTGCACCGCCGTGATGCTCTCCCTAACTAACAACGCCACTCCCCCACTTCTTCTGGATCCTTCTCTGTCACGCCTGAAACACTTATACCCAGGAATATTCAGTTGCCACTGCTCCCCTTCCTTTAACCACATCTCCATCACCGCAACCACATCCAAGTTCCTTGCAAACATTAAGTCCCTAAGTTCATCCGTTTTTCCTGTTACGCTCCTCGCATTGAAACAGACACACTCCAGACCTCCAAGCCCACTCGGAACCTCCTTCTCCCTGGTGTATTTCTTCTCATCCAAGCTTACTCTATCTCCCATCTCGCTCTCTACCGAGCTATCGGTCTCAGCCCCTCCCCCCCTCCATATTAGTTTAAATCCTGCCGAAACACTCCAGCTAACCTCCCAGCTAAGATATTCACACCCTTCCCATTTAAGTGTTCCCCGTCCCTTCTATACAGGTGCCCTTCTTTCACAAAGACTTCCCAGTTATCCACAAATATGAAACCCTCTGCCCTACACCAGTCCTTCAGCCACGCATTCAGTTGTAGGACCTCGTTTCTCCTGGCTCCGCTATTACCCAGTCCTGGAAACAGCCCTGAGATCGCCACCCTGAGGCCCTGCTCTTCAGCCTACCCCACAACTCCCTGAACTGCCTTCGTATATCCTCCCTGCTCTTCCTTCCTACATCCTTCTCTCCTGTGTGAATAATCACATCTGCCTGGGTCCCCTCACCCTTCAAAATGCCCTCTACCCTGTCAGACATATCTTGCACCCTTGCTCCAGGGAGGCAAACTACCATCCTGGAGTCCCGCCTTGGATCACAGAAGCGCCTATCTATTCCTTTAACTCTTCTATCCCCCACCACTATCTCCCTTCTAGCCCCTTTCCTCCCCTTTGAGGTACTCTGGCCCTCCTGCCTTATCTTTTTTACCCCTCCGCCCTCGATATTTTGGGGGGCTGCCACTGGGGAAGTCTTTGGTCTATCTCCCCTCTCCTTTTTCCCCTTCCTGACAATAATCCACCTGTAAGAGTCAGGTTCCCTCCCCACTTAGGTTCCAGGTCCGCCACCTTACTCTGCCTCCCTTCCATGATTGCCTCGTTCTCCCTGACTAAAAATGCATCTTCCAATTGCTGCTCTAGTTGCTTGATCTGAGCCCTCAGACACTGCAGCTCCAAACACTTGATGCATACATGGACTTTCGGGAGAGGTCTTGCCTCCAGGAACTCCCACATATGACACCGTACACAGGTGAGGCGTCTTCCCTTAATCCCTGCCATTGTCATGAACACCTTTGGAGGTGTGAACGCAACTGGAAAACCAGTAGCACACTGTGCCTAAGCCTCTGTTGCCCAAGCCCCACGAGCCAAAGCCCTTATATCTCACTCTGCTTCCCTACTCACTCCACTGCCTGCTCCTGATGCTGCCCGCTGTCTACTGCCGCTTTCTTTTTATACTCCCCAGTTCCCTTCCCAGCTAGCCCCACGCCTAACTACAGCAGCAAAAAGCACTCAAAAACAGAGAGAAAAAAAAAGCAAATTGAAAAATTCACACTCAGCCACCAGCACTTCCAAACACTCTGTCCCAGAGAACAATGAGGACTTTCCGAAATCATGAAAAAAATCATAGAACATAAAAATAAAATCCACAGGAGAAACCTCTGACTTCAGAAACAATATTACTCTAAGCAATGTTGGGTCTGAAAACACTGCTCAGTCCTCACTAAAAATGGGCACATGACCATGTAGAATCAGTTTGGGTTGTTTCCACCTAGGCAGACAGCTCGAGTTGGGAAATTTTGTGACCTGCAAACCTATCTAGATTTAAAAGGCCCTGTTACATCCTGTGGGGAATGGGGTTGACTGAAGCAGACTGAAGGTGGCCACAGGGGTTGCTGAGTTTTGAGGTGGGCATTAGAAACCTGCCTTGATTCTTTGCAACTTAGTTCCAGGTGATTTGGAAGCTGTTAGGCCATCTAGCCCTCATTCTGCAAATCCCCTTACTACCCCACCCTTTCCCCATACCTCCTGCATGCTAGCAAATGCCCTCATCCACACTCCATGCCCAATGCCACCTCCATAGCTACTTACCCAGTATCTACGTAGGGCAAACATGGAACCATATGGAAATGAAACTGCAACTACTCTTCTAGCAATCTTATAGAACTCTCATTCATATACACTTGATGCTTTGACAAAGGGTTGTCTGGACTCAAAACATCAGCTCTTTTCTCTCCTTACAGATGCTGCCAAACCTGCTGAGATTTTCCAGCATTTTCTCTTTTGATTTCAGATTCCAGCTTCTGAAGTAATTTACTTTTACTTACCATTCCCAATCTGTTGTTTAGGACCTTGTGTTTCTTAATATCTGAGTGTATTTTTATTATTCAACATCCAGTTGTAAACAATAACATCACTTGGGAATCATAACAATAGATGGATTCTAGTCAGGTGAATCTGATTTTTAAAAATTATTTTCATCGAAATAAGGTATTGTGGCTATTTCAACATTTATTGCTCATCCCTAATTGCTAATGAGAAAGTGGTGGTGAGCTATCTTCTTGCACTACTTTATTGTAAACTGGTTATGATACAAAAAATGCATAAAAGAATAAAGAACAGTTTTCTAATGAGATGCATCTTTAATGGCCTAACCTTATACATAAATGGTGTCTGAATTAACAACCTATTAGAACATAGAAAAACTACAACATAAACAGGCCCTTCGACCCACACGTTGTGCCGATCATATCCTACCTGCTCAGATTCATTCCCAAAAGCAAAGGGCACAACTGCCTTTTCTTGTTGGGCTTGCTACATACTGGCTAGAAAAGTTCCCCTGTATGTGTTTTAAGAGTTCTGTGCCTCCTACACTTTTGCGATGAATTTATCCCAGTGCACACTGGTGTCTGAAATTCCCTACCTTTATGCCCTATTGTTTTTAGCATTTCACAACAATTTGCTAACATTCTTGCACTTTTATATCTCTCTGACTGTTTGAGGTCAATGGTATACTCCTAATAGCACGATTGCCCCATTTTTGTTCTTCAATTTAATGTCTCTGACCTTATTTGCAGATCCTTCTAGGATATCATCCCTCTTTACAGCTATAATTATTTCTTTAAGCAATATTGCGATCCCCCTCCTTTTTATTCCTTTTTCTCCTGAAAACCTACAACCAGGAATGAGTTGTCAATCCTGCCCTTTAAATCACATTTCATGAATCATATATTTTGAAGTGCCTAGCTGTACCCTCAACTCATCTGCATTAATCACTATAGTCTTTTACACTGAAATATGGAATCACAGAATGATTACAACACAAAATAAGGCCATTCATCCCTTCAAGTTCATAATAGCTCTCTGCAAGAGCAAATCAGCTAGTCCCACTCTCCCACTCTTCCCTATAGCCCTGCAAATGTTTTTTCTTCATTTGTTTATTGAATTCTCTTTTAAAGACTATGATTGAATCTGTTTCCATTTCCCCCTCCAATATTGTATACTTAACCAGTCACTCCATAAAAAAAAGTTTCCTCATTTCACCATTGGTTCTTTGCCATCACCTTGATTATCAACCCTCTGCCAAAAGTAATAGTTGCTGTCTGTCTAGACTTTCATTATTGTGAATACCTTTATTAAATCTCTGAACCATTTTCAATACTGTTAAGTGCTTTCAAACCCCTTTCTTGTCTAATTTCTAGCCTTTCCTATCTTCCACAATCACATATTAATTTACTGCCTTCCATTATCACTTACTTCTCTCCTTTCTGAACCCATACTGAGTTTTCCAAACCCCTGCTAAATGAGTTTAATGATGTGGAGATGCCGGGTTGGATGGGGGTAAACACAGTAAGAAGTCTGACAACACCAGGGTTAAGTCCAACCGGTTGCGAGTTTACTATCGAATAAATCGGCTGGTCTTAAACCTGGTGTTGTCAGACTTCTCACTAAACTAGTTTAAACCTTCTCTAATGGCACCACCAAACCTTCCCCATGATGAGATTGGTCCAACTCTGCTAACCGTCTAGCCTCAGGAATATAAAGCCCACCTTCCTGCACCACCTCTCCAGCCCTTGGAGTAACTTTGAGATTGCTACCTTTAGAGTTCCTATTAATTTCTTTCCTAGCTTCCTAAAATCTGCCTGCATGACCTTATTACTTTATCTATCTATGTCAATGGTATCAACATGGACAATGACTTCTGACTGTTCACCCTTCTCCCTCAGAATGTCCTGCAACCAGTCAGTGACATCCTCAAACCTAGAACCAGGAAGGCAACATTCCAACCTGGAATCATGCCTGTGGTCATAGAAACACCTGTCCGTTTCTCCAACAATTGAATCCCATACCACAATTACTTTCCTAATCTTCCTCCTTGCCCATATCCACCTATAGGAACCGTTACCTTCACCAACGTTCAGAACTGAATGCTGAGTAGAAGGCGAGATGAACTCAAGGTACTTCTGCACAACCTGCTTCTTTGTCGGCAGTCACTCATACTTTGTCTGCTTGCACACTTTTAAACTGTGGGTGATTGCTCTCAAAACATACTATCCATGTTGCAGACAGGTACTCAGATGCACATCTTAACATAACTGCATCCCATGCTCCAAAAACCAGAGCTTGAACCCCTTCAACTGATGATGCTTAATACATCTGTGGTTAATCAAGACACGAGAAGCATCCTAACATTTCCATATAGCACAGGATGTGCACTCAATGAAACTGAGATGTCCTATTTATTATATAACTATCTGAATTTTCAAAACTAAACTGAAAGCTTATACCTGATCTGACATTTACCAGTCAATTCCTTTTCTTACCACTTTTCCTGATGCTCAAATTTAATTCCATCTTAGTTTAGGTAACATGGAAATACAAACGCTTACCACTAAAAATACTAACCAATAAATGTAACACTTATGAATAACCTACCTGCTCCATGTCACACTCTGTTAACTGTGACCATGCCTTTCTTTGAGTTTTTCCCTCTGTTTCTATGGTTTCAGCCATTTCTTCTGCAGCTACTGGCTCTCACGTGCAGTTTAAATCTAATACTCAGCTCACAATAGCCTGTGCATATCGGATAGGGTATGGTTTGGATAGTGCAGGATTCGCTACAGTTTCGTTTCTGTGGAATGACCTGCAGTTTGTTTGCATGGGACTGTGTACAGTTTTCATTACCTGAGCTGTGTATCATGTCTAATGTCACCAGTTCCTTAACACTTTTGCATTCAGCTGATGGACCAGATCAATGTGAAGAGGTGCTGAAGCCAAGATATCGGAAAGGGCCTGAAGACTGTTTTGATTACAATCCAGTAGTAAGTACTGTCAGAAATATCCTTTCATGAGATCATAGTTGGAGAAGATTTTATTAATTCAGGTAATAACTGAAGAGTTATTTCTATTGATTTATATTGTGTGCTGGTTTTGTTTTGGCATGGTGAAAGACAAAATATCCAGGTATGTTTCCTTATATTATTTTATGAGATATGGCCATCAGTGGCAAAACCAATGTTTGTTGTCCATCCTTTGAGAGCAATTAAGAATCAACCACATTGTCATGGATCTTGAGCCACATGTAGGCCAAACCAGGAAAGAATGACAGAATTCTTTCCTTAAGAGACATTAGTGAACCAGATGAGTAATTTCATGCTCTGCATTATTGAGTCTAGATTTCAATTCTGTTTTTTTTTTAATTAATTGATTAAATTTAATTCCACCAACTGCCAGAGTGAGATTTGAATCCATGTCCCTACAGTACGTGTGTGTGCTCACATGTGCCTGCCTGTGTATGTGTGGGGCATGTGTGTGTGGGTGTGTGTTGAAACACACGTGCATGTGTGGGGGTACATGCACAAATGATTGTAATAAATGATCAGTGACTAGGTGTGGGTGTCTTCAGATGATGGTGACATTAATCTTACAGTTTGAAAATAAGTAATGAGGAAAGACAAGGTATTGGAGGTGTTGGCAGCTTGAAAGCGGATAAATCTAGGGCACAACTAAACAACAGATTAGTTGTGCCCTAGGCTGCTGTGGGTGGCAAGGGAGGAGATTGCAGGGGCTGTGACCTAAATTTTCAATTCTTCCATGGCCAGGGAGAGATGCCACCGGACTGGAAAACAGTTAATGTGGTTCCACTGCTTAAGAAGGGTTACAGAGACAAATCAGGGACCAGTGAGTCTCTTGTCAGTGATAGGGAAACTATTAGAGAAACTTCTGAAAGAGAGCATCTATCTCCACTTGGAGAAGAAAAGTTTGATCAGGGATAGTCAGCATGGATTCGTCAAAGTGAGGTCATACCTAACAAATTTGACTGAATTTTTTGAGGAGGTAACCGGGTGTGTAAATGAGAGTAGTGCAATTAATGTAGTGTATATGGATTTCAGCAAAGCCTTTGACAAGGGCCCCACATGGGAGACTCGTAATGAAGGTAAATTCGCATGGAATACAGAGTAATTTGATAAAGTGAATTCAAAATTGGCTCATTGTAGGCACTCAGTAAGAATTTAGCAACACCAATTATTAATCCAACCGATTTATTTGATAGTAAAATAGCGAGCTTTCAACACACGGGAGTGTTGAAAGCTCGCTATTTTACTATCAAATAAATCGGTTGGATTAATAATTGGTGTTGCTAAATTCTTACTGAGTTCTTACCACTCCAATCCAACGCCGGCATCTTTACATCATTTGTAGGCGACAGAGGGTGATGACAGAAGGCTGCTTTAGGGATTGGAAGCCAGTGTCCAGTGGCATAGCACAAGGATCTGTGTTGAACCCTCTATTCTTCGTCATTTATATAAATTACATTGGTGACTATGTAGGGGTAGGATTAGTAAGTTTGTGGCTGACACAAAGATTGGATGGGTAGTTAACAGTGAGGTGGAATGTCTTGGGTGACAATAAGATATAGACAGAATAGGCCAATAGTGGCAAATGGAATTTAACCCTGAGAAGTGTGAGTTGATACACTTTGGAAGGTGTAATTTGACAAGAAAGTATTGAATGAATGGTAGGACTCCAGGAAGTTCCATGACGTGCTTGTCCACAGATCTCTGAAAGTGGAAGGGAATGGTAATAGGTTGGTGAAAAAAGCATATGGGACACTTGCCTTTATTAATCAAGACATAGATTACAAAAGCAGGGAAGTCACATTGGAGTTGTATAAAACTTTGGTGAAGAATACTATGTGCAGTTCGGATCACCACATTATCAAAAGAATGTGATTGCACTGAAGAGGGTGCAGGAGAGATTTGCTAGAATGCTGCCTTGAGATAGAACATTTCAGCTATGATGAGAGGTTGGATAGGCTTGGGTTGTTTTTGTTCAGTCAGAAGTCTCACAACACCAGGTTAAAATCCAATAGGTTTATTTGGTAGCAAACGCCACTAGCTTTCAAGGCTCTGCCCCTTCGTCAGGTGAGTGGGGAGATCACCAGACAAAGGGGCCGAATCCTGAAAGCTAGTGGCGTTTCCTACCAAATAAACATACCAAATATACATAAACTGGATGTTGTGAGACTTCTCACTGTGTTTACCCTAGTCCAATGCTGGCATCTCCAACTATTCCCCTTAATTGAAGGATCAGTCATGAGGGGACATAGGTTCAAGGTGAAAGGCAGGAGGTTTAGGGAGGATGTGAAGAAAAACTTCTTTACCCAGAGGGTGATGAAGGCGGGTTGCCTCACATCCTTTAAGAACTATGTGGGTGAGCACTTCGCACATCATAACGTTCAGGGCTATGGGCCAAGCTGACACATGGGATTAGGTGGGAGTTCAGGTATTTCTAACGTGTCAGTGCAGATTCGATGGGCCAAGGTGCCTCTTGTGCGCTGAGTGACTCTATGATTCTGTGATTCTATGCGAAGGATATGGTGATGGCATAGATGAAGTATGGCAGGTGAAGAAGGCACCTATGAAGGAGCACATAGACCAATATAAACAAAAACTGCAGGAAAACTCCACAGATCTGGCTGTATCTATTCTGAAGAAGTCATATTGAACTCAGAAGGTTACATCTGGCTGAGATTCTCTGATGTTGCAGACCCCGCCACTGCTGCCACTGAGAAAGGAAAATTCAGTACTCAGCCAAATCTCCATTCTCCATTCACAGTAGCAGAACTGGAGAATCCTAGCGCGGGTAAGGTTGGAGAATTCTGGCCACTGTTTCTCACTCCACAAATACTGTCAGACAATGCAGAGCTAATGACGCAGTAATGCTAAATGAACAATGCAAAGACTCAGGCTATTTACACCTGTGGAATTTGAATTCAGTTAAAAAATATTAAGTGAGTCTTGGTAATGGTGATCATTAAATTATCATCTATTGTTGTAAAAATACATTGGGTTCAGCAGTGTCCTTTAGGGAAAGAAATCTATCGTTGTTACCTGGCCTAGCCATGTGTGATTCCAGATCCACAGCAATGTGGTTGGCATTTAACTGTCCTATGAAATGACCTAGAAGGGCAATTAGGAATGGGCAACAAATGCTGGCCTTGTCTGTGGTACTTACAATCAATGAGAAAATAAAGAAAATTTTTTTGCTGTGTTTCTCAAGCACTTTCTGCTTTTATTTCAGATTTCCAGCATCAATAGTATTTTTCTTTTACTTTGCGAGTATAAACACCATTTGAGCTGAATGTTTCTTTGTTATAAATTCAGTGTAATGTATTGTGTTATTTATTTGGACCTGCTGAGATGTGTTTGTCATTGTTGCAGGAGAATACCTCAGACTGCGGTGGTGGCACCATGTTGACATCGTCCTTCTCCATCTTACTAGCTCTGCAGTTGTTACTCCTTTCTTGGACTGCCAACCTTAACCTCTTTCCCTGGGCCAACAGTCTTTGAGTTGGGACCATCCTGTTATTAGATATCAGCTATTCTCATGGCTGAGGACTTCCCTTCCCTCGGAAGCCTGATTCTTCATTCCAGTCTCACATCTCCGTGTTGTCATGTGGTGGAGCTGCAAACTGTGTGTGTGTGTGGAGCTGGTCTATTGTGGTCGTTTGGACAACCAGTATTTTCCTGGCAAGATAACTTGTGGGAAAAGCAGGATTTCATGGACCTGCTTTGTGGAAGACCCTTTAAATGAGTAAGAAGATGGGAAATGCAAGAGGAGCCCATCATCCCCTTGTGCAGACCCCATTGCTTTTCCAGACTTTCTCTTTATATTTAATAGGAGACCTTTGCAGTTTCAGTGTTACTGAATAGCATTACTTCCATTGGTATATTCAGCTTCTATCTGCTATTGAGACAGATTACATTTATTTATGCACCTTTGATCACATTTTGATTGACAGCCAAGCTACAGGGCAATTTTCCAACAGAAGTGGCTGTAACTATAATGACAGCAGGAGTCATGATAGCATGTTACTCATCAGCACCTTCTAGCTGGCAGCCTCCTTCCTTTTTAGACCACTGCTTCCATTTTTATTCAAGAAGATCGCTGTCCTCAGAAATATAATATGTACCTTACAAATTATTTTAAATACATTTTAAATGTTCTGTCATCTGTGCACAGGGGCTGCTACCAGGCAGATGCCCCCTCAAAGGTTCGGGTTTCTCCAGCTGTTGTTTGCATTCTAATCCTGAATTGGGCTGTACCTGGAACAGATGTACAGGTGCAAGTCACAGGCAACTTTAGAAAAATCCAGATGAAATGGTCTCAATGTTAAAAATTGTTTTTGCACACTTTACATGTGCGAGCTGACTGAGGAGTAAAGCAGAGCTGGGTAGGGAGGAGGGGGGAGGAGCGCGTGGAGATTGAATTCCACCAGTGGTGAAGGAGCCTTTTTCTAGTCTCTCATTTCCACTGTGTGCTGCTTCTAGATGTCTGTAAATGACCTATGGTGATTGAGAATGTGTAATATATGTTAGTTGAAGTTGCTCGAGAGTGTTGTCCAGTCCCCTGCAAGATGTTACTTGAGAATAAGAGACTGTGTTACGTTATTTGTAAGCTGATTGGGTGTTGCCTACAGACTCATTCTTTGTGCATCTGTTCCCTAAGGAAGATCAACACTTTGAAAGAATAATGTCCAAGAAATCATTGAACAAAAGTCAGTAAGTGTGTAGCATTTATTAGACATGTTAAGTGCTGTGATATTGTTAATCTATAGACATTCTAGGTGTCTATAATGAGTAAAATCTCAACATCTGTTAGATATCAAATCTCCCTGTGAATAAGATTTACACTGTTGGGGATTTTAAATCTCTACCATTGGCAGAGGACATTATTCTTTAGATATGTTACTTATACACAGTGGTTCACTCAAAATAAACTTCAAATCCAAAACTTTTTATTGTCTGTTACTCTTGCTCTCCTCCCAAATTCTAGTTTCATGTGAATAACCCTATAATACTCATGAATTGCATTTTAGTGCATTCAAACTTCAACTATCCATCATAATGCATGTGCAGAACTCCCCTTCCCACTGGCTAATATTAACTACTTGGACAGTTACAGTGAAAATATCTATCATCCCAAAACATGTAAATGATCTTCGGATGAGTTTTAAAAATGGCTGGTAGACCAACTCTGAGCACTTTCAAACCAGTTTTTACCTGCTGTCAAATGTTTGATGATGTCAAACCCGATTTATATGAGACTGTCTCTACTAGGAGTGTCATGTTGCCCCTTTCAGGAGTGGGCAGGACTGAGCTTTAATGCCAGAGTTAAGTTGCAACTTTAACATCAATGGAAACCAACATTGAAAAGTCAGAAAATAAATGAACACCCCCCTACAGTCAGCTTGAACATTTTACTATATTATAGGTGTATATAAATTAAACTTATTGCTGCTGTGCCTTTTTATTTGTTTTGGTAAATACCTCTCTTTCAAAAAAAACCTTCATTTTTATCACATTAGGAAACTTCCATATCTTGTTATTTCTTAACTTCACTGAAATTTAAAAGAATTGAGTGTTGATTTCATTGAAACACGTAAGATTCTAAAAGGATAGATGCTCAAATACTGTTTCCCATGGCTGGACAGTTAGGATTCAGATGAGAAGATATTCTCTCAAAAACTCATGAATGTTGGGAATTCTCCACCCTCAGTTATTTAACGCTGAGATCAATAGATTTATGGACTGTAAAGGAATCAGGGGTTATTGGGATCAGGTGGCAAAGTGGGTTTGCTAGCAAGAATTGAGCATCAGTTGACTATCATCATTAAATGGGGGAACAAGCTTACAGGGCAAAATGTCCCACATCTTTTCCTATGTCTTGTGTTTGTTAAACCTTTTGCATTTTATAACACAAGTATGCAGCTGTACTGTGCTGTTTTTCAGAGGGTCTTAGCAGCTAGGGTAAGAATATGAATTTGTTGAATGCCAGTTGCATTCACTAATAATGCTTGAAGTGCTTGTACTGCATGTTGTCCTCCTGTATTGAAGTTCTGAATACTGTTCTTATTCCACACTGTTTTTGTCAACTTCAGTACCACCCATTGCATCCTTCAAACTGCATATTGACCATATCATGTACTAATATCTAATGCTATTTGTTCAGCCATTTGTTGCAACTCCACATCAATTTTACCTTCTGAGGTGACATGGTGACACAGTAAGAGGAGCACAGTGACACGTTGGTTAACAAGCTGCCTCACAGACTTGGACCCAACTTCAGTTCCCACCGTGGGTGACTGCGTGGAGTTTGCACATCCTCCCTGTGTCTGTGTGGGTTTCCTCCCACACTCCAAAGATGTGCGGGTTAAATTGATCTGCCATGCTAAATTGACCTTAGTGTCAGGGCAATTAGCAGGGTAAATATGTGTGGCTACAGTGATAGGGCCTGGGTTGTTTTGTCAGTGAAGGCTCAATGGGCTGAATGGCCTCCTTCTGCACTGTAGGGATTCTATGAATCTATCCTGTGTCTGAGCAGTTTAATCATTAGACTATTACTGTCCTTGGTGCACTCTTTCTTATGATTCACATTATATTCAGGAGGCCCACTCTTTCCATGTTGAAACCTGTACTGCTACATTTCCACAAATCCCTATAGACCCTTCGCAAAGTTTGGCATTTAAGTACACTTTAGTTATATAGAATCATAGAAACCCTGCAGTACAGAAAGATGCCATTCAGCCCATTGAATCTGTACAACCACAAACCCATCTAGGCCCTACTCCCATATCCCTATATATTTTACCCACTAATCCCTCTAACCTATGCATCTCAGGACACTAAGGGCAATTTTAGCATGGCCAATCAACCTAATCCGCACATGTTTGGATTAGTTGGTTTAGTTATATGTTTAGATCAGGACCTACAAATACTTATGGGGGACCCAGGACAAGAAACAAAGGGAGGAACTGACCTGGACAGCCGATGGAACAGAACAGAATTGAAAAGGTAAGAAAAATATCAAAAGTAAATTAATATAGAGAAAGCAGAAAACATTAAATAGAAAGGGAAGAGAGGACAAAAAAGCAACAAATGGAAATAAAGTTGTTAGACTGAATTTTGCAGGAATCTTTCTGTTAGATTTAACACTTGATCACATTTTAATTCACTTCAATACAAAAACTCAGTTCATCAAGTAATTTAAATAATTCCAAACTCAGATTCATTGTAAAAAATAACAAGCTCATGCTGAGCTAGCTCTGAGTTAAGATTTCACTGCCAGTTGTCCATCAGAAGTAATATTCGGCATAACCTGTTGGACTTTGAATAGGATTTCTTTATCACTCTCCTGGTAATGCAAGCCTGATGCCATGAGATGAATTACACTTGGGCCTATGCTTTTTACTGTCACTTCTTACTGTTCTTTGGTTACAGTCGTCAGGTGAAGTTGTCATCTGGGTTCGGGACAACGAGCTTTATTGGACAAGAATTACCTTTTAATCAAAAGCAAAATCACACGTGGATTGAAGGGGGAGTGAGGTCATACAAGCAATAATTGTAAAGGAAAATTGTACCAGTATCAGCAAAGCAGTTCAAGATTTGCTGTTAGTTGTTACTTCCATGGTTCATAATTTGGTAAACAGCAAATTTAAGCCAAAAATGTCAGCTCAAGTCTGCCTGTGCTTGATACATACTGTAAGTTGTCCAGGATCACACAACGTTTGAGTCTGTTTCATTTTATAATTCCATTCCAAAATAATGTTTAAGTATCTTTTGGTGAAATGAGTTGAGAATTGATTTAAAAGGCATAACTTTTAAATAGCATACAAGGAAAGACACAGCAATATTCTTAACTGCAGTTGAATGATCAGGACAAATATTAAAATTGGTAGACTCCCCTAAAATTGGGTCATCTCTTCAGGCCCATCAAGATAAAAGGCATCTGGAAAGTGCAGTAACCCCTTGGGCGAAATATTAGAGACCTGAGGATTATAACCATCACCAACACAAAGATTAGTAATGCTATCAGTATAAAAATGGGTGGAAAGCATTTGGCTCATGAGGCCAGAATTGAGAGGTGAGGATAGACAGTGGGATCACATGCAGAAAGCAGGATTGGGAGGTCAGCAGTGAACAAGCAGGTATTCTGCTAAAGCTGTAAGTTGGCCACTGTTGTATTCTTGAATTCCATCTGAGATAGTTCCAGAGTCAGAGAAATTGCTAGTGCAGTTTATGCTGCTTGTCCACCAAGAACACCAAACAGATTTTTTAAAAATCATGAAGGCTTTTGAGAGAGCAAACAAAAAAAATCCTTTTTCGGGGAGTTAGTGACAAGGGATTATCAATTTAAAATTATGCTCAGTGAAAAGAGAAGTCAAGAGTAATTCCTTTACACAGAACGTTGTTGTACCATACAATGCTTTACCACAGGTTCAACATCTTTGAGGCATAATTCATTACATTCTTTTAAGAAAAAAATGCAGATATTTGAAACAGAGAAAGAGATGGAGCCACATGGTAGTGGAATTAATTTAGTTTTATTGGATAAACAGGCAGATGTGATAGACTGAACAGCCTCCTCCTGAGCTGTAATTCATACCATTCTATTGATCATGGTCCCATGCCAGGAAAATTGATCAGGAACACAGGATGCTGTAATGAATGAGATGTTGCAAAAATGACAAAATTAACTTAAAAACCAAAAGAGACAACATTTCATCAAAGTCTGAAACTGAAAACATACATTTCAGTAAATCTGGATTAAAAACAAAAGCATGAGGAACAACAGATAGTCCAATCACAGAGAGGAAGTTAATACAGTGCATACATTTGCAGCTTCTTTTGAGAAAAATCAACCTGAGTAAATTTCAATGCTCAATTTTTAGAAGACAATGGGGTTGAATTATTAGTATCATGATCCACAAATATCTACACAATTAACAACTAGACTCTGTGCTTATCAAATGAAACAGCAGTCTATTTATGAGACAGTTATTGTTACTAGATACCCACATTTCAATGTCAGTGTTGGGGTGGTATGAAACTTCAGTGTCCCTGAATCTCCACTCGTTTGCTGTATGCATGAGGTGCTACTGCTAGTGTTTTATGATGAGGCCACACTGTGCCAGTATCAACATTCAACATTAATAATCCTGCCAATCCCTTAAACTGAAATCGCTATTCACACCGGAATAAACATTACCCTCAAAACATTATGGGAGCCAAATGATAAATGTCTCCCATCCCCCAGCTGTTCTATCGTTACTTTTAGTCATCCTCTCCTTCATGTCCACTGGCATGTGCAGCTCACGTCCTGAAAAGGTCATGATAATAAAATGGTGAGAATGAGAAGGTTTCTCGTAGGTTCCTATCAGCACTGTCACTGGTTCTCATATCTTTCTCTCTCTGAGGTGTCTTCAATCAAAGCAGCATAACGCAGTAAAACTAGGATCTTTAGTGATAATGTGTATCTGCTCAGCCTCCTGTGTGGTGATCCACTACATAATGGTTTTATTGGACTGCGTTTTGCTGATGGGATGTCTGTGGTGATGTAGTGTAGTAAGTGTTCTGTAAAAGCAGCTACTATCTAATGATGTTTGGGGGAATATGCGCATCTCACTGTCTGCAAAGCTTTAACTCCACATGATTTTGTACAAAAAAATGTAAAATATTGTGTCTGTGATTACTTGTAAAATATTTTCAAATTGTTTATTACAGATAATCAGTTAATAAATAACGTTCATATTTTTCACCTCATTCCTGGACTATTGGTGCATCAAAATCTCTTATTCATTTTTTTCCACCAAACAGAAACAAGAAACATAATAATCAATTACAACCATTCACATCACAGCATCAGCCCATTTTAACCACTCCCAGTTTCAAACCATTGAATCAAGCCCATTTCAATTATTCATATTATTGCATCATAGCATCAAATCCATTACAAATGTTCAGTATTACACCATAGAATCAAACCACTACAAATAGTATATTTCAACACAGAATTTTATCATTACAAGTATTGCAATATGGCAAGTTGGCAGTGTGCCAACTACAACCATTCGCAGTATTTGATTTATTTGTTCAAGGAATATGGATGTCACTGGCTGGGCCTGCATTTATTGTCCATCCCTAATTGCCTTTGTGCTAGGCCATTCCAAAAGGGCATTTAAAAGTCAACCACATTGCTGTGGGTCTTGATTACATTAGGTAAGGATTAAGGATCAAATTAGGTAAGGATGGCTGATTTCCTTTCCTAAAGGACAGCATTGAACCAGATGGGTTATACAGAATCAGCAATAGTTTTCTGGTATTCGTAAGACTTTTGAATTCCAATTTCAAAGAACAAAGAACAAAATAGCTCAGGAAACAGGCCCTTCGGCCCAATGAGCCCGCGCCGCCACCTCGATGTTCCCACTTCTACCTTGATCCCTGTCTATGTTTATAGAGCTAAGCATTGGAATTAAATTTGCGAGACAATTTAGGGAGAATTTGTTTTGCCAATCAGCCTAAGAGCACATCTTTGGGATGTGGGAGGAAATTGGAGCACCCGGAGAAAACCCACACAAGCACAAGGAAAATGTGCAAACTCCCACAGACACAGGCCCAAATCCATGTATCTGCACAGCACAGCGATAGTCACTGAGCTGTCGTGTTGCCCATCAACTGGTCCAGTTCAAGTGTACACTAACGACGTGAAGCACTAGGATACTCTTGAAAAATCCAAGAGCAGCCCTCTCACAATCCATCGCATGTATGCCCCTTGTTAGACACAAGGCGGACCGAAGTATCTGTAGGATAAAACAGAAATACATTAATATCATTGACAATTTACACACTTCCAGGGAACTCCCAAGGCTCATGATCCCTATTTTAAATCAGTTTTTTATATCCCTCCATTCCCATTCTGTTCATGTGCCCATTGAAGTATCTCTTAAATAACTCCAGAGTGCCTGCCTCCACCACTTTACTTGGCAGTGCGTTCCATACCCCCACCGTCCTCAGTGTGAAAAACTCCCTCTAGCATCCAAATTATACCTTATGCCCCTCACCCTAAGCCCATGGCCGCACGTGATATCTGAGTCCATCCTAGGAAAAAGCTTAACACTGTTTATCTATACCCCTCATGATCTTGTTCATCTCTATTAGATCTTCTCTAAGTCTACATCTTTCTAAGGAAAACAGTCCCAATTTGCCTAACCTCTCCTCGTAACTCAGACCTTCCATACCAGGCAGCATCCTGGTAAACCTCCTCTGCACTCTCTCCACAGTCTCCACGTCCTTCTGGTAGTAAGGCGACCAGAACTGGACGCGGTATTCCAAATGAGGTCTAACCAACGTTCTATACAACTGCAACATTAACTATCAGCTATAGTGGGATTTGAACCCTAGGTCTCTGGATTACGAGTCCATTCTATTACATATTACATGTAATGTAATTCTGTTATGCTAAATAATCATGCCCATTTATAACAACAGCCAGTATTTAAGCAAACCATTATCCAATTACAACCACTTGCAGTTACAACTATTCGCACACTGGCATTGTAGCACTCTCTCAAAGGCAAGTGTATCCTAAATAAGGAGGCCAAAACTACACAATACTCCTGGTGTAGTCTCAGCAGTGCCCCATATGATTCAAGTGAGACATACCTACTCATAGGTAAGCGGTAGTGAGAGATGATAGAGGCTCTAAAAAGCAAAATTAATGTGAGTGGAGATAAGGAATAGTAGCAGGAAGATGTTCTGGTGGGCATACTCTGTAGGCCTCCAAATAATAACTTTGAGGTGGGGCAAGCTATAAACAAACAAATAACAGATGCGTGTAAAAACGGAACAGCAATAATCATGTGAGATTTTAACCTCCATATTGATTGGTCAACTTAAATCAGATGCAGTGGACTTGAGGCAGAGTTCTTAGAATGCTGTCGAGATAGGGAGCGAGCTATTTTGGATCTGGTCCTGTGTAATGAGACAGGTAAAATTAATGGTCTCCTTGTGAGGGATCCTCTTGGAATGAGTGATCACAATATGGTTGAATTTCTAATACAGATGAAGGATGAGAAAGTAGGGTCCCAAATCAATGTCCTCTGCTTGAACAGAGAGGAGTACGATAGGATGAGGGCAGAGTTGGCTAATGTAGCTTGGGAACACAGACTAGTTGGTGGGTCAGTTGAGGATTTTTAATGAGATTTTTCTCAGTACTCAGCAAAAATATATCCCAGTGAAAAAGAAGGACTGTAAGAAAAGTGATAACCAGCCATGGATAATCAAGGAAATAAAGGAGAGTATTAAATTAAAAACCAATGCATACAGAGTGGCCAAAATTAGTGGGGAACTAGAAGATTGGGAAAGTTTAAAAAACAACAAAGAACTACTAAGAAAGCAATAAAGAAAGGAAAGATAGATTATGAAACTAAACTAGCACAAAATATAAAAACTGATAGTAAAAGTTTTTACAAATATATAAAATGGAAAAAAGGGGCTAAAGTAAATGTTGGACCCTTAGAAAATGAAGGGGATTTAATAATGGGAAACAATGAAATGGCCGAAGCCTTCAACAAGTTTTTGTGTTGGTCTTTGCAATGGAGGACACAAATATCATACCGATAATTAACAGTCATGGGACTGTAGTGGGTGAGGACCTTAAAACAATCACTACTACTAAAGAGGTAGTGTTGGGTAGGCTGAAGGGACTAAAGGTCGACAAATCCCTGGTTCCAGATGGAATGCATCCCAGGGTACTAAAACAAAATGGCAGAACTAATAGCAGATGCATTTTGTAATTTATCAAAATTCACTGGAATCTGGGGAGGTGCCAGTTGATTGGAAAACAGCTAATGTAATGCCACTGTTTAGAAAAGGAGGTAGACAAAAGACAGGTAACTACAGGCCAGTTAGCTTAACGTCTGTACAAAGAACAAAGAACAAAACAGCACAGGAAACAGGCCCTTTGGCCCAATGAGCCCGCACCACCACCCCGATGTTCCCACTCCTACACACGATCCCTGTCTATGTTTATAGATCTATGGATTAAAAACCAAATTTGAGACAATTCAGGGAGAATTTGTTTTGCCAATTAGCCTAAGAGCACATCTTTGGGATGTGGGAGGAAACCGGAGCACCCGGAGAAAACCCACGCAAGCACGGGGAGAATGCGCAAACTCCCACAGACACAGGCCCAAATCAATGTATCTGCACAGCACAGCGATAGTCACTGAGCTGTCATGTTGCCCATCAAATGGTGCAGGTCAAGCGTACACTAATGACGTGAAGCACTAGAATACTCTTGAAAAAAATCCAACAGCAGCCCTCTCACGACCCATCGCGTGTATGCCCCTCTTTAGACAACAAGGTGGACCAAAGCACCTGTAGGATAAAAACAAGTACATCAATATCATCATCTATTTACACCAGGGACTCCCAAGGCTCATGATCCCTATTTTAAATTAGTTTTCTATACCCTTCCATTCCCATTCTGTTCATGTGCCCATCTAAGTATTTCTTAAATAACTCCAGAGTACCTGCCTCCACCACTTTACTTGGCAGCGCATTCCATACCCCCACCACCCTCTGTGTGAGAAAACTCCCTCTAGCATCCAAATTATACCTTACCCCCCTCACCCTAAGCCCATGACCCCTCGTGCTATTCGAGTCCATCCTAGGAAAACGCTTAACCCTGTTTACTCTATCTATACCCCTCATAATCTTGTACACCTCTATTAGATCTCCTCTAAGTCTACGTCTTTCTAAGGAAAACAGTCCCAATTTAACTAACCTCTCCTCGTAACTCTGACCTTCCATACCAGGCAGCATCCTGGTAAACATCCTCTGCACTCTCTCCAGAGTCTCCACGTCCTTCCGGTAGTAAGGCGACCAGAACTGGACGCAGTATTCCAAATGAGGTCTAACCAATGTTTTATACAACTGCAACATTAGAGGCCAGCTCTTGTACTCTATACTCCTTTCTATTTTCTTCACAACCTTCTCCACCTGCTCTGCCATCTTCAGAGACTTGTGCACCTGCACCCCCAGGTCCCTCTGCGTTTCTATACTCCCAAAATACATCACCTCGCATTTATCAGGATTAAATTCTATCTGTCCAAGCTACCAGCCTATCTATGTCCTGCTGCATCGCCTGACAATGCTCCTCACTATCCGCAAGTCCAGCCATCTTTGTATCGTCCGCAAATTTGCTGATCACTCCACTTACTCCCTCTTCCAACTCATTTATATATATTACAAATAGAAGAGGTCCCAGTACTGAGCCCTGTGGCACACCACTAGTGACCGATTTCCAGCTAGAAAAGTTGGGAAAATGCTGGAATCTATCATTAAGGAAGAAATAGCAGGACACCTGGAAAAGAATGGTTCAATCAAACAGACGTGGCATGGATTCATGAAGGAAAAGTCATGTTTGATGAATTTACTGAAATTTTATGAAGATATAACGAGTGCGGTTGATAGAGGAGAACCGGTGGATGTGGTATATTTAGATTTCCAGAAGGCATCTAATTTGATAAGGTGCCTCATAAAAGGTTGCTGCATAAGATAAAGATACACAGAGTTGGGGGGTACAGTATTAGTGTGGATTGAGGATTGGCTATCTAACAGAAAGCAGAGAGTTGGAATAAATGGGTGCTTTTCTGGTTGGCAATCGGTGACTGGTGGCGTGCCGCAGGGATCAATGCGGGGGCCTCAAGTGTTTACCATATACATAGACGATCTGGAGGAGGGGACCGAGTGTAGGGTAACAAAGTTTGCGGATAACACACAGATGAGTGGGAAAGCAAATTGTGTGGAGGGCAAAAAAAGTCTGCAGAGAAATTTGAATAGGCTGAGTGAATGGGCAAGGAATTGGCAGATAGAACATAGAACATAGAACATAGAACATTACAGCACAGAACAGGCCATTCGGCCTTCAATGTTGCGCCGACCAATTAGGGACAAGCAGTGACCCTCTAACCTAAACCATTCCCCTTTCATCCATAAACTTATCTACTAACCTCTTAAACGCCACCAAACTTGGCGCATCTACAACTGACGCAGGCAAGGCATTCCATACTCTTACCACCCTCTGGGTAAAGAACCTACCTCTGACATCCGTCCTATAACTACCACCCCTTAATTTAAAGCTATGTCCCCTCGTGCTAGCTTTCTCCATCCTAGGAAAAAGGCTATCACTGTCCACCCTATCTAAACCTCTAATCATCTTATATGTTTCAATAAGGTCTCCTCTTAGCCGCCTTCTTTCTAATGAAAACAACCTCAAATCCCTCAGCCTCTCTTCATAAGACCTGCCCTCCATACCAGGCAACATCCTGGTAAACCTCCTCTGTACCCTCTCCAATGCCTCCACATCTTTCTTATAATGTGGGGACCAGAACTGCACACAATACTCCAAGTGCGGCCGCACTAGAGTTTTGTACAGTTGCAACATGACGTTGCGGCTCCGAAATTCAATCCCCCTACCAATAAAAGCTAAGACTCCCTATGTCTTCTTAACAACCTTATCGACTTAATTGCCAACTTTCAGGGATCTATGCACACAAACACCAAAATCCCTCTGTTCATCAACACTATTAAGAGTCCTACTATTAGCCCTATACTCTATACATTTGTTATTCCTTTTGTTTTTTTTTTTTTTTTTTTTTTTTTTTTTTTTTTTTTTTTTTTTTTTTTTTTTTTTTTTTTTTTTTTTTTTTTTTTTTTTTTTTTTTTTTTTTTTTTTTTTTTTTTTTGTTTTTTTTGCCAAAGTGAATTATCTCACACTTTTCCACATTAAACTCCCATTTGCCACCTCTCGGCCCAGCTCTGCAACTTGTCCAAGTCACTCTGCAAACTATAACACCCCTCTTCACTATCTACCACTCCTCCGACTTTGGTGTCATCCGCAAATTTACTAATCCATCCTTCAATACCCTCATCCAGATCATTTATTAAAAATTACAAACAGCAGGGGCCCCAAAACAGATCCCTGAGGTACACCACTTGTAACCGAACTCCACGATGAATAATTTCCATCAACCACCACCCTCTGTCTTCTATCTGCTAGCCAATTTCCTAATCCAATAGCAAATCCACCCTCTATCCCATACATCTGCATTTCGGCAGAAAGCCTTCCATGGGGCACCTTATCAACAGCCTTACTAAAGTCCATATACCACATCAACGCCTTACCCCCATACACCTCTTTGTCACTTTTTCAAAAAAATCAATGAGGTTAGTAGGCACGGACCTACCCTCACAAAACCATGCTGACTATCCAAAATCAATTCATTTCTCTCTAAATAACATAAATCCTATCACTAATAATTTCTCCAAACTTGCCCACAGAAGTAAGAGTCACGCCTTAATTCCCGGAAAGTCTCTCTTCCCCTCTGAACAATATTCACGCAGGAGACTGGACAAGATGTCTGTGGCCTGATGTTGACAAAGTTGAGGCATCGTTGAGGGAAATAAGGATTACGAGGAAAGAGGTGTTGGGCTGTTAGGCAGCTTAAAGACATATAAAGCTCCGGGGCCTGATGGCATTTACCCCAGGCTGCTAAGGGAGTTGAGGGAAGACTTGGCTGGGCCTCTGACGCAAATCTTTGTCTCTTCCTTGGAAACAGGTGAGGTCCCAGAGGACTGGAGGATAGCAAACGTAGTACCGTTGTTTAAAAAAGGTCAGAGGGATCACCCAGGGAACTATAGGCCGGTGAGCTTGACTTCAGTTTATAGGTAAGCTAATGGAGAGGATCCTTAGGGACAGGATGTATGAGCATCTGGAGCGCTGCGATCTGATCAGGGATACGCAGCATGGCTCCGTCACGGGAAAGTCTTGTCTTAGAATCTGTGATTTTTGAAGAAGTGACCAAAAACAGTTGTGAAAGGACAGGCTGTTGATGTCGTTTACAGGGATTTTCAGTAAGGCGTTTGACAAGGTTCCTTCATGTAGATGATAGAGAAGGTGAGGCGCAATGGGATACAGGGTGGGTATGTAGGATGGGCGAAAACTGGTCGAAGGAGGGAGACAGAGGGTAGTGGTGGAAGGCTCTTTTTCCGGCTGGAAGCCTGTCACTAGTGGAGTGCCACAAGGCTCAGTACTAGGTCCTCTTCTATTTGTGGTCTACATAAACGACTTGGAAGTAGGGGTAGTGGTGAGATCAGCAAATTTGCTGATGACACCAAGATGCTTGGATTGGCGGGTACAGAAGAGCAGTGTCAGGCAATACAACAGGACATAGACAGGTTGAGTAGATGGGGCAGATAGATGGCAAATGGAATTTAATCCGGAAAAATGGCGAGGTGATGTGCATTTTGCCGGACAAAAGGTAGAAGAGGAATTATAGGATAAAAGGTAAAACTATAAAGAGCATAGAGACGGCGAGAGACTTGGGGGTGCAGGTTCACAAGTCTCTGAATGTGTCCTCACAGGTGGAGAAGGTGATAAAGAAGGCGTATAGTATGTTAGCTTTCATAGAAAAGGGTATAGAATACAAGAGTAGGAGTTTGATGTGCAGTTGTATACAACTTTGGTTAGGCCTCACTTGGAATACTGCGCCCAGTTCTGGTCTCCGTACTATCGGAAGGATGTGGAGTCCTTGGAGAGGGTGCAGAGGAGGTTTACCAGGATGCTGCCTGGTATGGAATGACTGTCCTATGAGGAACGATTAGATAGACTGGGGTTGTTTTCCCTTGAAAGACGTCGGCTTAGAGGGGATCTCATAGAGGTGTATAAGATGATAAGGGGGATAGATAGAGTAAATGGAGGTAAGACCAAGAATGCGACGCAGTATCCAAAGAGGTCTAACAAGTGTATAAACTGCAACATTAGAGGCAGCTCTTGTACTCTAAATCCTTTCCTATTTTCTTCACAACCTTCCCACCTGCTCTGCCATCTAGAGATTTTTTTTTCTGCACCTGCACCCCAGGTCCCTCTGAGTTTCCTATGATCTCCACAATACATCACCTCGCATGTATCAGGATTAAAATTCTAATCTGTCCAAGTACCAGCCTATCTATGTCCTGCTGCATCGCCTGACAATGCTCCTCACTATCCGCAAAGTTCCCAGCCATCTTTGTACGTCCGCAAATGTGCTGATCACTCCACTTAATCCCCTCCTAACTCATTTATATATATTACAAATGTCGAAGAGGTCCCAGTACTGAGCCCGTGGAACACCACTAGTGACCGATTTCCAGCTAGAAAAGTTGGGAAAATGCTGGAATCTATCATTAAGGAAGAAATAGCAGGACACCTGGAAAAGAATGGTTCAATCAAACAGACGTGGCATGGATTCATGAAGGAAAAGTCATGTTTGATGAATTTACTGAAATTTTATGAAGATATAACGAGTGCGGTTGATAGAGGAGAACCGGTGGATGTGGTATATTTAGATTTCCAGAAGGCATCTAATTTGATAAGGTGCCTCATAAAAGGTTGCTGCATAAGATAAAGATACACAGAGTTGGGGGGTACAGTATTAGTGTGGATTGAGGATTGGCTATCTAACAGAAAGCAGAGAGTTGGAATAAATGGGTGCTTTTCTGGTTGGCAATCGGTGACTGGTGGCGTGCCGCAGGGATCAATGCGGGGGCCTCAAGTGTTTACCATATACATAGACGATCTGGAGGAGGGGACCGAGTGTAGGGTAACAAAGTTTGCGGATAACACACAGATGAGTGGGAAAGCAAATTGTGTGGAGGGCAAAAAAAGTCTGCAGAGAAATTTGAATAGGCTGAGTGAATGGGCAAGGAATTGGCAGATAGAACATAGAACATAGAACATAGAACATTACAGCACAGAACAGGCCATTCGGCCTTCAATGTTGCGCCGACCAATTAGGGACAAGCAGTGACCCTCTAACCTAAACCATTCCCCTTTCATCCATAAACTTATCTACTAACCTCTTAAACGCCACCAAACTTGGCGCATCTACAACTGACGCAGGCAAGGCATTCCATACTCTTACCACCCTCTGGGTAAAGAACCTACCTCTGACATCTGTCCTAAACCACCACCCCTTAATTTAAAGCTATGTCCCCTCGTGCTAGCTTTCTCCATCCTAGGAAAAAGGCTATCACTGTCCACCCTATCTAAACCTCTAATCATCTTATATGTTTCAATAAGGTCCCCTCTTAGCCGCCTTCTTTCTAATGAAAACAACCTCAAATCTCTCAGCCTTTCTTCATAAGACCTGCCTTCCATACCAGGCAACATCCTGGTAAACCTCCTCTGTACCCTCTCCAATGCCTCCACATCTTTCTTATAATGTTGGGACCAGAACTGCACACAATACTCCAAGTGCGGCCGCACTAGAGTTTTGTACAGTTGCAACATGACGTTGCGGCTCCGAAATTCAATCCCCCTACCAATAAAAGCTAAGACTCCCTATGTCTTCTTAACAACCTTATCGACTTAATTGCCAACTTTCAGGGATCTATGCACACAAACACCAAAATCCCTCTGTTCATCAACACTATTAAGAGTCCTACTATTAGCCCTATACTCTATACATTTGTTATTCCTGCCAAAGTGCATTACCTCACACTTTTCCACATTAAACTCCATTTGCCACCTCTCAGCCCAGCTCTGCAACTTGTCCAAGTCTCTCTGCAAACTATAACACCCCTCTTCACTATCTACCACTCCACCGACTTTAGTGTCATCCGCAAATTTACTAATCCATCCTTCAATACCCTCATCCAGATCATTTATAAAAATTACAAACAGCAGGGGCCCCAAAACAGACCCCGAGGTACACCACTTGTACCGAACTCCACGATGAATATCTCCCATCAACCACCACCCTCTGTCTTCTATCAGCTAGCCAATTCCTAATCCAATTAGCTAAATCACCCTCTATCCCATACATCTGCATTTTCTGCAGAAGCCTTCCATGGGAAACCTTATCAAACGCCTACTAAAGTCCCATATATACCACATCAACCGCCTTACCCCATCCACCTCTTGGTCACTTTTTCAAAAAACTCAAGAGGTTAGTAAGGCACGAACCTACCCTTCACAAAACCAGCCTGACTATCCCCAATCAATTCATTCTCTCTAAATAACTATAAATCCTATCCCTAATAATTCTCTCCAATACTTTGCCCACAACAGAAGTAAGAGTCACCGGCCTATAATTCCCCGGAAAGTCTCTCTTCCCCTTCTGAACAATATTCACGCAGGAGACTGGACAGATGTCTGTGCCTGATGTTGACAAAGTTGAGGATCGGTTGAGGGAAATAAGGATTACGAGGAAAGAGGTGTTGGGGCTGTTAGGCAGCTTAAAGACATATAAAGCTCCGGGGCCTGATGGCATTTACCCCAGGCTGCTAAGGGAGTTGAGGGAAGACTTGGCTGGGCCTCTGACGCAAATCTTTGTCTCTTCCTTGGACACAGGTGAGGTCCCAGAGGACTGGAGGATAGCAAACGTAGTACCGTTGTTTAAAAAAGGTCAGAGGGATCACCCAGGGAACTATAGGCCGGTGAGCTTGACTTCAGTTATAGGTAAGCTAATGGAGAGGATCCTTAGGGACAGGATGTATGAGCATCTGGAGCGCTGCGATCTGATCAGGGATACGCAGCATGGCTTCGTCAAGGGGAAGTCTTGTCTTACGAATCTAGTGGAATTTTTTGAAGAAGTGACAAAAACAGTTGATGAAGGACAGGCTGTTGATGTCGTCTACATGGATTTCAGTAAGGCGTTTGACAAGGTTCCTCATGGTAGACTGATAGAGAAGGTGAAGGCGCATGGGATACAGGGTCGGGTATGTAGATGGGTCGAAAACTGGCTCGGAAGGAGGAGACAGAGGGTAGTAGTGGAAGGCTCTTTTTCCAGCTGGAAGCCTGTCACTAGTGGAGTGCCACAAGGCTCAGTACTAGGTCCTCTTCTATTTGTGGTCTACATAAACGACTTGGAAGTAGGGGTAGGTGGTGAGATCAGCAAATTTGCTGATGACACCAAGATGCTTGGATTGGCGGGTACAGAAGAGCAGTGTCAGGCAATACAACAGGACATAGACAGGTTGGTAGATTGGGCAGATAGATGGCAAATGGAATTTAATCCGGAAAAATGCGAGGTGATGCATTTTGGCCGGAAAATGTAGAAGAGAATTATAGGATAAAAGGTAAAACTATAAGGAGCATAGAGACGCAGAGAGACTTGGGGGTGCAGGTTCACAAGTCTCTGAAGGTGTCCTCACAGGTGGAGAAGGTGACAAAGAAGGCGTATAGTATGTTAGCTTTCATAGAAAAGGGTATAGAATATAAGAGTAGGAGTTTGATGTTGCAGTTGTATACAACTTTGGTTAGGCCTCACTTGGAATACTGCGCCCAGTTCTGGTCTCCGTACTATCGGAAGGATGTGGAGTCCTTGGAGAGAGTGCAGAGGAGGTTTACCAGGATGCTGCCTGGTATGGAAGGACTGTCCTATGAGGAACGATTAGATAGACTGGGGTTGTTTTCCCTTGAAAGACGTCGGCTTAGAGGGGATCTCATAGAGGTGTATAAGATTATAAGGGGTATAGATAGAGTAAATGGAGGTAAACTTTTTCCACCTTTAGAAATGGATAGGACGAGAGGTCATGGCCATAGGGTGAGGGGGGCTATGTATAGGACGAATATTAGAGGGCAGTTTTTCACACAAAGGGTAGTGGGGGTGTGGAATGCACTGCCGAGTAAGGTGGTGGGAGCAGGCACGCTGGGGCTGTTTAAGGGTCTCTTGGACAGCCACATGAGCGGTATGCAGATAGAGGGATATATTAGGACTGTTTAACTACGGCTTTTTTCCACAGGTAATTCGGTCCATAATTTGAGCACGCATTCGGCAGGTGGTGCGGGTACAGCTCTTGGATGTTGATTCATGGGTTGCCTGGTACCTCATGTCGTATATGAGTGCTTTATGTGGACCACCTGAAGGGCACCATGACAGCTCAGAGACTATCGATGTGGCTGTGCAGACACTTGGAATTGGGCCGGTGTCTGCGGGAGTTTGCGCGTTCTCCCCGTGGTTGCGTGGGTTTTCTCCGGGCACTCCGGTTTCCTCCCACAACCCAAAAATTCGCTCTTAGGCTGATTGGGTAACAAATTGTCCCTATGGTGAAAATTTTCCAAATTAGGATTAATATATATATTATTATATAGGAATATTAAAATAGGATAATGATTTGGTATTACGGTGGCGCGGGCTTGTTGGGCCGAAGGGCCTGTTTCCCGTGCTGTGTTGCTTAATAAAAAAAAAATGGGACCACATTCGCTATCCTCCAGTCTTCCGGCACTATACCCGTAACCAACGACGACCTGGAGATCAGAGCCAGAGGCTCTGCAATCTCCTCTCTTGCCTCCCAGAGAATCCTAGGGTAAATCCCGTCCAGCCCAGGGGACTTATCTAACTTCAAACCCTCAAGAATATCTAGCACATCCTCCTTATCTACTTCAATACTTTCCAGTTTGCAACCCTGTATCCCAGTGTTCTCCACAACTACATTTACATCTCCCTGCGTGAATACCGAAGAGAAATATTTGTTCAGTGCCTCTCCAATCTCTTCAGGCTCCATGCACAACTTCCCACTGCTGTCCATAACTGGCCCTAATCTTGCCCTAACCAATCTTCTATTCTTAACATATCTAAAGAAAGCTTTAGGATTCTCCTTCAGCCAAAGTCTTCTCGTGTCCCCTCTTAGCTCTCCTCAACTCACTCTTTAGCTCACACCTGGCTAATCTATAGTTATCCATTGCACTAACTGAGCCTTCAAGCCTCATCCTGACATAAGCCTCTTTTTTCCTTTTAACCAGCGAATTAACTTTTTTAGTACACCAATTAACTTTTTTAGTACATGATGGAATGATGGATTTAGATGGAATATAATAGAACATAGAACACTACAGCACAAACAGATCCTTCGGCCCACAAGTTGTGCCGATCATGCCCGTACCTACCAGGCCATAGAACTATCTGTAACTCCCATTTAATCCCATGTGCTCATCCCGAAGTCTTTAAAAGACCCCAGCAAGTTCACCTCCACCACCACCGACAGCAGCTGATTTCATTCGCTCACCACCCTCTGAGTGAAAAACTTACCCCTAACATCTCCTCTGTACTTGCCGCCGAGCACCTTAAACCTGTGTCCTCTCGTAGCGACCATTTCAGCCCTGGGAAATAGTCTCTGAGAATCCACCCTATCTATTCCTCTCAACATCTTGTAAACCTCTATCAGGTTACCTCTCAATCTTTGTCTCTTTAGGGAGAAGAGTCCCAGCTCCCTCAACCTATCTTCTGTTGTGGGCAAAGTATTGGAGAGAATTATTAGGGATAGGAATTATAGTTATTTAGAGAGAAATGAATTGATTGGGGATAGTCAGCATGGTTTTGTGAAGGGTAGGTCGTGCCTTACTAACCTTATTGAGTTTTTTGAAAAAGTGACCAAAGAGGTGGATGGGGGTAAGGCAGTTGATGTGGTATATATGGACTTTAGTAAGGTGTTCGATAAAGTGCCCCATGGAAGGCTTCTGCAGAAAATGCAGATGTATGGGATTGAGGGTGATTTAGCTAATTGGATTAGGAATTGGCTAGCTGATAGAAGACAGAGGGTGGTGGTTGATGGAAGTTATTCATCATGGAGTTCGGTTACAAGTGGTGTACCTCAGGGATCTGTTTTGGGGCCCCTGCTGTTTGTAATTTTTATAAATGATCTGGATGAGGGTATTGAAGGATGGATTAGTAAATTTGCGGATGACACCAAAGTTGGAGGAGTGGTAGATAGTGAAGAGGGGTATTCTAGTTTGCAGAGAGACTTGGACAAGTTGCAGAGCTGGGCCGAGAGGTGGCAAATGGAGTTTAATGTGGAAAAGTGTGAGGTAATGCACTTTGGCAGGAATAATAAATGTGTAGAGTATAGGGCTAATGGTAGGACTCTTAATAGTGTTGATGAACAGAGGGATCTTGGTGTATATGTGCATAGATCCCTGAAAGTTGACAATCAAGTGGATAAGGTTGTTAAGAAGGCATATGGAGTCTTAGCTTTTATTGGTAGGGGGATTGAATTTCGGAGCCGCAACGTCATTTTGCAACTGTACAAAACTCTAGTGCGGCCGCACTTGGAGTATTGTGTGCAGTTCTGGTCCCCGCATTATAAGGAAGATGTGGAGGCATTGGAGAGGATACAGAGGAGGTTTACCAGGATGTTGCCAGATATGGAGGGCAGATCTTATGAGGAGAGGCTGAGGGATTTGAGGTTGTTTTCATTAGAAGAAGGCGGCTAAGAGGAGACCTTATTGAAACATATAAGATGATTAGAGGTTTAGATTAGGGTGACCAGTGATAGCCTTTTTCCTAGGATGGAGAAAGCTAGCACGAGGAGACATAGCTTTAAATTAAGGGGTGGTAGTTATAGGACAGATATCAGAGGTAGGTTCTTTACCCAGAGGGTGGTTAGGGTATGGAATGCCCTGCCTGCGGCAGTTGTAGATGTGCCAAGTTTGGTGGCGTTTAAGAGGTTAGTAGATAAGTTTATGGACGAAAAGGGAATGGTTTAGTTTGGAGGGTCATTGCTTTTTCCTAATTGGTCGGCGCAATATCAAAGGCCGAAGGGCCTGTTCTGTGCTGTAATGTTCTATGTTCTATGTTCTATAAGGCCTGCCTCCCGATCCAGGCAACATCCTTATAAATCTCCTCTGCACCCTCTCAATAGCTTCCATGTCCTTCCTATAGTGAGGCGACCAGAACTGCACACAATACTCCAAGTGGGGTCTGACAAGGGTCTTATAAAGTTGCAGCATTACCTCCCGACTCCTAAATTCAATCCCTCTATTAATGAAGGCCAGTACACCATATGCCTTCTTGACCACTTATGAGGCCGATTTAAGAGACCTATGGACCCAGACCCCAAGATCCTTCAGGTCCTCAACACTGCTAAAATTCCTACCCTTGATATTATACTTCTTCATCCCATTGGTCCTGCCAAAATGGACCACCACACATTTATCTGCGTTGAAGACCATCTGCAACTTCTCTGCCCAGTCTTTCATCTTATCTATGTCTTGCTGCAACTTCTGACATCCCTCCAGACTATCCACAACACCACCAACCTTCATATCATCGGCGAACTTACTAATCCATCCTTCCACTTCCTCATCCAGGTCATTTATGAAAATGACAAACAGCAAGGGTCCTAGAACAGATCCCTGAGGCACTCCACTGGTTACCGACCTCCATGCAGAAAAAGAGCCATCCACAACCACTCTCTGCCTTCTGCAGGCAAGCCAGTTCTGGATCCACAAGGCCAAAGCCCCTTGGATCCCATGGCCTCTCACCTTCTCAAGAAGTTTTGCATGGGGGACCTTATCAAGCACCTTGCTGAAATCCATGTAAACCACATCCACTGCTCTTCCTTTGTTAATGTGTTCAGTCTCATTTTCAAAGAACTCAACCGGGCTCGTAAGGCACGACCTGCCCTTGACAAAGCCATGTTGACTATTTCTGATCAAGCTAAACTTCTCTCAATGTTCATAAATCCTGTTCCTCAGGATCTTCTCCATCAGCTTACCAACCACTGAGGTCAGACTCACCGGTCGGTAATTTCCTGGACTATCCCTGTTCCCTTTCTTAAAAATAGCACCACATCCGCAATCCTCCAATCCTCTGGACCTTCTCCTGTCTCCATTGATGACGCAAAGATCATTGCTATGGGCTCTGCAATCACCTCCCTCACTTCCCACCTGGGATACATCCCATCCAGTCCTGGTGCCTTATCTATCTTGATAGAATTTAAAAGTTCCATCACATCCTCTTTCTTAATGTCCACATACTCAATCTTTTCAGTCTGCTGCAAACCTGCAGTACAACCTCCCAGATCACTTTCCACCATGAATACTGAGGCAAAGTACTCGTTAAGCACCTCTGCCATTTCTTCCGGTTCCATACAGACTTTTCCCCCTTCACCTTTTAAAGGTCCAATCCCTTCACTTCTCATCCTTTTACTTTTCACATATTTGTAGAACGCCTTGGGATTCTTCTTAATCTTACCCACCAAGGCCTTTTCATGACCCCCTTCTGGCTCTCCTAATTTGCTTTTTAAGCTGTTGCTAAGTGTGAGATTATCCACTTTGGAAGGAATAATAGTAAAATGGACTATTATTTAAAGGGTGAAAAATTACAACATGCTACTGTGCAGGGGGACCTGGGAGTCCTTGTGCATGAATCACAAAAACTCAGTCTCTAGGTGCAGCAGGTGATCAAGAAGGCGAATGGAATGTTGGCTTTATCGTGAGGGGGATGGAGTATAAAAGCAGGGAGGTCTTGCTGCATTAGTACAAGGTACTGGTGAGACCATACCTAGAGTACTGCGTGCAATGTTGGTCCACTTATTTAAGAAAGGATATTTTTATTTTGGAGGGAGTGCAGAGAAGATTCACCAGGTTGATTCCAGAGACGAGCGGGTTCGCTTATGAGGAGAGATTGAGTAGACTGAGCCTGTACTCGTTGGAGTTTAGAAGATTGAGAGGAGATCTTACAGAGAGATATAAGATAATGAAAGGACTAGACAGGGTAGAAGCAGCAAGGTTATTTCCACTTAGAATGGAAAAAAAAATTAGGGGACACAGCCTCAAAATATGGAGGAGTCAATTTAGAACAGAGTTGAGAAGAAACTTCTTCTCCCAGAGAGTAGTGAATCTTTGGAATTCCCTGCCCATTGAAGCAGTGGAAGCTACCTTGTTAAATGTGTTTAAATCACAGAGAGATAGATTTTTGACCAATAAGGGAATTAAGGGTTATGGGAAGCAGATGGATAAGTGAAACTGAACTATTATCAGATCAGCCATGATCTTTTATTGCATCTAGATGGCTGACTCCTGCTCCTATTTCTTATGTTCTTAGGTTTATATATTGCAATCCCTTTATAGTAAAGGTTCATAGATGCTTTCCTAATTGTTTGCTGAACGTGCATGTTAAACTTTGTGAGTCCTACACTAGGAAACCCAGACTGCTCTGAAAACCATTTTGAATCTGTCCTCATTCAAAAAATATTGTTTTTTTTAACTTTCCTCCCAAAATGGGTGACTTCACAATTACTCACATTATATTCCACCTAAACTTTGCTCTTTGATGAAGTGTTTAGTTATCTGCCCTAATATCTCATTATGTGGTTTGGTGTCAAATTCTGTTTTATAATATTCCAGTGAAGTGGCTCAGCATGTTAAAGAGGCATCACCAGGAGAGAAGTAAAGTTTGCACTGTGCACATCTGGTTTTCTTCACTGACATAAATGTCTTTCTTCTTTGTTTGCCGACAGGTGACTTCCAGCTTCTCATTACTTTCACCTGATAGCAGATGTCATAAAACCACAGAGGTTTCCACTCCAGCCAGCAAAACCTCCATCAGATCATCTCAGTAAGTTTTATTCTCAGCTCCAGGGGACTATAGCAACATTGTCAGGGAGAAAGGGAGGTCAGAATTTGGTGCTGGCAAGAGTAAGTTAACACCCCAAAAAGTAGTGTCAAGTTGGAAAGCAAACCCAATCCCACCCCTTTGCAGTTTTTATTTGGGTGGAGTTGCAGATGAGCAACAAAATAATTAAGAACATAAAAACATAAGAAATAGGAGCAGGAGTGGGCCATCCAGCCCTTCGAGCATACCCGGCCATTCAATAAGATCATGGCTGATCTGAAATGGATCAGTTCCACTTTCTCCCCATAACCCTTAATTCCCTTGTCTATCAGAAATCTATCTACCCGTGACTTAAATATATTCAACGAAGTAGCCTCCACCACATCAATGGGCAGAAAATTCCAGAGATTCACCACCCTTTGAGTGAAGACGTTCCTCCTCAACTCTGTTCTAAACTGCCCTCCCTCTTATTTTGAGACTGCTCCTGCCAGCTCTGCTATCCTTTCTAAGCAGGAAGAAGTTCTCTACCTCTACCGAATCTAGCCCCTTCATTACCTTATATGTCTCAATGAGATTCCCCCCTCAGCCTTCTGAACTCTAATGAGTACAGACCTAGTTTATTCAATTTCTCCTCATAAGCTAACCCCCTCATCTCTGCTTTCAGCCTGGTGAACCTTCTCTGCAGTCCCTCCAAGGCAATATATCCTTACGCAAATACGGGGACCAAAACTGCACACAGTGCTCCAGTTGTGGCCTTACCAGTGCCTTGTACAATTGCAGCAAGACCTCCCTGCTTTTATATTCTATCCCCCTCACTATAAAGGCCAACATTCCATTCGCCTTCTTGATCACCTGCTGCACCTGCAGACTGGGTTTTTGTGATTCGTGCACAAGGACACCCAGGTCCCTCTGCACCGTAGCATGCTGCAGCTTTTCACCCTTTAAATAATAATCCCTCCAACTATTATTTCAACCAAAGTGGATAACTTCACATTTGCTAACATTATACTCCATCTGCCAGGTCCTCACCCACTCACTCAGCCTATCCAGATCTCTCTGCAGACTTTCTGCTCTCTCTACACAATTTGCTTTTCCACTCATCTTCGTGTCATCAGCAAATTTTGTTACCCTACACTCAGCCCCTTCCTCCAGATCATCTACGTAAATGTTGAGGCCCCAACACCGATCCATACGGCACTCCACTAGAACATAGAACATAGAACATTACAGCGCAGAACAGGCCCTTCGGCCTTCGATGTTGCGCCGACCAATTATGAAAAAAGCCATGACCCTCCAAACTAAACCATTCCCTTCTCTTCCATAAACTTATCTACTAACCTCTTAAACGCCACCAAACTTGGCGCATCTACAACTGCCGCAGGCAGGGCATTCCACTCCCTAACCACCCTCTGGTAAAGAACCTACCTCTGATATCCGTCCTATAACTATCACCCCTTAATTTAAAGCTGTGTCCCCTCGTGCTAGCTTTCTCCATCCTAGGGAAAAGGCTATCACTGTCCACCCTATCTAAACCTCTAATCATCTTATATGTTTCAATAAGGTCTCCTTTTAGCCGCCTTCTTTCTAACGAAAACAACCTCAAATCCCTCAGCCTCTCTTCATAAGACCTGCCCTCCATACCAGGCAACATCCTGGTAAACCTCCTCTGTACCTCTCCAATGCCTCCACATCTTTCTTATAATGTGGGGACCAGAACTGCACACAATACTCCAAGTGCGGCCGCACTAGAGTTTTGTACAGTTGCAACATGACGTTGCGGCTCAGAAATTCAATCCCCCTACCAATAAAAGCTAAGACTCCGTATGCCTTCTTAACAACCTTATCGACTTGATTGCCAACTTTCAGGGATCTATGCACATATACACCAAGATCCCTCTGCTCATCAACACTATTAAGAATCCTACCATTAGCCCTATACTCTACACATTTATTATTCCTGCCAAAGTGCATTACCTCACACTTTTCCACATTAAACTCCATTGCCACCTCTCAGCCCAGCTCTGCAACTTGTCCAAGTCTCTCTGCAAACTATAACACCCCTCTTCACTATCTACCACTCCACCGACTTTCGTGTCATCCGCAAACTTACTAATCCATCCTTCAATACCCTCATCCAGATCATTTATAAAAATTACAAACAGCAGGGCCCCAAAACAGACCCCTGAGGTATACCACTTGCAACCGAACTCCACGATGAATATCTCCCATCAACCACCACCCTCTGTCTTCTATCCGCTAGCCAATTCCTAATCCAATTAGCTAAATCACCCTCAATCCCATACATCTGCATTTTCTGCAGAAGCCTTCCATGGGACACCTTATCAAACGCCTTACTAAAGTCCATATATACCACATCAACCGCCTTACCCCCATCCACCTCTTGGGTCACTTTTTCAAAAAACTCAATAAGGTTAGTAAGGCATGACCTACCCTTCACAAAACCATGCTGACTATCCCCAATCAATTCATTTCTCTCTAAATAACTATAAATCCGATCCCTAATAATTCTCTCCAATACTTTACCCACAACAGAAGTAAGACTCACTGGCCTATAATTCCCTGGAAAGTCTCTCTTCCCCTTCCTGAACAATGGGACCACATTCGCTATCCTCCAGTCTTCCGGAACTATACCCGTAACCAACGACGACCTGAAGATCAGAGCCAGAGGCTCTGCAATCGCCTCTCTTGCCTCACAGAGAATCCTAGGGTAAATCCCGTCCGGCCCAGGGGACTTATCTAACTTCAAACCCTCAAGAATATCTAGCACATCCTCCTTATCTACTTCAATACTTTACAGTTTGCAACCCTGTATCCCAGTGTTCTCCACAACTACATTTACATCACCCTGCGTGAATACCGAAGAGAAATATTTATTCAGTGCCTCTCCAATCTCTTCAGGCTCCACGCACAACTTACCACTGCTGTCTATGACTGGCCCTAATCTTGTCCTAACCAATCTTCTATTCTTAACATATCTAAAGAAAGCTTTAGGATTCTCCTTAATCCTATCAGCCAAAGTCTTCTCGTGTCCCCTCTTAGCTCTCCTCAATTCACTCTTTAGCTCCCTCCTGGCTAATCTACAGCTATCCATTGAACTAACCGAGCCTTCAAGCCTCATCGTGACATAAGCCTCCTTTTTCCTTTTAACCAGCGAATTAACTTTTTTCATACACCAAGGTTCCCTTACTCGACCATTTCCTCCCTGCCTGACAGGGACATACTTATCAAGGACTCACAGCAGCTGCTCCTTGAATAAGCTCCACTAGTCACCAGCTGCCAACCAGAAAAGCACCCATTGATTCCAACTCTCTGCTTCCTGTTAGATAACCAATCCTCTATCCATGCTAACACTTTACCCCCAATTCCGTGTCCGCTAACCTTCTGCAGCAACCTTTTATGAGGCACCTTATTGAACACCTGCTGGAAATCTAAAAACACCAGATCCACCAGGTCCCCTTTGTCTACCACACTAGTCACATCTTCATAGAAATCCAATAAATTCATTAAACATGACTTCCCCTTATTTCTTCTTTAATGATGGATTCTAGCATTATTCCAACTACGGACGTTAAGCTAACCAGCCTATAATTCCCTGCCTTTTGTCTGCTACCTTTTTTTAAACGGCAGTGTAACATTAGCTGTTTTCCAATCTTCCAGCACTTTCCCGGAGTCCAGCGAATTTTGATAAATAATTACTAAGGCATCTACTATCACCTCTGCCATTTCTTTCAGAACCCTGGGATGCATTCCATCTGGTCCTGGGAACTTGTCCACCTTCAGTCCTGTTAGTCTACCAAGCACTACCAAAAGTGACAGTAATCGCATTAAGGACCTCATCTACTACCAATCTTTTATGTTTAATATTCGGCAAGCTATTTGTGTCCTCCTCCATGAAGACCAATACAAAAAACTTATTTAAAACCTCAGCCATTTCCTCGTTACTCACCGCTAAATACCCTCTCTCATCTTCCAAGGGTCCAACATTCACCCTAGCCAGTCTCTTCTTCTTTATATACTTGTAAAAACATTTCCTATCATTTTTTATATTTAGAGCTAGTTTAGCTTCATGCTCTATCTTTCCTTTCTTTATCACTTTCTTAGTCATTCTTTGTTGTTTTTTAAATCTTTCCCAATCTTCTAATTGCCCACTATTTTTAACTACTCTGTACGCATCAGTTTTTAATTTAATACTCCTTTATTTCCTTTGATAACCATGGCTGGTTATCTGGTTAACCATGGCATAACCATAACCCTTCTCTTACAGTCCTTCTTTACCATCGGAATATATTTCTGTTGAGTACTGAAAAAGATCTCCTTAAAAATCCTCCACTGTTCCTCAGCTGGCCTACCAACCAATCTGCATCTCCAATTACATTCGCCAATTCCACCCTCATCATATTCCCCTTGCTCAAACAGAGGACACAAGTTTGGGACCCTATTTTCTCATCCTCCATCTGCATCAGAATTTCAACCATACTATGATCACTCGACCCAAGAGGATCCCTCACAAAAAGATCCCTAATTCTACCTGCTTGTTACATAGTACCAGATCTAAGATAACTCACTCCCTCATACGTTCTGTTACATACTGTTCAAGGAAACTATTCCAACATTGAAACATTTAAATTGCCATTTAATTGAGGATTTGACACAGAATTTTGGCTTTCACAGGCAGCGCATTGGTTTCCTGAGGTTAATGAAACTCACTGGGGTCAACCAGCTGCCTTTTCTTCAACTATGTAATGCTTCCAGCTCCAAAGAGGCAAGACTCCCCAACTCAGAGCAAACTAGCTCTCCTGATATGTGTAAGCACCAATTCTCAGTGGGCTCAGGCTGTCTTGACAGGCATTGGTGATATCTGCAGCCTCCCGGAACAAGACTTGCTTCCCAGCTGAAAAGGTGGGCATGCATTGCCTGTGCTCGTCGATGTGTCTATCACTGGAGACCCTGCACCTTCCCCAGGATCTCTGCCTCTCCCTGCAGTTCTGAGCTCTCTTCATCTGCTCAATGAAAAAAGCAGAGTTATGAGCATCAGCAATACACTGTGTTGAAAAGAAGGAAGGACCACATTCAAGTGTGAAAAATGAGAGTATATGTTCGTTGACAGGTATATACAGATGGTGCCTGTAGACAATGAGTGAAATCGAATGATGTGTTGTTCTGTGCTGTGTTGTGTGAAACAATGCTGGAAAGGCAGAACTGGGATCTTAGCAACTAAAGATCACTGATCTTTCCTGCCCTCCTGAGGTCCTTGATCCTCTTAGTATATTGTCTTCAAGTTGGAGGGACCATATTGCCTGACCTTGTCCATGCATATCTGTTTAGCTAGCCTCTTTCTTGATACACACTGGACTTCCAGGTAAGGGTGGGAGATCTGGGAACAGTCTTCCAAGTTTTTCTCTACATTCCTGTGGCTGTTGCAATTTTAGGAATCAATGTTCAGGTCAATTTTGGGGTCCCTAATCTTTGATGTATCAGCCCATTTTTTTTTGTTCATTGGATTGGTTGTTACTGGCTAGACCAGAATTTGTTGCCCAACCGTAATTAGATTCGCACCACGTGTCCCTGGAGAGGGCGCATGCAGTCTCCGAGGACACTGTTAATGCCTTCTGTGCTTGCTGGGCACCAAAGGAACTGGGATGCATTATTAACCCCTTTAATCATATTTTAATTTGATGTTTTGGATTTTCTTTCTGCTTTGCGTTTTGTTTCGGATGGCCCTCCTTCTTTTGGGAGTTGCCCCTTTTCAGTTGTCCCTGAGGTTAGTTTGAGTTGGTTTATTTGGGTGGATAATAAAAGATGTCCCTAATTGTTCTTGAACTAGGCTATTTAAGAGTGAACCATTGCTCTGGTTCTGAGGTCACATGGAGGCTTGACCAGCTAAAAACTGAAGATTTATTTCCCTAAAGGACTTAACTTGATAGATTTTTACAGTAATCTGCAAAGATCATCATTTATTTCAAATTTTACATCTGCTTTGGTGCCCAAACCCAAGACACCTGAACATTATCCTGGGTCTGGCTGTAGTCGAGTGAGAATACCATGATACCACTACCTCTCCTCTCCGATTGGATGGGAAACACAGTTGTCTGATAAAGTTAGAGAGCTGCACCCAACTCTCCGTTCAATTGTAAAGGGATTCCTGATCCCCTCCCCTTCTCCTCACTGACTGTAGGTGTGTTTTGTTAAGATTTGGACATTGATTACTGGGATAGAGTGGAGAAATGGGTATGTCTGAATTATTCCCAGCAGAAATGTGATGGGTTGAATGGCTTCCTGCTATGTCCAGGGTCTCATGATGTGGAGATGCCGGCATTGGACTGGGGTGAGCACAGTAAGAAGTCTCACAACACCATGTTAAAGTCCAACATGTTTATTTGGAAAGAGAAGCTTTCAGAGTCTCAGGTTATTCTTCAACTAAAGACTCTAAAAGCTTGTGCTGCCAAATAGACTCTCATTGTCCAGGGGCATAATCTCAATCTTTAGCAATGGGAGGGTTCTTGCAATGATTTATCAGGCTATTTTCATTAAACAAGTTAATTATACTGATATAGATTGAGTTTCCACAAGAACAATATTCTAACAATGAGCATCTTTTGGTTTAAGGGAGAATCAGCAGAATTCAAACTCCTCAAAGAAGGAATCCCCCTCTGTTGATGATGTCAATGTGGCGGGGGGGGCAGGAAGCAGTCGGCACACTGTAGATGATGTCAGTGCGGGGCGGAGGGGTGGCAGACGCACTGTTGATGATGTCAATACAGCGCAGGAGGCCGGCGGACGCACTGTAGATGATGTCAATGCGGGGCAGAGGGCTGGCGGGCGCTCTCTTGATGATGTCAGTGCGGGGTAGAGGGCGGCTGTTTGGAGGCCGCTCGTCTCCGCTTGTGAGCAGCTTGAGAGCCGTGGGCGCGATCCCGGTGTTGGCCTCAGGACCAGCGAGTGCCGTTTTGAGGAGCAGGAGACGCCGCTCGGTCTACGGGGAAGCGGTTTTGTTGTGACTGGAGCTGCCGACAAGACGGCTCCCCCGGGGAGAGGCCTAGTGTCCCCGGCCTCGCTCCCGGAGCCGGGCCGCAGGGGCTGAGGCTTGGCCGGCCTTGCACCGTGTCCGCCTGCCGCCGGGCCTAGGCCCAGGGGCCGCCATGAGCCGCTACCTGCCGGTGGCCAGGCAGCATTTCCTGGCGGCTGTGGCCAGCACCAGTGTGGTGGTGAAATCCGTGTGCGGGACTGTGTTGAGCCTTTACTGCCTGTCCTTCCTTGTGGACACGGTACACGGCCTGGGTGTCACCCCCGGATTCCTCTTTCCACCCAATTTCTGGGTGTGGACCCTGCTGACTCACGCCGTGGTGGAAAATCACATCTGGAATGTTGCTGTGGGCCTGGGGGCGGTGGTGCTGGCTGGCAGACTCCTGGAACCTCTCTGGGGAGCCCTGGAGCTCCTCATCTTCTTCACAGTCCTCAATGTGTCGGTGGGAATCCTTGGAGGACTTTCTTACCTCCTGACCTATGTGGCAACTTTCAACCTGGATTACTTATTTAACGTGCATATCCATGGCATGTGGGGCTTTGTTGGTGGAATGCTGGTGGCTTTGAAGCAGACCATGGGAGACACGGTGGTGGTAAAGGTGCCACAGGTGCAAATGAAAGATGTCCCAATGATACTGTTGGCTATTATTGGTGTCCTGCGGTTGACGATGCTTCTCAGTAGCTCTCTGTTGGCATCTTACGGGTATGGACTCCTGTCCAGTTGGGTTTATCTTCGTTTCTACCAAAAACATAGCCGAGGACGAGGGGACATGTCTGACCACTTCGCATTTGCTACCTTCTTTCCTGAGATCCTGCAACCACTTGTCTCCATGGTGGCTAACGTGACCTACAGTGTGCTGGTGAAAATCAGAATATGTAAGAAGGCCGTCAAGCGATATGATGTTGGGGCACCGTCATCCATTACAATAAGCTTGCCTGGCACTGACCCACAAGATGCAGAACGGAGAAGGTACTTATAACAACAATTCTTTCCATTTTAGAAAAGTGATTTTGGAAAATTTTAGGCCTTCAAAATGTATTAATGATGCAACTCTGCACAATCTGGTCAAATAGAAGCTTAAAATGAAAGAGTTGCAATATTGGTAATTTATGTTCAATTTAAATTCCATTATTATATGTGAGTCATGTTGGATTTTTATAAAGAAGTGACTTATTGGCTACAATGGAAGCTATTATGCTGAATTTTTGTAAGCCTACTGTGATACTGTAAAATTCTAGCTTTAGGTTAGGGATGCACTGTATCTAAGTTAAACAGTTTTTTTAGCGGTCCTTTGTCTGAGAAAAGAGAAAAACTAAATTATGTAGAGCCAGAGTTACTTTATTCTGAGGCCAAATTGAAATGGGTTTGTTGCAAGGTTGAAATTGAGGAATACACATATAGGTGCCTCAATATATTTGGGGGTGGTGGACAAGGAGAGCAAGGATTCATCAATAGCTCTAACTGAGACTAGTTAAGGTTCTCACCTTGAGCTTTTTGGCAAATTGGATACCCAAAGGTAGCAGCAACATTATAATTGCACTAAAGACAAAATAATGCAAATGCGGGAATCTGAAACAAAACAAAATGTTTTCCAGATTCCACAGTAATTTGCTTTTGTCTCACATGTACGTACTCCTTTCTACCTCGCTATCACCTCTCTTAACTTTTCCGATGGTTCTAAATGATCAGACTGCTTGTCAAACATCCAATATTGGATTACCTGAGATGTCTCCAGTAAAATGCATTACGGTGCATAGGTTGGACTAGGAAACTACAGGGACTGGGAACATCTGAAATGTGGAGCTTATTCAAGGAGCAGCTGCTGCGAGTCCTTGATAAGTATGTCCCTGTCAGGCAAGGAGGAAATGGTCGAGTAAGGGAACCTTGGTGTACGAAAAAAGTTGATTTGCTGGTTAAAAGGAAAAAGGAGGCTTATGTCAGGATGAGGCTAGAAGGCTCGGTTAGTGCAATGGATAGCTATAGATTAGCCAGGAGGGAGCTAAAGAGTGAATTGAGGAGAGCTAAGAGAGGACACGAGAAGACTTTGGCTGATAGGATTAAGGAGAATCCTAAAGCTTTCTTTAGATATGTTAAGAATAGATGATTGGTTAGGACAAGATTAGGGCCAGTCATAGACAGCAGTGGGAAGTTGTGCGTGGAGCCTGAAGAGATTGGTGAGGCACTGAATAAATATTTCTCTTCGGTATTCACGCAGAGTGCTGGAAATGTAGCTGTGGAGAGCACTGAGGTACAGGGTTGAAAATTGGGGAGTATTGTAGTAGATAGGGAGGATGTGTTAGAAATTCTCGAGGGTTTGAAGTTGGATAAGTCCCCTGGGCCGGACGGGATTTACCCTAGGATTCTCTGGGAGGCAAGAGAGGCGATTGCAGACCTCTGGCTCTGATCTTCAGGTCGTCGTTGGTTACAGGTATAGTTCCGGAAGACTGGAGGATAGCGAATGTGGTCCCATTGTTCAAGAAGGGGAAGAGAGACTTTCCAGGAAATTATAGGCCAGTGAGTCTTACTTCTGTTGTGGGTAAAGTATTGGAGAGAATTATTAGGGATAGGATTTATAGTTATTTAGAGAGAAATGAATTGATTGGGGATAGTCAGCATGGTTTTGTGAAGGGTAGGTCGTGCCTTACTAACCTTATTGAGTTTTTGAAAAAGTGACCAAAGAGGTGGATGGGGGTAAGGCGGTTGATGTGGTATATATGGACTTTAGTAAGGCATTCGATAAGGTGTCCCATGGAAGGCTTCTGCAGAAAATACAGATGTATGGGATAGAGGGTGATTTAGCTAATTGGATTAGGAATTGGCTAGCGGATAGAAGACAGAGGGTGGGGGTTGATGGGAGATATTCATCGTGGAGTTCGGTTACAAGTGGTGTACCTCAGGGGTCTGTTTTGGGGCCCCTGCTGTTTTTAATTTTTATAAATGATCTGGATGAGGGTATTGAAGGATGGATTAGTAAATTTGCAGATGACACTAAAGTCGGTGGAGTGGTAGATATTGAAGAGGGGTGTTATAGTTTGCAGAGGGACTTAGACAAGTTGCAGAGCTGGGCCGAGAGGTGGCAAATGGAGTTTAATGTGGAAAAGTGTGAGGTAATGCACTTTGGCAGTAATAATAAATGTGTAGAGTATAGGGCTAATGGTAGGATTCTTAATAGTGTTGATGAACAGAGGGATCTTTGTGTATTTGTGCATAGATCCCTGAAAGTAGGCAGTCAAGTCGATAAGGTTGTTAAGAAGGCATATGGAGTCTTAGCTTTTATTGGTAGGGGGATTGAATTTCGGAGCCGCAACGTCATGTTGCAACTGTACAAAACTCTAGTGTGGCCGCACTTGGAGTATTGTGGGCAGTTCTGGTCCCCACATTATAAGAAAGATGTGGAGGCATTGGAGAGGGTACAGAGGAGGTTTACCAGGATGTTGCCTGGTATGGAGGCAGGTCTTATGAGGAGAGGCTGAGGGATTTGAGGTTGTTTTCGTTAGAAAGGAGGCGGCTAAGAGGGGACCTTATCGAAACATATAAGATGATTAGAGGTTTAGATAGGGTGGACAGGATAGCCTTTTTCCTAGGATGGAGAAAGCTAGCACGAGGGGACACAGCTTTAAATTAAGGGGTGATAGTTATAGGATGGATATCAGAGGTAGGTTCTTTACCCAAAGGGTGGTTCGGGAGTGGAATGCCCTGCCTGCGGCAGTTGTAGATGCGCCAAGTTTGGTGGCGTTTAAGAGGTTAGTTGATAAGTTTATGGAAGAGAAGGGAATGGTTTAGTTTGAAGGGTCATTGCTTTTTTCAAAATTGGTCGGCGCAACATCGAAGGCCGAAGGGCCTGTTCTGCGCTGTTATGTTCTATGTTCTAAAATACTGCAATGATTAAAACATTGTCTTTGGACTCTGCATAAGCTCTGTTCCCAAGTTATGGACCCTATCCATTTACCTGCCAACTGTCTATTCACATTTGATCCTAAAATGAACTTACAGCTTCATACTCACACCATCACCGATGTCACCATTTCCATAACAGGCCTGATTTTTCTCCTGTCCTAGCTCATTTGTTGCTGAAACCCTAATCCATGCTGTTACTCTACTTCTGTCTATTCTAATGCTTTACTGAACAGCCTTTCATATTGCACACTTCAAAAACTGAGGTCATATAAATCTCTACTGCCTGTAATACAAGCACTGTTCTCCCATTATTTCTCTGCTCACTGACCTATATTTACTCCCAGCTAAGCAAAGTCTCAATTTTGAAATTTTCATCTTTGTTTTCAAATTCCACTGTAGCCCTGCCAGCAATTTTCTCCAGCCCCACAACTCTCCTGAGTTATTTGTACTCATCTAATTCTGGCCTCTTGCACATCCCAGATTTTAATCATTGTACAATTGATGGCCATACCTTCAGTTCTGGAATTTTCCCATAAATCTCTCTACTTTACCTTCCTCCTTTTAAGAACTTAAAATTTATTCTTTGACCAAGCTTTTGGTTATCTGATCTAATAACTCTTTATGCTACCTTTTGATTTATAACTCCTGTGAAGTGTCTTGGGATATTTTATAACATTGAAGATTTTATATAAATGCAAGTAGTTGTATTATGGCGAATGTACTGGTAGATGAAATTTTGCATTGGTAAAGGTGAAAGTAAATCTTACTTTTAAATTTGCTTTCAACAGAAAAAAGTTGGCTGTGTCAAAGGGTGGAGAGATGTTGGGGTTAAAGTTAAAAGATAAAGTTGTCATGGTCCCAGATGACCACAGACTGTTCCTTTTGAGGGGGAGAGCTGACTAGTGGTGATTTAACCTGAGGATCACCTTCATTACTAACTTCAGCCAGTCTGGGAATTGAACTGGTCTGTTGGCATTGCTGTGCATCACAAACCAGTTCAATTCCAACTGAGCTAACTGACTCCCCACAAGAAACGTAGTACCCAAAAATGGAAAAGGCTTTGAAGGGCAAAGATTTTCTTATAAGAGAACTAGAATATGAAAGCTGAAATGTGACCTGTATCAAATCTTAGTAAGCAGACAGAGTACTGGGTTCAGTTTTGAGCTGCACACAGAGGGAGGCTATCAAAAGTGCAGCAAAGCTTCATTTGGATACTGCTCGATGTGACGAAACAAATATATAAAAAAAATTTGTAACTGTCTTCAATAGAAGAAGATTTAAAAGAGAAGTTTAAAATTGACAGGGTATGGTAGGATAGATAGAAGTTGACTTTCCTGTAGCTGAGGGGTCTAGAATAAGGGCATGAATATAAACTGAGCTGTAGAAATTGTTTTACAGAAGTTTGAGGAATTTAATACTAGAGTTGGTGACACAAGCTGAGGCCATAGAAACATTTAAGAACAGGTTAGCTTGTTAGCTGAAGGAACATGGAATTAGATTGCTACTTGTGTGGAAGGTAAATATTAGCATAGGATAAAAGCAAATTAGTGCAAATGCTGGAACTTGAAACCAAAACAGAAAATGCTTTGATAGAGAGTCATCTGGACTCAAAATGTCACATCTTTTCTCTCCTTACAGGTACTGCCAGACATGCAGACTTAATTGGTCGGCTTTTTCTTAATTGGTCGGCGCAATATCGAAGGCTGAAGGGCCTGTTCTGTGCTGTAATGTTCTATGTTCTATGCTGAGATTTTCCAGCATTTTCTCTTTTGGTTTCAGACATTAGCATAGTTTGGTCAAGCTGAAATTACTGTTACCATATTAATACCTTTGTATTGTATTGTCTTCTCTGTCACCTGGCTTTGAATTTATTGGGGACTTGAAGAGGTAGTTAATTGTAAAAGGACCTGGGAGTGTCTGCCCATCAAGATTACTCTGAAACAATGTTCAACTAAGAACTCGTTAGCAAATACTGGAAAAAGAGCTGAACTTGAGCCGAGGTGAGAGTGACTGATCTTAGAATAATAGAATCCTATGGTGCAAAGGAGGCCATTTGGCCCATCTGGTCTACACTGCTCACAATCCCACCTAGGGACTATTGCCATAACCCCATGCATTTACCCTAGCTAGCCACCCTGAGATTAAGGGGCAATTTAGCACAGATAGTCTACCAAACATCTTTGAACTGTAGGAGGAAACCCACGCAGACACGGAGAATGACAGACTCCACACAGGCAGTGACCCAAGCCCAGGATTTGAATCCGGGATCCTGGTGCTGAGAATTCAATAAGAAATCTCAGAACACCAGATTAAAGTTCAACAGGTTTATTTGGTAGCACAAGCCACGAGCTTTGAGAGCACTGCTCCTTCATCAGGTGAGTGGGAGTTCTGTTCACAAACAGGGCATATAAAGACACAAACTCAATTTACAACATAATGGTTAGAATGCGAGTCTTTGTAGGCAGTCAAGTCTTAAAGGTACAAACAACGTGAGTGGAGAGATGGTCAAGCACAAATTAAAGAGATATGTATTGTCTCCAGCCAAGATAGTTAGTGAGACCCTGTAAGCCCAGCTAATCACGTGGGCCATAGAGAGTGCAGCATGAACCCAAGATCCTGGTTGAGGCTGTCCTCGTGTGGAACTTGGCCATCAGTTTCTGCTGAGTGATTCTGCTTTGTGTATTATGAAGCTCACCTGGGAAAACGCTTACCTGAAAATCGGAGACTGAATGCCTGTCACTGTTGAAGTGTTCCCCAACAGGAAGAGAACACAGTAGCCTGGTGATTGTCAAGCGGTGTTCATTTATCTGTTGTCGAAGCATCTGCATGGTCTCCCCAATGTAACATGTCTCAGGACATCCTTTCTTGCAGCATATCGGGTAGATAACATTGGCCGCGTTGCAAGGGTATGTATCATGTACCTGGTGGATGGTGTTCTCACGTGAGATGATGGCATTAGTGTCAATGATCCAGCAAGTCTTGTAGAGGTTGTTGTGGCAGGGCTGCGCAGTCTCGTGGTTTAAGAGGAATTGAGGTATCGGTTAAAACCGCTGAGGTGAAAACAGGCCTGGCAAGGACATTTTGGATTTGGCTGCCCAGTAGATGGCAAGGACCGCAAAGATGCAGAACAGGGAGAGGTGCTGAGCATAAGACCACAAGAAATAGGAACAGGAAAGGCCATTCAGCCTTTTGAGCCTGCTTCACCAATTGATAAGACTTTGATCTTACACTCAGTCTACTTTCCTGCCTTATCTCTATAACCCTTAATTCACCTACTGATTGAAAACCTATTGATCTCAGCCTTGAAAATGTTCAAGGACTTGGTTCCCACAACTTCCTGGGGAAAGAGTTCCAAAGATTCACCACTCTTTGAGAGAAGAAATTTTTTTTCAAATCTTTCTTAACTGAGAACTTCTGCAACTATCCTCTCTGATTCTACACTCTCACGAGTGGAAATTTTTTCCCAACGTTTACCTTGTCTAAGAATCTTCAATGTTTCAATCATATCACCTGAATTTAAGGAGTACAGACCCAACCTGTTTCATCTTTCCTCACGGCAGTGTCGCCATATCTGGGATCATTCCAGTGAACTACCTCTGGCTGTTTCCAATGATATATCTTTCCTTAAATAAGAGGACCAGAACTATACAGAAGTCTAAGTGTGGTCTCACTAGAACCTTATGTTTGCAGCAGCACCCAAACTCTAGCCCCTTGAAATAAAACCCAGTATTCCATTTGCCTTCCCTATTACCAGCTGCACCTTGTATGTTGGGTTTCATGAACAATGATTTCCCCCACTCCCATCAAGTCCTTTTGTACTACAGTTTTTTTGCAGGTTCTCTCCATTTAAATAATTTGCTTTCTCATTCTTTCTTCCAAAATGAACAATCTCACATTGAATTCCATTTGATAATTTTCTGCATATTTGGCCACAGTATAATCTTGTTTCCTTTCTCCAAATTATTAATATATATTGTGAAGACCTGTGGTTCCAGCACTGATCCACTGGTTACTGCTCTCTAACTTGAGGAAAAACCTCTTATCCCTATTCACTGCTTCCTACTCATTAGCCAATCCTCTACCAATGCCAGAATATTACTTCTGACATCACGTGCTTCTATCTTGTTTAGTAGCCTTTTGTGTGGCATCTTATCAAATGCCTTTTGAAAATCCAAATGCACAACATTGACTTGTTTGCCAAGAATTGAGCAAAAGCTTTGCAAGCAAGTCATTTACAAAGGATTAAAGCTTTTGAAAAATCAAGCAGTAGTTGGAGATTGTCTTGGAAGGGACTGATGGGACTGGAAAGTTGGATTCTGCCCAAAACTTAGATACTGCTTCCTTATCTGAAGCGGTTTTCTGATTGCACGCACTCACATTCTTGGACAATAAACCAGTCAACATTTGCTGTCCGCTAGGTGCTCAACCGACCAAACTTTTCAATCTCTTCTCTCCTCTGTCTCCATCACAACACGAGAGTCAGGAAATAGGATATGGTGGACTTTTAATATTGGAAGCAATATTTTTATTTAATCAGTACATCGTGTGGATCTGTTAACTTTTTTCCTGAATGAGCTTTAATGCCCATTGGTTTTCCATAAGCATGTGTGCAGACCAAATGAGAAGCAAAACTAGCACAAGGAAAGTAACTAGAATTGTAACTCAGTGAATTGAGACTTGAGGGCAGAAAAGGAAATTAAATGTATGATGCAAAGTAAAAGCAATGATGTTCTTAGCTAGTCAACGAGGAATGCATGAATCATTCCAGAATGACAAAGAATGAAATTGGAAAAGACTTGCAAGTTTCAGAGCTACTTGGAAGCCACTTAACATGTCCAGCCATCAAAGCAAATCATGTTGAACTACTTTAACTAAAACAATAGAGCAAACATAGTCTGCTAATTACAGAGAGAAATAGAAAACGTGTAAAACATTAGAGTTTTAATGGATACAGGATAATTTTTACCTCTAAACTGCAAGACTTATTTGCCAAAAAAGGCAATCTTAGACAAATGATATAAGATGCAACAAAGAAGAAAAGCATATACATATAAAAACGTGAAAGATAACACTGAATAGGAAAGCTACACAGAACAGCAAAAGATGGAAAAGTAGATGATAAAATCAAAAAATAAATAAGTATGAAAATAAACTTGCAGAAGAACCCTAAAACTCCACAATTTCGTTAGGAAAAGAGGGCAGTCAGAAGAAATGTGATACAATGATATTGTCAATGTTAAATATTTTTCAGTATTGATAGTGGAGGAGGATGTCAGCAAGCCACATATCCCAAGGAAGCCATTGTTAAATCAGGGACTTAAACAAGATTAATTATGCAAGAGAACAGTAACAAATAAATTATTGACTCTACAGAATAACAAATCCTTTGGGCTAGCCAGTTTTCATCCTGGGTTTTAAAAGAGAGGAGTGAGAATATTACAAATGCCCTCACAGTAATTTTCCAATGTTTTTCTGGTTTGGAATTATTTCTTTAGATTGAGAAGTTAGAGAGGAAACCATACAGTTGTAGATCAATCCAGCTAAAACTATTGGGAAATTGATCCAGCTTTAAGATGACTGAACACCGAGAACATTTTCAATTAATCACAAAGGCGTTTAGTAAGGCGTTTGATAAGATGGCCCATGGAAGACTTCTGCAGAAAATGCAGATGTATGGGATAGAGGGTGATTTAGCTAATTGGATTAGGAATTGGCTAGCAGATAGAAGACAGAGGGTGGTGGTTGATGGGAGATATTCATCGTGGAGTTCGGTGACAAGTGGTGTACCTCAGGGGTCTGTTTTGGGGCCCCTGCTGTTTGTAATTTTTATAAATGATCTGGATGAGGGTATTGAAGGATGGATTAGTAAATTTGCAGATGACACTAAAGTCGGTGGAGTGGTAGATAGTGAAGAGGGGTGTTATAGTTTACAGAGTGACTTGGACAAGTTGCAGAGCTGGGCCGAGAGGTGGCAAATGGAGTTTAATGTGGAAAAGTGTGAGGTAATGCACTTTGGCAGGAACAATAAATGTGTAGAGTATAGGGCTAATGGTAGGCTCTTAATAGTGTTGAGGAACAGAAGGATCTTGGTGTATGTGTCAATAGATCCCTGAAGTAGGCAGTCAAGTGGATAAAGTTGTTAAGAAGGCATATGGAGTCTTAGCTTTTATTGGTAGGGGGATTGAATTTAGGAGCCGCAGCATCATGTTGCAACTGTACAAAACTCTAGTGCGGCCGCACTTGGAGTATTGTGTGCAGTTCTGGTCGCCACATTATAAGAAAGATGTGGAGGCATTGGAGAGGGTACAGAGGAGGTTTACCAGGATGTTGCCTGGTATGGAGGGCAGGTCCTATGAAGAGAGGTTGAAGGATTTGAGGTTGTTTTCGTTAGAAAGGAGGCGGCTAAGAGGGGACCTTATCGAAACATATAAGATGATTAGAGGTTTAGATAGGGTGGACAGTGATAGCCTTTTTCCTAGGATGGAGAAAGCTAGCACGAGGGGACACAGCTTTAAATTAAGGGGTATGAGTTATAGGACGGATATCAGAGGTAGGTTCTTTACTCAAAGAGTGATTAGGGAGTGGAATGCCCTGCCTGCAGCTGTTGTAGATGCGCCAAGTTTGGTGGCGTTTAAGAGGTTAATTGATAAGTATATGGAAGAGAAGGGAATGGTTTAGTTAGGAGGGGCATTGCTTTTTATTTTGGTCGGCACAACATCGAAGGCCGAAGGGCCTGTTCTGTGCTGTATTGTTCTATGTTCTATGTTGTAAAGAACCAGGGTAGATTGTATTTTTTTTGAGAGACAACTAAAGGTGGAGAGGGGAGAGTTTATAGATTGAAGTTAAAGTTGATGGAATTGAAGGCAAATTATTGATCTGGTTAGGAAATAGACAGTGACAGGAGTATAGACAGTGACAGGAGTATAGACAGTAGGAAAGTTGGACAGACTGGGATTAGTATTTCACAAGGATGTGGTCGAGCCTTAATGATTTATTAAATATTTAGATGATGATTAAACAATCATATATCCTAATTTGTCAAAAGCACAAAGAGGGGCAGCATTGTGATCAGTTTATATTCAAGCATAAAATTGTAAAGAGATATTGTAAATAAATGGGCAAAATTGTAGCAAGTGGATTTCAATATAGGCAAATGAGAGGTTATCTACTTTGGGCCTAAAAAAGCATAAAACAGGGAACTTTTTAAATGATAGGATAGAAAGTGAAGGTTCAAAGAGACTCAAAGGTTCAAGTATGCAGATCATTGGGGAGGCAGTGACATAGTATTGGCACTGGACTAGTAACCCAGGATCAGGTCAGATCATAGTAGTTGGTGAACTTTGAATTCAGTAAAAAAAAATCTGGAATTAAAAGTCAAGTGATGACCGCGGAATCATTGTCGAAAGAAAACTATCTGAACTAAAGTCCTTTAGGGAAGGAAATTTATCATCCTTACCTGGTCTGGCCTATGTATGATTCCAGGCCCACAGCAATATAGCCTAGCTATATTGTTCAGAGACAATTATGAATGAGTAATAAATGCATATAAATAATAAAAAGTGATAGGAGAAGTAGGGCAGATTGGGGGCTAAAAGAGGATTTGTGCATTGAGGCAGAGGCATGGCAAAGGTATTAAATGAATTACCTTTACCAAGGATGAAGATTCTATCCAGGTTATGGTGAAAGAAGAGATAATTTAGATATTTGAAGTGTTTAAAATTAATGCTGAGGTATTTAACTAGGCTGTCTGTACTTAAAGTAGATCAAGCCCCAGGACCAGATAAGATATATCTAAAAATACTAAGGGATGATGGAAACTGCAGAGGCACAAGTCATAATTTTCCAATCTTGCTTAAACTCCGGAATGATGCCAGAGGAATGGAGAATTGCAAATGTTCATAAAAGGATGTAAAGATAAGCCGAGCAAGTACGTACCTCAGTGGTGAGGAAGCTTATGGAAACAATAGTTGATAGCCACTTAAGAAAATGAGTGAATTAAGGAAAGCCAGCATTAATTTGATTTGGGTAAGCCATGCTAAACAAATTGGCTTTTTTTTGATGGGTAATAGTGGGTCAATGAGGGTTAGCATGGTGTACATGGGCTTTGATAAAGTGCTGCACAAAAGACTTGAGAAAAATTACAGTTCATGGAATAAAAGAAACTAGCAATACAGATACAAAATTGACTGTGTAAAAGGTGAATGGTTCATTGGACTGGAAAAAGGTTTATAGTGGTTTCCCAGGAATCTTGATATATATCAATGACTTAGATCTTGGTGCACACACACAGTTTTAACATTTGATAAAGAGATTGAGAAGCATTGTGAACTGTGAGGAGGATAACATACAACTTCAAATGGATGTGAACAAGTTGGTGAGATGGATGGACCTGTCACAGGTGAAATTTAATGTAGAGAAGTGTAAAGTGGTTAATTTTGATGGGAAGAATGTGAAAAGACAGTATAAGATAAAGATTATGTAAAAACATTGGTTTGGCCTCCAGTTCTGGGTGCCACAGTTGAGGAGGGATGTGAAAGTTTTATTTTGTGGGAGTAGAGAAAAGAATGGTTGAGGGATGAGAAACTTCAGTTATGAGGATAAATACTTGGTCCATTTGGAGCGCTGGGCGCAGTTCTGGTCGCCTCTCTACAAGAAGGATGTGGAAGCTATTGAAAGGGTGCAGAGGAGATTTATAAGGATGTTGCCTGGATTGGGTGGTGTGCCTTATGAGAATAGGTTGAAGGAGCTCGGACTTTTTCCCTGGAGAGATAAAGGATGTGAGGTGACCTGATAAAGATTTATCAGACGTTGAGAGGTATAGATAGGATGAATTCTCAGAGGCTATTTCCCAGGGCTGAAATGGTCGCTACGAGAGGACTCAGGTTTAAGGTGCAGGGGTGTACGTACAGAGGAGATGTCGGGTAAGTTTTTCACTGAAGGTGGTGGGTGAGTGGAATCGGCTGCCATCGATGGTGATGGAGGTGAATTCGTTAGGGTCTTTTAAGAGACTTCTGGATGAGTACATGGGATTTAGTGGGATTGAGAGTAATAGATAGGCCTGGTAGGTAGGGATATGATCAGTGCAACTTGTGGGCCGAAGGGCCTGTTTGTGCTGTAGTGTTCTATGTTCTAAATTGGAGAAGTTGGGACTGCTCACCTTGGAGAGAAGAAGGCTGAAAGAGATTTGATAGAAATGCTCCAAATCATGAGGGGACTGAACAGAGTAGACAGGGAAGATCTGTGCCTGTTTGGATCAAGAACAAGAGGGTACAGATTTAGAGTGATTTGCAAAAGAAGCCGATGTGATGTGAGAAAAAAGTATTTTCACACTTTCAATGCTGTATGGAAAACAAGCAGGAGAAGGCCATTCTGCCTTTCAAGCCTGCTGTGCCATTCATTATGATCATGGTTGATCATCCAGCTCAAGAGCCTGATCCCACCTCCTCCCACCGCAATTTCCTTTGATTCCCTTTATCCCGAGTGCAATATCTAACTGCTTCTTGAAAACATACAATGTTTTAGTTTTAACTACTTTGTGTTAGTGAATTCCACAGGCTGACCACTCTCTAGGTGAAGAAATTTCTCCTTATCTCTGTCCTAAACTGAATACTCTGTATCCTCAGACTATGACCCTAGTTCAGGACACCTCCATCATCGGGGACAACCTTCTTGCATCTACCCTGTTTAGTCCTGTTAGAATTTTAAAAATTTCTATGAATTCCCTCATTCTTTTGAACTCCAGCAAGTGCAATCCTAACTGACATCTTTTCTCATATGTCAATCCTGCCATTCCTGGAATCAATCCGGGCAAATGTGAGGTAATGCATTTTGGAAAGTCTAATACAGATAGGAAATATAAGGTAAATGGCAGAATCCTTCGGTGTATTGATAGGCAAAGGGATCTGGGTGTACAGGTACATAGATCACTGAAAGTGGCAATGCAGATGGAGAAAGTAGTCAAGACATATGGTATGCTTGCCTTCGTCAGCCAGGGCATTGAGTTTAAAAATTTGCAAGTCATATTGATGCTTTATAGAACCTTAGTGAGGCTGCACTTGGAATATAGTGTTCAATTCTGGTCGCCACACTAACAAAAGGATGTGAGGCTTTGGAGAGAGTACAGAAAATAATTATCAGGATGTTGCCTGGTATGGAAGGTATTAGGTATAAGGGAATGTTGGAGAAACTGGGTTTGCTCTCACTAGAGCTACAGAGGCTGAGGGGCGACCTGATAGAAATCTGCAAGATTATGGGAGGCATGGATAGTCAAAGCTTTTTCCCAGGGTGGAAGAGTCGATCACCAGGGGGTGTAGGTTTAAGGTGCGAGGGGCAAATTTAAATGAGATGTATGAGGCAGATTTTTGCACCCAGAGTGATGGGTGCCTGGAACTCATTGCTGGGGGAGGTAGCGGAAGCGGATACATAGTGACTTTTATGGGGTGTCTTAACAAGTACGTGAATGAAATAGGAATAGAGAGATTTGATCCTCGGAAATGTAAGAGGTTTTAGTTAAGTCAGGCAACGTGGTCAGTGCAGCCGAAGGGCCTGTTCCTGTGTTGTAATTTTCTTTGTTCAATCTGGTAAACCTTCTTTGCACTACCTCGAGAGCAAGAAAATCCTTCCTCTAATAAAGAGACCAAAATTGCACACCCTATTCTAATTGTGGCTTGTATAATTGCAGCAAGGCATCTCTGCCCCTGCATTCAAATCCTCTTGCTATGAAGGCCAACATACCATTTGTCTTTTTTACTGCTTGCTGCACCTGCATGCTTATTTTAGAGATTGGTGTATAAGATCATCCAGCTCTCGTTGCACATTCCCCTCTGCTGATTTATAACCATTCAGATAGTAATCTGTCTTCCCATTTATGCTATCAAAGTGGATAACATGATATTTATTCAAATTATACTACATCTGCCATTCATTTATCCAAATAACACTGAAGCATCTCTGCATCCTCTCACAGTTCACCCTCCATCCAGCTTTGTATCATCTGCAAATTTGGGGATATTGCATTTAATTCCTTCATCGTGAAAAGCTAGGGTCCCAGCACTGATCCCTGCGATACCCCACTAGCACTGTCTTCCATTTGGAAAAAGACCCCTATTGTTTGTTCCCTGTCTGCCAACTAGTTTTCTATTTATCTGAATAGATTACCCCCAATCCCATGTGCTTTAGTGTTTTGTGTCTGGAAATGTGGTGGAGCCAGACTCATTTGAGGCATTCAAAGGGGCATCAGACAACTATTTGACTAGAAACGATGCAGGAATATGGTAAAACCACAGAAGAATGGCACTATGTCAGAATGCTCGTCTAGAGTGCTGATGCAGTCATGATGGGCCAAATGGCTTCCTTCTGTGTCGTAACAATTCTGAGAAAACAACTTCCTGGAAGGAAATGCTAAAGATTGTAGTTTTTAACTGTTTAAATATTCCAAAGATATTCTTCCTGGATTTGCCAGTCATACCTACATTTTGAACAAATTAGTCTATGTTCAAAAGTAGGTTGGCTTCTCTCCCTCTTGCTTTAGATAGGGAGTGATAACATTTATATGAAGTTAGAAATAAGATTCTAGCAGATTTTTTTTGTGTGACTATATTAGAGGATGTTTTGGAGTTAAAACGAAATAATTGCTGCATTTTATGACTTAATTCTCACTCTTGTGCTTGATGTTCAAATGCTCTTTTTGGCCGCATTTAGGAGCTATGAGCATTTTGGATAATTCTGTTCTAATGCAGGAGATGTAACATTGCAACAGATGCATGTTTCTATCATGAACAGAATTCAATTGTTCTAGTCAAAACCTAGTATTAATATGTTTCTGCCTAAATATGTATGTATGTTCCAAAGAGTTTAGAAAATCCGTTAATATTTTTCAGTTCTTATGGACCTAACTGAGTCATATTTCCCCAGTTTGATTTTGTATCTTTACTATTAGGTGACAAGTTGGTGTATACTGGTAAAAGAATACTTAAATTTGTATGATACCTTTCGTGTTCTATGTTCTATAACATGGTAGCACAGTGGTTAGTGCTATTGCCTCACAGTGCCAGGGACCCAGGTCCAATTCCAGCCTGTGTGGTGTTCTCCCCATGTCACCATGGGTTTCCTCCAGGTGCTTTGGTATCATAGAATCCTACTGTGCAGAAGGAGGCCATTCAACTCATTGAACCAACTGCAATCTCACCCAGGCCCTTCCCCTTCACAGTCCGAAGATGTATGGGTTGGGTGATTGGCCATGTTAAATTGTCCCTTTTGTCAGGAGGATTAGCAGGTTTTGGGGATAGGCCCTGGGTGGGATCACTGTCAGTACAGGCTCAATGGGCCGAATGGTCTCCTCACGATAGGATTTCTATGATTCTATATTCTCAAGTCTCTGGAACTGGGCATGAACCTACAACTTTCTGAATCTGCCTCAGTGGCAGCATGCTCATTTAAGACACCAAGAAAAATTGAACTGGGCAACCTAGAATGGGATCTACACTCGTACTTTCCTGCCCTAGTGAACCAGTGCACTTTATTAAGTTTCACCATATAATGCAAAAGGTAAATTGGATTACCATGGATAGAAGATTCTTTAAAAAAACAAAGAGAATGAATATGCAGAGTATTTTCAGGCTGGCAGCATGTTATTTGCCTGCCATCAGGTTTTGTGATGGAGTTTCAGCCATTTACAGAATGTGTTAATGACTTGTATGAAGAAACTAAATGTAATGTATCCAACTTTGTGAGAATGTAAAGCTAAGTGGGAAAGTTAGCTGTGAGGAAGATGTAAAGTCCATAAACATCTGTAGATAAGTTATGACTGGGCAACAAAGTGCAGTGGTATAATGCAAGGAAATGTGAAGTTAATCACTTTGGTAGGAAAAATAGGAAATCAGAACATTTTTAAATGCTGAAAAAATAAATGGTCTTTGAAAGAATTTAGTCATGTTTGTATAAAAAACACAAAGTTAGCATATGTGTAAAATAAACAGTGAGGAAGGCAAGTGATATGTGAATTGGAGTACAAGGTTTTGATGAGACCAGATCTGGAATACTCTGTCCAGTTTTGGTCTCTATGTCTAAGAAAGGATACAGTTGCCTTGAGGGGATACATCAAAGATTGATTCCTGGGATGACTGGATTGTCCTAGGAAGAGAGATTGAGTAGAACGGGCCTAGATTCTGGAATTTGGAAGAATGAGAGATTTCATTGAAACTTTTGGCAATCCATAGATCTATAAACATAGACAGGGGTCATGGGTAGAAGTGGGAACATCGAGGTGACAGCGCGGGCTCGTTGGGCCGAAGGGCCTCTTTCCCATGCTGTTTTGTTCTTTGAAAAAACTTGACAGTCTAGATACTGAGAGTCTTTTGTATGTCAAGCCAGCTAAAAGGAAAGATGGGAAAGGTAGGATTAGAGAGCTGTGGATTACTAGGGATATTGAGGACTTGGTTAGGAAGAAAAGAGAGACGTATGATAGGTCAAAGCAGCTGGGAATGGAGACAGTGTTGGAGGAATATAGAGAGAGTAGGAGGGAGCTCAAACGGGGAGTTAGAAGGGCAAAAAGGGGGCATGAAATGATTTTGGCGGATAGGATTGAGGAAAATCCAAAGGCTTTTTACTCCTATGTTAGGAATAAAATGGTGGTTAGAGGAAAAATCAGAGCTCTTAGGGACAGAGGAGGGGAACTGTGCTTAGAGCACAGTTGCAGAGCTGGGCCGAGAGGTGGCAAATGGAGTTCAATGTGGAAAAGTGTGAGGTAATGCACTATGGCAGGAATAATAAATGTGTAGAGTATAGGGCTAATGGTAGGATTCTTAGTAGTGTTGATGAACAGAGGGATCTTGGTGTGTATGTGCATAGATCCCTGAAAGTAGGCAGTCAGGTCGAGAAGGTTGTTAGGAAGGCATATGGAGTCTTAGCTTTTATTGGTAGGGGATTGAATTTCGGAGCCGCAACGTCATGTTGCAACTGTACAAAACTCTAGTGCGGCCGCACTTGGATTATTGTGTGCAGTTCTGGTCCCCACATTATAAGAAAGATGTGGAGGCATTGGAGAGGGTACAGAGGAGGTTTACCAGGATGTTGCCTGTATGGAGGGCAGGTCTTATGAGGAGAGGCTGAGGGATTTGAGGTTGTTTTCGTTAGAAAGGAGGAGGCTAAGAGGGGACCTGATCGAAACATATAAGATGATTAGAGGTTTAGATAGGGTGGACAGTGATAGCCTATTTCCTAGGATGGAGAAAGCTAGCACGAGGGGACACAGCTTTAAATTAAGGGGTATGAGTTATAGGACGGATATCAGAGGTAGGTTCTTTACTTAAAGAGTGATTAGGGAGTGGAATGCCCTGCCTGCAGCTGTTGTAGATGCGCCAAGTTTGGTGGCGTTTAAGAGGTTAGTTGATAAGTATATGGAAGAGAAGGGAATGATTTAGTTTGGAGGGGCATTGCTTTTTATATTGGTCGGCGCAACATCGAAGGCCGAAGGGTCTGTTCTGTGCTGTAATGTTCTATGTGGAGTCCGAGGAAATGGCAGAGATTCTGAATGAATACTTTGCATCGGTATTCACGAAGGAGAGGGGCTTGTTGACAGTTCCTGTCTCTGAGGGAGCTGTGGACCAGTTGAGGGAGATATCCATACCGAGGGAGGAAGTGTTAGAGCTTCTAGGTAGCATTAAAACTGATAAATCTCCGGGGCCTGTTGGCATTTATCCCGGGCTGCTTAGGGAGGTGCGAGGTGAAATTGCTGGGCCTCTGATGCAAATCTTTGTCTCTTCTTTGGACACAGATGAGGTCCCAGAGGACTGGAGAATAGCTAATGTTGTACTGTTGTTTAAAAAGGGTAGTAGGGATAACTCTTTCAAAGAACAAAACAGCACGGGAAACAGGCCCTTCAGCCCAACGAGCCCACGCCGCCACCTCGATGTTCCCACTTCTACCCATGACCCTTGTCTATGTTTATAGATCTATGGATTGCCAAAAGTTTCAATGAAATCTCTCATTCTTCCAAATTCCAGAATCTAGGCCCGTTCTACTCAATCTCTCTTCCTAGGACAATCCAGTCATCCCAGGAATCAATCTTTGATGTATCCCCTCAAGGCAACTGTATCCTTTCTTAGACATAGAGACCAAAACTGGACAGAGTATTCCAGATCTGGTCTCACCAAAACCTTGTACTCCAATTCACATATCACTTGCCTTCCTCACTGTTTATTTTACACATATGCTAACTTTGTGTTTCTTATACAAACATGACTAAATTCTTTCAAAGACCATTTATTTTTTCAGCATTTAAAAATGTTCTGATTTCCTGTTTTTCCTACCAAAGTGACTAACTTCACATTTCCTTGCATTATACCCCTGCACTTTGTTGCCCAGTCATAACTTATCTACAGATGTTTATGGACTTCACATCTTCCTCACAGCTAACTTTCCCACTTAGCTTTACATTCTCACAAAGTTGGATACATTACATTTAGTTTCTTCATACAAGTCATTAACACAGGCTGTAAATGGCTGAAACTCCATCACAAAACCTTATGGCATGCAAATTATAGGCCGATGAGTTTGACGTCAGTGGTAGGGAAGCTACCACTTGGAGGGGATTCTTAGAGATAGGATGTATAGGCACTTAGAGCGTTGCGTTCTGATTAGGGATATGCAGCATGGATTTGTTAAGGGGAGGTCGTGCCTTACAAATCTGGTAGAATTTTTTGAGGAGGTGATGGAAACGGTGGACGAAGGGTGAGCCGTTAATGTTGTCTATATGGATTTCAGTAAGGTGTTTGACAAGTCTCTCATGGGAGGTTAGTTGAGAAGGTTAAGACTCATGGGATACAAGGACAGGTAGCTAGATGGATAAGTAACTGGCTTGGTAATAGGAGACACAGAGTAATAGTGGAAGGGTGTTTTTCTAGCTGAAGGTCAGTCACCAGTGGTGTGCCGCAGGGCACAGTACTGGGACCTCTTCTATTTGTAATATATAAATGACTTGGAAAAGGGAGTAACATAGAACATAGAACATTACAGCACAGAACAGACCCTTCGGCCTTCGATGTTGCGCCGATCAATATAAAAAGCAATGACCCTCCAAACTAAACCATTCCCTTCTTTTCCATATACTTATCAACTAACCTCTTAAACGCCACCAAACTTGGCGCATCTACAACTGCTGCAGGCAGGGCATTCCACTCCCGAACCACCCTTTGGGTAAAGAACCTACTCTGATATCCGTCCTATAACTATCACCCCTTAATTTAAAGCTGTGTCCCCTCGTGCTAGCTTTCTCCATCCTAGTAAAAAGGCTATCACTGTCCACCCTATCTAAACCTCTAATCATCTTATATGTTTCGATTAGGTCCCCTCTTAGCCGCCTCCTTTCTAACGAAAACAACCTCAAATCCCTCAGCCTCTCCTCATAAGACCTGCCCTCCATACCAGGCAACATCCTGGTAAACCTCCTCTGTACCCTCTCCCATGCCTCCACATCTTTCTTATAATGTGGGGACCAGAACTGCACACAATACTCCAAGTGCGGCCGCACTAGAGTTTTGTACAGTTGCAACATGACGTTGCGGCTCCGAAATTCAATCCCCCTACCAATAAAAGCTAAGACTCCGTATGCCTTCTTAACAACTTTATTGACTTGACTGCCTACTTTCAGGGATCTATGCACAAATACACCAAGATCCCTCTGTTCATCAACACAAGTGGAGTAAGTGGAGTGATCAGCAAGTTTGCAGACAATACAAAGATGGCTGGACTTGCGGATAGTGAGGAGCATTATCAGGCGATGCAGCAGGACATAGGCTGGTAGCTTGGGTAGATAGATGGCAGATGGAATTCAATCTTGATAAATGTGAGGTGTTGCATTTCGGGAGAAAGAATGTAGGGGGAGGTATATGATAAAAGGTAGACCTATTAAGAGTATAGAAACGCAGAGGGACCTGGGGGTGCAGGTGAACAAGTCCCTGAAGGTGGCAGAGCAAGTGGAGAAGGTTGTGAAGAAAGCGTATAGTATGCTAGCCTTTATAGGAAGGGGTATAGAGTACAAGAGCTGGCCTTTTATGTTGCAGTTGTATAAAACGTTGGTTAGACCTCATTTGGAATACTGCGTCCAGTTCTGGTCGCCTTACTACCAGAAAGACGTGGAGACTCTGGAGAGAGTGCAGAGGAGGTTTACCAGAATCATGCCTGGTATGGAAGGTCTGAGTTATGAGGAGAGGTTAGGCAAATTGGAACTGTTTCCCTTAGAAAGAAATAGACTTAGAGGAGATCTAAAAGAGGTGTACAAGATTTTGAAGGGGATAGATAGAGTAAGCAGGGTTAAGTTTTTTCCTAGGATGGACTCAAATAGCACGAGGGGTCACAGGCTTAGGGTGAGGGGGGTAAGGTATAATTTGGATGCTAGAGGGAGTTTTTTCACACATGCGCTGCCAAGTGGTGGAGGCAGGTAGTCTGGAGTTATTTAAGAAATACTTAGATGGGCACATGAACAGAATGGGAATGGAGGGGCATAGAAAACTGATTTAAAATAGGGATCATGAGCCTTGGGAGTCCCTGGGAAGTGTGCAAATAGATGATGATATTGATGTACTTGTTTTTATCCTACAGGTGCTTTGGTTCACCTTGTTGTCTAACAAGGGTCATACACACGATGGGTCGTGAGAGACTGCTCTTGGATTTTTTTTGAGAGTATCCTACTGCTTCACGTCATTAGTGTACGCTTGACCTGGACCATTTGATGGGCTACACAACAGTTCAGTGACTATCGCTGTGCTGTGCGAATACATGGATTTGGGCCTGTGTCTGTGGGAGTTTGCGCATTCTCCCTGTGCTTGCGTGGGTTTTCTCCGAGTGCTCCGGTTTCCTCCCACATCCCAAATATGTGCTCTTTGGCTAATTGACAAAACAAATTCTCCCTAAATTGTCTCAAATTTGGTTTTTAATCCATAGATCTATGAACATCGACAGGGATCACGGGTAGAGGTAGGAACATCGGGGTGGCAGCGCGGGCTCGTTGGTCTGAATGGCCTGTTTCCCATGCTGTTTTGTTCTTTGTTCTTTGTTTTGTATGGCTGGAGAGTCAAGGACACTGAGGCACAGTCTCAGGATAAGGAGATGGCTATTTCAGATTTAGATGAGAAACTTTTTTCATTGTGTTGTGAATCTTTAGAATTCTTTTCCAAGGGCCATGGAAGTTCAGTATTGAAGGCCACGATTGCTGGACATTGGGTGTTAGAATGTAGGATTATGGGGATTGTGCAGGGAAATGGAATTAAGAATACGGATTAACCATGATCTTATTAAATAGCAGAACAGTTCAAATTCTATGACCTACTCCTGCCCCTATTTCTGACACTTCCTTTGCTTTGGGTCAGTTAGCCATGCAGCTACTTAATTGGGTTACAAATCCATTCATAATTGAGCAGTGGAATGCCAGTTTTTGTATTTGTTGGCAGACGCAGGCTTTTGGAGTGTATGTTTGTCAGAGCGGATCTCAGATTGTGATCCAATATCAACTTAACCATCAGCTTTATTTTATTTAATGCCTCAACTGAAAGGTGGCACCTCTGATTAATGCAGCACCTCTCCATTGTACTCAAGTATCCGCCAAGATTTTTTTGTTCAATTCCTCAGTTTGTTATTTTACATTACAGAACTGAGCATCCCCCCACCACCAACAATACCACATTTCAAGAGTGTAGAACTTAAAATTACAGCAAGCACAGGAGAGGAATATATAAACATGCCGACAGGAAAGGACAATTATGGACACACGTGCAAGATTGAGAAAACAATTCAGCCAATCTTTCTTCACTTATCTAACCAGTTCCTAAATCACCCCCATGGTAACATCCAGTTGTTATAAATGATCCAAGGAATTTCATCTTCATTAGATCTGGATTTCAGTTCCAAACATCGATGACTCTTTTTAAAAAAAAAACCTTCCTGGACTTGGCTTTCATTGGGCCTAATCATTTTCAGCTGCTTTGTCAAAAACTTTCTTCTATCATAAGGTCAGAAATGTAGTTGTTGTTGATGAATGTGAATTGTTCAATTCCTTACACAATTTCTTATATAATGAAGAACGTTCCAAATGCAGGTCATATCCGGGCTTGGACTGCTAAATAGTAAATAGCATTTGTGCGCAATATCAATCATTGCTCATGACTGAGAGTCCTCTATCATCATAATCTTGGAGATCACTATTGTCCAGAAACTAAACTGGGCCAAGCACATAACTGTTATAATTACAAGAGCAGGCCAAAGACTGGGTTTTCTATAAGTACTTACTAATAGAAGTCAAAAGCGAGATGGAATACTCCCCACAACCAGTTGAGGTTGTGAATTCTGTATCTCCGATCTGTAGGATATTCTGGATGCTTATTTGATTTAGCACATTGTGATCTTTCACCTTAACTTTAGATCAGTCTAAACCAATAGGAATGAAAGTTTCTTTTCACCAATCATTTGTACAGCCCTGTATCAAATTTAGTTTCGGACAGTTTCTCAGTATCCATTAAAATTTAAAATGAGCACAAGACGTAAAGATTAGGACAATTTTTGACAGCGGTGTGAATGTCATTTGGATTGATTGCTTCCTATTTTCATCTAAAACTGTAACTATGACGTGACAAGTGTATGTCTCCTGGGTTTTTTTTGAAACCTCATCTTAATAGATGGTTTTCATTTTATCAACTTCACAAGGAATGAGGGGCTTTGTGAACCTTAGCAGCATTCAAACACAAGAGTGAGGCCTAGAATTTGAAACTAAGGTATCTGATCTGTGTTGTGCATTTCATGGTCCCCTCGTTGAGCTAACAGACGCACGATAGGATTGGATCATTGGTGGAGTTGTTGCATATATCCTGTTCAATCCTGACTTCAGGATGCCAGAAGTGGATAAATGTTCCATTCTTGGTGACTTATTATGTTGATCAAGGTGAGAGTGGCCATGCTGATGAGTGGAAAACTTCAAATGCCAGCTGTTGGCATCAAACATTTGCAGGTCAGGCGTCACCTTGCCAAATGCAAAGTAAAAACTCAGCTCTAGCCTGAGCAATTCAATGCCAAATTCAAATGTTCAACTTCCCACAAATTTGAAGCAGAATTATTGATCATACTCAGCTGCTTCTGCTTAGGAACTTGGTTGTAATAATCAGATATTTTGCTTAGGATTCTTGTAGCCTGCAGCGTGTGTCTGGATCATGTCATCACTGAGAGACTATAATGCAGAAGCAGATTTAAGAGAACTATTTCTTCACTGCAAAGAAAACTTTTCCCTTTGTGGAAAACTAGTGACAGAGTATTCATCCAGGAAATGGAGTATAATTCCTAATGAAGACAGGCTGCTGATTTATTTGGTGCATCTGACCAAAGAACCAGGGTAAATCTGTAGGCATGATGAGGAATCCAAATGGATGAATGTAAAGATTGTCCCACAAGAAATTTGAAGTTTGTATTTGTATGAAAGCTGGTGTAAATCACATAGTTTTTTTCAGTGAAGAAGAATCTCCCACACTCTGTGCACTGCTGAGTATACCATTGGGTGGGCCCTACTCTTATACAGGAGGCCGGCAGCATGGTGCTGTGCATGGGCTGATCTGTCAGTATAGAGATCGGCGCATGTGCAGTGGCCCCTGCCTGCTGGCCTTCTGATGACTGGCCAGCCTCACGACCCCCGCAATACCAGCTGTCTCAACCCCAATTGCTGCGGACCCTCCCCCACCAGATTTCAGTCCCTGGTCTCACTGATCATTTTGAAAATAAATTTAAATGACTTTTTGAATGCCAAATGCAGCTCCGCGCCCATTTCCGGCACAGAGATGATGATGCTGGGAGATGTGCTCAGGGCTAGACATCCAGCGACGCCCGCACTAATCCGGCCCCACTAAAATCATCTAGCCCGCTGCATTTAAAAAATCAGCACAGCAGGATGGGAGCAATGTCCCATCGAGTTTTATTTAATAAAAGCGAATTATTGCAGATGGATGCTGGCATCTGAACCCAAAGCAGCAAATGGTTTGATGGCATCTGTGGAGAGACAATACATATAATGTTTCAAGTCTGAATGCAAAACATTAGCTGTGTTCTTTCTCTGCAGATGCTGTGAGATCTGCTGAAATTTTCCAGCATTTTCACCTTTTTCTAACTTTTAATGTTGGATAATTTGGATACTAATGGCCCAAAACTTGTAATGGGTGCTGGACATCTAAAAATAATTGTACCTTTGTAGGGCTGACCAGGGTTTCTACTACTGTAAAACATTTTCTATCTGTGCTGCTTTTCCTAAAATTTTTTTTTGTGTAGGCTTTTCTAAGATTGGCTTCAAATTCAACTTTGTCACTGTTGAAGGAATGAACAGGAATGTACAGATAATATTGCAGCCACTTATCAGTGAGGATCGGTAGTACCTGGATCTGTTGTTCTAATTTATTGGGTTAGAAACATTTTGATTATTTGGTATGTGGTGAATGTTCAAACTGATTTGCATTCTAAATAATCAACATGCTTTTTCATCTGCTTTTTGCCCCCAGACAATTGGCATTGAAAGCTCTGAATGAGAGGCTGAAACGAGTTGAAGATCAAGTAGCTTGGCCCAGTATGGATGAAGATGACAAAGAAGAAATGTCTGATATGCCTTTACTTCCTGAAAGCAGCAGGAACGATGGAGATGATTCTGGAGTAGCAGAACACAATGCATTCCAAGATCTTTCATCAGGATCTTAAGAGAGCGTCAATTGATAAATTGTCCAATTAAGTGGGAGTGAAATTGGCTTTACTGTTGTACAGATAATACCAATGTGCATCAGTACTTCAAACTCTAACTGCAGCACCTTCAGTCTGTATGGAAAATAAATGCAGCAGTGAAAAACAAGATTATAAAGGCCTGTGCAACTGTGGTGCTCATAGCCTGGCTTCAGCGGGATTTAATGTTTCTTTAACTCTAGCTGGTGGCTATAATTATTAGAGGTGGCATTTGAACTGATGATGAATTAGATGCAATTTTTGCGGTTAGTTCTGAAAATTCATTAATTTACGGTCTTTTGAAGTGTCCTTTTCTAAATAGAGCAAATAACTAGCATAATTGAAATGTAGTAAAGACAAGTGGGCAAGAGGGAGATATTGTGCCACTGAGATCAAATCAAAAGAAACAGTCTGAAAATACACCGTGGCTCCCAAGTCATCCTTTTCAGAGAAAGTGCCAAAAAGTAATAGTCCACATTGCTAGACCATGCCATCTGTGGGATATTGAAAACTCATATCACTGAGTTCCTATGGCAGTAGTTTTCTAACCCTGGAGATACACGTTATTGTGTCTGAGCTTGTCGCATTCTTATTTTAATAGATCTGCTTTTTGAACTTTTTTCCTCCAAGCTCCTGCCATCATGTGTCTGAAAGATTAATAACATTCCAGGTTACATATGATCGTAAGGATAGACAATCCAAAATTTGATCATGTTGAGTAATTTGATGCTCCATAGTTTCCCCTCCTTGTTCCCTTGTTGATCTTCATGTCCCGTTATCACATTTATCCTTCAGCCAAAAGTGTGTATAGTATGTCTGAGTAAAGTTGCTTCAATTTGATTAGAGATTTTCCAAAGAGAGCAAAGCTTTGCTCCGCCTCCCACTTCACCTCAGCATTGGACAGGGTTGGAAGATTGCCTTCTCAAAAGGCTGACAAATTATTGGCGCTGACTCTGAACTTTCTGCATGAAAGCTGTAAAGGCAACAGGTATATTTGGAGTGAACTGAATTGGGAATATGGTATCCTCTGTAATTGGGAAAGGGACAGTGAAGGTTTTGAAAACAATTGCTTTAAACGACCACTAACCTAATAAGCTTCTTGACTTGTTTTCTTTTGTGAAATATAAAGATTTGAGAAAGCCCAGTTTCTTATTTCTGTCCTTTTATACAAGGACCTGTCCATGGAGTTTCTGCCCAAACCAGGGCTTATTCAAATGCTTGACTCAAAGTAGCAAACTGAAACAGCAATTGGATACATTTGTATAATACATCTAGAGTTTAATAGGGTTACTCAACTCTCATGGAATGGGTTAAGAAGTCTGTACACAATCTTTGTGTTTTTAAGAGATCCATTTAAATGTGTTTGCAAAACTCTCTCCTGTACTTTCCAATGAATACTTTTTACAAGGTGATTAATGTCAGTACTGAACATAGCCAGTATTTGGCATATCTCTTCTGTACAAACACCATGCTGATTTTGTCTGGGTTGGATAATCATTATGGCAAACATATAACAAGGAAGTGGCTATCATTTTTAATGCATTTAAATGTGAGATATGTTAATGTAAGATTATTTTTTAAAGAAAGCAAGTATTAGTCTCATCTAAGTGATTTAATGTTATTTTGATTTTCTGTGGGTGAAGTGTCATTGTCTTAATGCTGTGCTGTATACTTTATCAGAGTAGCATTTACCAATAGATTAATCTCTTTTACTGGGCTTCACTTAAATTGTAGATTTCTTTTCATATATTTCTATGTATCATAGTTGCGCAGGTCAGTCCAATAAACTTTGCAGTCTCATGTGTTCACTTCTCATAACCCCAAAAACATTTGTTTCAGCTGAATGAATCAACGGGGCTTTTTTTTTATTGCCTTGTGCTTGTAAATTATGGAATATGATTCTTGACCAATAATCCAGGAAACAGGATTGAAACACAATTATGGTAGCACAGTGATTAGCACTGCTGCTTCACAGTTCCATGGTCCTGGGTTCGATTCCCGGCTTTGGTCGCTCTGTGTGGAGTTTGCACATTCTGCTTGTGTCTGCGTGCATTTCCTCCGGATACTCTGGTTTCCTCCCACAATGTAGAAGGAGGCCATTTGGCCTATTGAGTCTGCACCAACCACAATCCCACCCAGACCCTATCCCCATATCCCTACATATTTACCCTCCAATCTCTACTTCTCAGGATACTAAGGGGCAATTTAGCCTGACTAATCAACCTAAATTGGTCATGCTAAATTGACCCTTGGTATCCTGAGAGGTGTAGATTGGAGGGATATGGGGATAAGGCCTGGGTGGGGTTGTGGTTGGTGCAGACTTGATGGGCTGAATGGTCTCCTTCTGCACTGTAAGGTTTCTATGATAAGTTTCTATTCTATGAAATAGAAACATAGAACATTACAGCGCAGAGCAGGCCCTTCGACCCTCGATGTTGCGCCGACCAATTAGGAACAAGCAGTGACCCTCTAACCTAAACCATTCCCTTTTCATCCATAAATTTGTTTGTAATTTTTATAAATGATCTGGATGAGGGTATTGAAGGAGGGATTAGTAAATTTGCAGATGACACTAAAGTCGGTGGAGTGGTAGATAGTGAAGAGGGATGTTATAGTTTGCAGAGAGACTTGGACAAGTTGCAGAACTGGGCCGAGAGGTGGCAAATGGAGTTTAATGTGGAAAAGTGTGAGGTATGCACTTTGGCAGGAACAATAAATGTGTAGAGTATAAGGCCAATGGTAGGGCTCTTAATAGTGTTGAGGAACAGAAGGATCTTGGTGTATGTGTCAATAGATCCCTGAAAGTAGGCAGTCAAGTCGATAAAGTTGTTAAGAAGGCATATGGAGTCTTAGCTTTTATTGGTAGGGGGATTGAATTTCGGAGCCGCAACGTCATGTTGCAACTGTACAAAACTCTAGTGTGGCCTCACTTGGAGTATTGTGTGCAGTTCTGGTCCCCACATTATAAGAAAGATGTGGAGGCATTGGAGAGGGTACAGAGGAGGTTTACCAGGATGTTGCCTGGTATGGAGGGCAGGTCTTATGAAGAGAGGCTGAGGGATTTGAGGTTGTTTTCGTTAGAAAGGAGGCGGCTAAGAGTGGACCTAATCGAAACATATAAGATGATTAGAGGTTTAGATAGGGTGGACAGTGATAGCCTTTTTCCTAGGATGGAGAAAGCTAGCACGAGGGGACACAGCTTTAAATTAAGGGGTGATAGTTATAGGACGGATACCAGAGGTAGGTTCTTTACCCAGAGGGTGGTTAGGGAGTGGAATGCCCTGCCTGCGGCAGTTATAGATGCGCCAAGTTTGGTGGCGTTTAAGAGGTTAGTTGATAAGTATATGGAAGAGAAGGGAATGGTTTAGTTTGGAGGGTCATTGCTTTTTATATTGGTCGGTGCAACATCGAAGGCTGAAGGGCCTGTTCTCTGCTGTAATGTTCTATGTTCTGTAAACTTATCTACTAACCTCTTAAACGCCACCAAACCTGGCGCATCTACAACTGATGCAGGCAAGGCACTCCGTACCCTTACCACCCTCTGGCTAAAGAACCTACCTCTGACATCTGTCCTAAAATCACCACCCCTTAATTTAAAGCTGTGTCCCCTCATGCTAGCTTTCTCCATCCTATGAAATGTGAGCTCAAATTCCATGAAAGTAATTTGGGGATTAGAATGCAGATTTTTATTTAATCTGACAAATTAATCAAAGAACAACACAGCACAGGAAACAGGCCCTTCAGCCCAATAAGCCCGTGCCACCATTTTAACATTGTGAACGCCTCATTCCAATCCTCCTTCCACCTATGACTTTTGTCTAGACCTCTGGGATTCCACAATAAATGTGTGCAAATTTAGAGAATTATATGTGTGCTAGATTGAGGGAGGTCTAATTTAGGGACAATTCATTAGCACCAATCAGCCTAAAAGCATGTTTTTTGGGGTGTGGGAGGAAACCTGAGCACCCAGAGAAAACCCAAGCAAGCATGGGGAGAATGTGCAAACTCCCACAGACACTGAGCCAAGTTGGAGATCCAACTCAGGTCTATGTATCTGCACAGCAAACAGTGATAGTGAGCTGTCGTGTTGCCCGTCAGTTGGTCCAGCTTAAGCGTACACTAACTATGCAATTCTCAAAGCAACGTCCAAGAGCAGCCCTCGTACAACCCACTGAGTGTATGCCCTTTGTTGGCCAACAAAGCAGACCAAATCATTTGTGGATGTAAAAAAAAAGACATCAATAAACATACACAGCTTATACAGACATTCACAGAAGATCCCCAGAAGCTCAAATGTAAGACAGGTGAATCATACAGTATGCTGGATAGCCCAGAGGAATCTATTGATTCCCAGGAATGTCTTGAGGCTCTTGATCCTTATTTAGAACAGTCTTTTGAACCCCTCCATCTCTAGTCTGCTCATTTGCCTATCTAGGTAAGCCTTAAACAATTCTAGCATGTTTGCCTCTACCACCTACTTGGCAGCGCGTTCCAGGCTCCCACAACCCTCTGTCTGAAAAACCTCTAATATCTGAATTATACCTCTCTCACCCTAAGCCCATGACCCCTCATGATTTTTGTACCCAACCAGGGAAAAAACTTCCCACTATTCGCTCTATACCCTTCATAATCTTATACACCTCTATTAGACTTCCCTCATTCTCCGTCTTTCCAGGGAGAACAGTCTCAATTTGCCCAATCTCTCCTCATAGCTGAGACCTTCCACATCAGGCAGCATCCTAGTAAACCACTTCTGCTCTCTCCAGGGTATCCATGTCCTTCCTGTAGTACGGTGACCAGAACTGGACGCAGTACTCCAAATGCGATCTAACCACGTTTCTATACGACTGCAACATTAGATGCCAGCATTTATACTCTATACCCCTTTCTATAAAGGCAAGCATACCATAAGCCGCCTTCGCACCTTCTCCACCTGTTTGACACCTTCAAGGACCTGTGTGCTTGCATACCTAGGTTCCTCTGTGTTTCTATACTCTTAATAGTCCTACCACTTAGCGTATAACTCCCCCTATATTATTTCTTCTAAAATGCATCACCTTGCATTTATCTGGATTAAATTCCATTTGCCGTTTCTCTGCCCAATTTACCAACCTATCTACATCCTGCTATATTGTCTGACACTGGGCATCACTATCAGCGAGTCCAGCCATATTAGTATCATCTGCAAACTTGCTGATCACACCAGTTACTCCCTCTTCCAAATCATTTATATATATTACAAATATCAAAGGTCCAGTACTGAGCCCTGGGGCAAACCACTAGTCACAGACCTCCAGCTAGAAAAAAACCCTTCCAGTACTACTCCTGTTACCAAGCCAGTTCTCAATCCATCTAGCCACCTGTCCTTGTGTCCGTAATCAGTAAAAGTGACGCAGTGAAGTTGTTAGGTTGGTATACTAATGTCTTATAGGGAAGAAAATGAACCATCTTTATCTTTGCTAGCCCATGAGTGAGCTTAGTCCTGTTCCTCTGATTGACACTTATTTGCTTTCTGAAGTAAGCTAGCAGATCACTCCATTATGTGAAACACCTACACCTTCTCAGGACAGCTAGGGTTTGGAAATAAATCTGGTCTTATCCCACAAATGATTTTTTTTTAAAAGGCAGCCATACCTCAAGCATATCAACAAAGTAGCTTTAATGTAAAAAAGTAACTGAAAAAGTATTTTGAATTCAGAATTCTATCATGTGTGGATATGATAGCAGAGGAGTGAATGTGAGGAGGTATTTCTTTTGTTAGTATCCTGGATTGGAGCAGCCGATGTACCTCAGGAGCTTTTCTTGAATAAGCTTCATCTTTATATAGATGCAGCTCTGTACCTTAATTTGATTTAATTTTATACCTATTGGCTGTGTAGCTTTGACAGCCAAAATATGAGGTTAGAAGGTGTCACGGAAAGAGATCAAAACTGAAAATGTTTGGTTTGGAATGTTATTGCCACATTCATTTGTGGATAAGACCAATCTTTATTTCCTGACCCTAGCCGTTCTAAAAAGGCGGTGCTTTATAATTCATGACTCACTAATCAAATTGTACACTGAAGTTTGACATTTCATTTTACAACTTTGTGCCTGCACATTACCCATTGTTTTTTTATTGTAGAAAATTTCATCCACTTTTTTGACTCATATATTTGCCAGTCAGTCCAGGTTTTCCCTTTCCAAAGAAAGGTTAGACTGACTAGCAAGTGAATAAATGTGCCAGTTGTCTAGTTTCATAAGAATTAAGTTGATTGTTGCTGTATTGGAGGAGCTTGAAATTCTCCTTTTATATTTATATGGAGAAAAATTCTGCTTTGATATTTCAGTTAGCTATTCCAAGCCTTCCTGATGTTTATTCTATTCCTAAATTTCTTATGTTCTTGCCAGACTCTCCTTCCCTATGCCAGTGTACTTCAAGTGGCATGACCCGTTCAGTCTGAAAAAATAGATTTTTGTTAACCTGCATTGCTCAAGAAAACCTTTGGGAGCAAAAAAACTGATGTTGCAGCAGTTACAGTATGCTGTGGGAATTGTCTGTTATTACTTCACCATCCTGAATTGGACTCTAGTGTATGGAATAACATCATATTTTGGCAATAGCTAATGATTGTGCATATGATGATATCAAAGCAGGAAACAGCTGTTTAAACAGCATAGATTTTTAAAGATGCATCAAGGCATCAGGTTTAAGGATGTTTCAGTTGATTAACATGTTGTATGCTAACAAAACCTCTCCTGTGTAATTAATACTGCCTTTCTGAAATTGGAAAGGGAATCCCCACAAATGTACCATTATAGGATTCTCAAGTGGATCAATACCACTGTGTTGCTTGGGGTTGGAGTAACTCTCAAAATATATCACAATTTTCTTCTTAAAAAGGTGGAGGGCAGGAGTATCTTGAACATTTTATGAAAACCACACAGTGGACATTAGTGCAGTGAGTTGAGGGCTGGACTAAAGCCTTGGAGACATAAATTCAAATCCCACACTGGCATAAAAAAACTAGCCTTCAATAGTGACCATGAAATGTCTGAATTGTCATAAAACTCAATCTCATTCACTCGGGTCCTTTTGCGAAGGAAATCTGTCTTTTGTATGATTTCAGACCAACAGAAATATCCTTTGAAATGGCCTAATGGCTACTTGATTATATCAAACAGTTACAAAAATGTTGAATGAGAATCAAACCGACTGCACAATTGGATACTGATCAAGGCACTGGACATGACAAAGAGACTCATAGCCCAGCTGGTGCTGTAAAGTTCTCCTCACTAATATCTGGGAACTTGTGTTAAAATTAGTTGTTCCACAGACAAGCGACAGCAATGCAGTGTCTTATTCATATCTTGTAGCCAATATCCAAACTCGTTCATCACTGTTCTATTGGTAGGATAAATCCACTAAAGGTGGTAATGCAATAATATATAGATGAGAAGTAGTAATCCTAGGTGTTCTTGATATTGACTGTGGACTTCAAAACGTTTCCTTGCGTTGAGTCAAGTGTAGACAATGAAGCATTCGGCTAATTGCTGTTTATTAGATTTTGTCAGTTGATATATTGGTGTCCTTCCATATTGAACATGAGTTGAAAGAAGCACGGAGGAAAGCAACTCATTCTGGTTAGGAGACTTAATTATCCATCACCATATGTAGCTTGTTAGCCGCACCAATTGATTCTGCTAGACAGGACCTGTGGGAGATGGTGAGAGAATGTAAGAGAAAAACCCACTTTACCTCATCCTCAGCAATCTTAAATTGGAAATGCAGTTGTCTATTGTAAGTATCAGTCAGAGTGCTATCTACAGAGTCCTCAAGCCAAGTCACATCTTCACATCATGTTACATGACACTACTACAATGCTAAGTGGGATGGACTTTTAATAAATCGAGCACCTCAAGACCAGGTATCTATGTGGAGCTGTGAATCATTGGCCGCAGCAATTCATACTTCACTATAATTTAACCTCATGGCCTAACATGTTGCTCACTATCATTACCATCAAATCAGGGAACAACACTGGTTCAAAGTGGAGTGCAGGAGTAGCAGAAGCATATCTAAAATGGAGATGTCACATTGGTAAAGCTACAGCACAAGATGTGGACGTTATAGATATTCAAGAGATCCTATAACTTGGATCAGATCAAAGTTGTCCAGTTCAGGATATTTCTAATCAGGACTTATAACTAGCACCAAAGCAAATGGTTGTGAGAGGACAATCATCTTTTCTATAGATTATTACTGCTGGAGTTTCTCAGTTCATTGTTCAAGAGCCAACAGCTATTTCATCTTTGACCTTCCCTCCAATTGTAAGATTAGTAGAAATGGTTGCTGATAATTGCAATGTTCAGTTCTGTGTTCAGCTCTTGAAATAATGAGTGGTATATACCTATGTGTGGCAAGACCTGGACAGTATTCAGATTTGTGCAGTTCAGTTACATGTAACAATCATGGTACCTAAGTGCCAGGCAATGACCATCCCCAACAAGAGAGAGTCTAACCATCTACCCTTGACACTTAACTAAATTGCTATCACTGTTATCTCCCATGATTAATATTATACGGTTCATCAAACAAATTTAGTTGGACTAACACAAATATTATGGCTTACAAAAGCAGATCAGAAGCTGGGCACTCTGCAGCAAATAACTTGCACCCTTAGCTTCCCAAAACCCATTCACCAAGACACAAATCAATAGACTGATGGAATATTCTCCACTTGTCTGCAGCTCCAATAGAACTCAAGAAGCTTCACACCAGGAAAAATTAACTCACTTGATTGGTACTCCATCTGTCAACTTAACCATTCACTCCCAACACTGTTGGTGTACTGTAGCAACAGCAAGTGTCACCAAAAAATTGCATTTCAATAACTCACCAAAGCATCTTTCATAATACTTTCTCAATCTGCAACCATCATCATCTAGAAGGACAACAGCAGTAGGCACATGGTAACACAGGCACCAGCAAGTTTCTTTCCAAGTTACAAACAATCTTGACTTGGAAATATAACTCTTCATATCACTAGGTCAAAATCCTGGAACAATTCTCAACACTGTGGGTGTACACTATATAGACTGCAGCAATTCAAGAGCACACAAATTTGTAGGAGGAGTAGGCAACTTGGCCCCTCAAGCCTACTTGCCCATTCAATAAGATCATTGCTGATTTGATTGCAATCTCAATGCTACATTCCAGCTTCTGTTCACCCCAATAACTTTTGGCTCAGTTGTTAGTCAAGAACTTATCTACCTCTGTTTTAAAAATATTTAATGACCTTGCCTCCACCGCACTCCTGGGAAGAGAATTTCAAAGATTCACAACTTCTCGAGAAAATAAAATTCTCCTCATTTACATCTAAAAAGGGAGACCTATTATTAAACTAAGTCTAGTCTCTCCCAAGAGGGGAAACATCCTTTCAGCATCCACATTGTCAAGTCCCCTCAGAATCTTATATATTTCAATGTGATCACTTCTTCATCTTCCAAACGCCAAGGGACAAAGACTCAACCTTTCCTTGTAAACTAACTCCCCCCACCCCATCCTACACATATACACCTCTCCCTCATCCAGGAACCAGTTGTGAAGTTTCTCTGAATTACTGCTAAACATTTACATCCTTTCTCAAATAAGAAGATAAAAACTGTACATAGTACTCTAGATGTGGGCTCACCAACACCCTGTTTAACTGTAGCAAAACTTCCCAGCTTTTATATTCCATTCCCCTCACAATGAAAGACAAAGAACAAAACAGCACGGGAAACAGGCCCTTCGGCTCAACAAGCCCACGCCGCCACCCGACGTTCCCACCTCTACCCGTGATCCCTGCCTATGTTTATAGATCTATGGATTAAAAACCAAATTTGAGTCAATTTAGGGAGAATTTGTTTTGCCAATTAACCTGAGAGCACATTTTTGGGATGTGGGAGGAAACTGGAGCACCTGGAGAAAACCCGCACAAGCACGAGGAGAATGCACAAACTCCCACAGACACAGGCCGATGTTTCATTTGCCTTCCAAATCACTTGATGCACTAGCATACTTTTTGTGATTCGTGTACAAGGATACTCTATGTACCTCGGGGTTCTGCAATTTTTCATTTAATGACTATACTGTTTTTTTCTGCCAAAGTAGACAAGTTCACATTTTCCACATACTCCATCTACCAAATTTTTTGCCCATTCAATCAATCTATATCACTTTGTAGACTCCTGTCCTCTTCACAACTTGCTTTCCTACCTATTTTTGTATCGTTAGAAAATTCAGCAACCATACATTCATCTACATAATTGGTCTAAATAGTTGATTCCTGTGGCACTCCATTCATCATATTGCCAACCGGAAAATAACTATTTATGCTTACCCTTTGTTTCTTGTTAGCTAACCAATCCTCTATCCTTGGATTCTATTCATGCATCCATGCATTCTATCCATGATTTTGCATAGTAACCTCTGATGTTGTCGAATGTCTTTCAGAAATCCAAGTACATCACATCCACAAGTTCCCTTTATTTTCATTGCTTGCTAGATCCTCAAAGAACTCAATAAATTCATCAAACATAAATTCCCTTTCATAAAACCATGTTAACTGTCTATTACATATAATCTTAACAATAAATTAACAATATGTGCGCCTCATCTCTTGAATAGAAGAGTTAAATTCATTATTTTTCAAACTGACGAGACCGTTCCAGAATCGAGGGAGTTTCAGAAAATTAAACCAATGCAGCTACAATCTCAGCTGCCACTTATTTTAAGAATATAGGATGAAATCAATCAGGACCAGAGACTTGACAGCTTCTAATTCTAATATCATTCTTAGGAAACATTCCCTGATGATTGTGTTTGTGTTAAATTCCTTGCTCCCTTTCTCCCAGATTCACAATTATTTCTATGTTATTTGTATCCTTTACACAAAGACATGCAAAGTATCTGTTCAATTCATGCGCCATTTCTTTAGTTTACATTAATTCCCCAAACTCAATCTGCAAAACATCAACACTACTTTATTTATTTTATTTTTAGTACCTGTAGAAACTCACACTATTTGTTCTTATATTTCTAGCTAGCTTTCTCTCATACTTCTTCCTTGTTTATATTTTAGTCATTTTTTTGCTGTTTCTATAATCCATCCAATTTTCTGACCTGTCACAAAGGCATTGAGAAGGTGGTAGTGTCACTAGACTAGTAATACAACTTAGGGCAGCATAGTATAGTAGAGGACATGCCCCATCTGCATCATAGAACATAGAACACTACAGCACAAACAGGCCCTTCGGCCCACGTGTTGCGCCGATCACATCTACCAATCCACAGACCTATCTATAACCCCCTATCCCATTAGTTCCCATATACTCATCCAGAAGTCTTTTAAAAGACCCCAGCGAGTTCGCCTCTACCACCTCCGAAGCAGCCGATTCCATTCACTCACCACCCTCTGAGTGAAAAACTTACCCCTACCATCCCCTCTGTATTTGCTTCCCTGCACCTTAAATCTGTGTCCTCTAGTAGTGACCATTTCAGCTTGGGGAAATAGCCTCTGAAAATCCACCCTATCTATTCCTCTCAACATTTTATAAACCTTTATCAGATCGCCTCTCAACCTACGTCTCTCCAGGGAGAACAGTCCCAGCTCCCTCAACCTATCTTCATAAGGCATGCCTCCCAATCCAGGGAACATCCTTGTAAATCTCCTCTGCACTCTTTCAATAGCTTCTACATCCTTCCTATAGTCAGGTGACCAGAACTGCGCACAGTACTCCAAGTAGGGTCTGACAAGGGTCTTATAAAGCTGCATCATTACCTTCTGACTCCTAAACTCAATTCCTCGATTAATGAAGGCCAGTACACCGTACGCCTTCTTGACCACTTCCTCCACCTGCGAGGCCGATTTAAGAGTCCTATGGACCCAAACCCCAAGATCCTTCTGCTCTACAACACAGCTAAGATTCCTTCATCCCATTATTCTTGCCAAAATGGACCACTACACATTTATCCGCGTTGAAGTCCATCTGCCACTACTCCGTCCAGTCTTGCATCCTGTCTATGTCCCGCTGCAACTTTTGACATCCCTCCAGATCATCCACAACACCACTGACCTTTGTATCGTCGGCGAACTTACTAACCCATCCCTCCACTTCCTCATCCAGGTCATTTATGAAAATGACAAACAGCAGGGGTCCCAGAACAGATCCCTGGGGCACTCCACTGGTTACCGACCTCCATGAAGAACAAGACCCATCCACAACCACTCTCTGCCTTCTGCCGGCAAGCCAGTTCTGGATCCACAAGGCCAAAGCCCCTTGGATCCCATGCCCTCTCACCTTCTCAAGAAGCCTTGCATGGAGGACCTTATCAAACGCCTTGCTAAAGTCCATGTACACCACGTCCACCGCCCTTCCTTTGTCAATGTGTTCAGTCACATTTTCGAAGAACTCAACTAGGCTCGTAAGGCACGACCTGCCCTTGACAAAGGTATGCTGACTATTTCTGATCATTCTAAACTTCTCCAAATGTTCATATATCTTATCCCTCAGAAGCCTTTCCATCAGCTTACCAACCATTGAAGTCAAACTCACCGGTCGGTAATTTCCTGGACTATCCCTGTTCCCTTTCTTAAAAATAGGAACCACGTCCGCAATCCTCCAATCCTCCGGATCCCCCCCACTCCCTTCCCCCCCACCCGCCCCTCCCTTCCCCCCCCCCCGTCCTTCCCCCCCCCGCTCCCCCCTCCCCCCTCCCCCCCCTCCTCCCCCCCTCCCCCCCACTCCCGGACCCCCCTCCCCCCCCCCCTTCCTCCCCTCCCCCCCCCCGCCCTCCCCCTTCCCCTCCCCATTCCCCCCCCCCCCCCTCCCCCTTCACCCCCCCCCCTCCCCCCCCCTCCCCTCCCCTCCCCCCCCCTCCTCTCCCTCCCCCCCCCCTCCTCCCCCCCTCCCCGCCCCCCCCCCCTCCCCCCCTCCCCCCCCCCCCCACCCCCTCCCCCCCTCCCCCCCCCTCCCCTTCCCCCCCTCCCCGCTCCCCCGCCCCCCCCCCCCCCCCCCCCCCCCCCTCCCCTTCCCCCCCCCCCCCCCCCCCCTCCCCTCCCTTCCCCCCCCCTCCCCCCCCCCCCCCCCCCCTCCCCCCCTCCCGCCCCCCCCCCCCGCCCGCCCCCCCCCCCCTCCCCCCCCTCCCCCCTCCCCTCTCCCCCCCCCCCCCCCCCCCCTCCCCCCTCCCCCCCCCCCCTCCCCCCCCTCCCGCCCCCTCCCCCCCCCGCCCCCCTCCCCCCCCCCCCCCCCCCCAAGTCCCCTACCCCCGCTCCCCTCCCCTCCCCCTCCCCCCTCCCCCCCTCCCCCCCATCCCCCCCTCCGCCTCCCACAGTCCCCCGTTCCCCCCCCCCCCTCCACCTCCCCCCCCCCCCCCCCTCCCCCTCCCTACGCCTCACCCCCCCCTCCCCTCCCGCTCCCCCACCTCCCTCCCCTCCCCCCCCCCTCCCCCACCCCTCCCCCCCTCCCCCCCCCTCCCCCCCCCCCCCACTTCCCCATCCCCCCCCCCCTCCCTCCCCCCACCCCCCCCCCCCCCCCCCCCCCCCCCCCCCCCCTCCTCCCCCCCCCCCTCCCCCCCCCTCCCCCCCTCGAATCCTCCCCCCCCCCCTCCCCCCCGCCCCCCCCCCCCCCCTCCTCGCCTCACCCCCTCCCCCCTCTCCCCCCCCCCTCCCCCCCCCCCTCCCCCCCCTCTCCTCCCCTCCCCCCCTCTTCCCCCTCCCCCCCTCTCCTCCCCTCCCCCCCTCTCCTCCCCTCCCCCCCCTCCCACCCTCCCCCCCTCTCCTCCCCCTCCCCCCCACCCCGCCCCCCCCCTCCCTCCCTCCCCCCCGTCCCTCCCTCTCCCCCCCACCCCCCCCCCCCTCCCCCCGCCCCCTCCCATCCCTCCCCCCCCTCCCCCCCTCGCCCCCTCCCCCCCCTTCCCTCCCCCTCCCCCCTCCCCCTCTCCCCTCCCCCCCCCCCCCTCCCCCCTCTCATTCCCCCCTCCCCTCCCCCCCCTCTCCTCCCCTCCCCCCCCCCTCCTCCCCCCCTCCCCTTCCCCCTCTCCCTCCTCCCCCTCCTCCCCTCTCCACTCTACCGATTCAGACCGCGAGGCGCGTTTTTGACCATCAGCGCGGCCAACTCAGAAACCTCGCGCACAAAAGCCGAGGCGGGAACAGCGGAGAACCGTTAGAGTCAAATAGCGGGAAAGCGCGTGAGCGGGCAGCGCGAGATGGGAGCGGTGAGACGGGTGGGAGGGTGGACAGGAGAGACAGCAGGGAGATAAAAGAGAGAGGGAAAAAAATGAGGTGAGAGACGGAGAGTTGGTGGAGTGGAACAGCAGAGTGAGAGAGGGGTGGGAGAAAGAATAGTAGGAAGAGAATCGCAAGATAATTGAAGATAGGGAAGGCTGATATTACTCATGGAGAGTGAAACTGACTGGTGGGAAGAGAACTTGGAAAAAAAATGCAGGATTTGGGTGGATATAGTGAGAAGTCTCACAACACCAGATTAAAGCCCAATGGGTTTAATTTGTTAGCATGAGCTTTTGGAGCGTTGCTCCTTCCTCAGGTGAGTGTTGGATTTTAACCTGGTGTTGTGAGACTTGTTACTATGTCCACCCCAGTCCAATGCTGGCATCTCCATGTCATGGATTTGGATGAGAGCAGAAATGTAGAGGTAAATTTGGGAGAGCCAGCATGATGGGTAGGGGAATATATCTGAAGGGAGAGAATCCAGTTACTAATTTGGGGAGAGGAGAGAGCCATCAGGGAAGGGGAAGAAAGAACCAGAAAATGCTGGAAAAGTACAGTATCTCCATGGATACAGTCAGACCTCTCTTGAGGTCTGAGATGAGGCCTCTTTTTGATTAAGATTCCAGCAGCCACAGCTTTTATCTAAGGGGAAGACAGAGTTGCTGAGAGAGCATCTGAGATGGATGAGTGCTATATGTAGATAAATGTGGCTAAAGGAAGAGAGGTGCAACTGGGTTTATTTTGTTCCACTGCTGAAGGCACCATCTTACCATCTGCTTGATTGTTTTCCATGCATTGAATTTCAGTATCCTGTGTTCTCGTAGGAACATTCCTATATGAATAGGGCCTGCAACCTGGCCACCTGATTGGCAACTTTTTTTGAAAGAAAAATGTTTGTGATTGTTGCAAAGCTGCCTTTCTTCACCTTCACCTATGAAGAGAGACTGTTAGATCTCTACCAACTAATTGAATTGTGAAAAATATGTAGGACATATGGGGTTGGGAGAAATGTCAGAGCCTTGTTAATTTGGGACTTTATTTGTGTTGGCTGGGAATTTCTGATACCACCATGGCAGGACCTTTTGTGGAGGATGCAGTGGTGTAAGGTGTAAATCTTCCTGAAATGTGTCCTGCAGAATTTTCTGGCACATTATTTCCTGGGCTATCTGCAGGAGAATTTGCTGGTTTGGTTTCTGTGGAATGAGTTGACAAGTGGATCAAATGTCAATGGCAGGTGGTTTAGGATGTATTAATCACAATATCATAAGTTTTAATTAAACTATGAAAAAGAACAAAAGTGACACTATTTGGAGGAAGGCCAAATTTGGTGGGCTGAGAATAGATCTGCCCTGGGTAAAATTGTAATCAAACAGCAAGAAACATTTAAAAAGGAAAATGTTTAAGTACTGTTGAGATGCATTCGCTTGGGGGGTTGGGGATGGGGCGAAGAGAAGATATAGGGAATGATCTCTGGATGACAAAAGTGAAAAGTAAGCAAAAGAAAGCTGAAAATGGGTGAGTATTACAATGTTAAGGTGATGCTAGTGACAGGATAAATAGAAAGTTCTAAGCAGAAGTGGGGAATAAAAAGGAACAAAGAACATGAGATGATACTGGGATGAGTTCCATTTCAGACTAAAAGGGGATGAATCTATGCATGGAGATAGAGGACATTGCTGAAGTACTAAATTGTACTGTTTCTTCAAGGAAGAAGATGTTACTAATGAATGAGGAGGAAATGAGAATCTGGATGGCCTAAACATAGATAGAGAAGGTGGGATAATTAGTGGAACTAAATTCACTTGCAAAGCATTTAGCTACATCCTAGCTCTGACTGTGGCTGGGATTTTAACATTACGTTGTGGGCCCAATGCAGTCATAAAGTGGGGCGTAAAGCGATTAGCATGAAACCGGCACCATTTTGAGTGGTCAGTCTCTTGGGAATGGGCAAGAGGCAGGTTAATTTATTGAAATTTATTTTTAAAAGCATTTACATGTCATTAGTGAGCCCAGCGCTCAATCATCCAGGCTTGCCTGCTTTTATTTCCTCATCAGGAAACGTTCTCACCGACAAGGAATAGATATGCTCCCCATGAACGTGGAGCACTCAAATTGGGATCCCTTGGGAAGGCCAAAGGTAGGGGCTGGGGCCAATGGGGTGAGGGTGCTTATTGTTATTCTTAAGTGATCAGTAGGGAAAGGGAGGGAGAGGAGGCGCATACCACTGCAGAGATCAGTGGGGACCGTATTTTGGATCACCAGCTCCCACAATTGCTGGGGGTGCACTCCTTAAGGCAGTCTGCACCGGCAAGGGTTTGACAGCTCTGTCCGACCCCTGCTAATGTGCATGTGCAGCATCAGAGGCCTGCACATGCACACTATCTTCTTCTGCAGACATTAGTCACCCTAAGCCCTGCCCGTCTTCTGCAGCAAGCAACAGATTTGCAAAGAATTTTGCAGTCATCGTGTATGGTTGTGCCTAAAAACACTCTACAAAACGGATCTGAAACTCAGTTTGAAGTCTGACCATTGCTTAGATAACAAATGGTAAAATACCACCTGTAACACTATTCTGCACCTTCTCCCCTAGTTACTCTATGAACAGTATGTTCCTTCCATACAATAGAGACAAAACAATGTATCACTATTCCAATGCATGTGAAACAATTAAATCAATTACTTCAAAATGTACTGCTAGACATATTGATACACTCAGGACAGGCAGTGCAGTCAGCTGAATCCAATTTTGAACCAAGTGCTGGGGGTTAAGTGAGAGAATCTTAGCTATTTTGGTAACGTAATTTTGTTTGTATTTAACATCTAACTGAAATTTACTATTTAAAGTCTAAATTTCATCCATGTGGAGAGCAGCTGAAGTTAGTTAATTTAAGGAAACTAGCTTAAAATATTTTTTCTGTACTTGGTTGAGTTAACTTTAATTTCAGTACATATAAATAAGGCATCTCTGCACCATAGCCCTGAGTGCTGGGAGTTGGAGTACCTTCTTACCTCCCTCATTCATCCATGCTTTTTCTAACTTTCATTCTGTAAGAATTTATTCTTGGAAAGAAGCTAGTTATTTGTTAATTATCTAGTAATTTATTCTTTTTCCAAGGTTTAAAATAATACATTATTTTCCTTTTATATAATTTGTGTAAGTTAATTAAAAACATAAAAATGGCAGGATATGTAGTGTGTCACAGATGCAGCATATGGGAGCTCCTGGATGTCAGTCTGATTCAAAACAAACACATCTGCAGTCAGTATTTGCTGTGCATGGAATTTTGGTTCAGTCACTGAGCTGTAGGCCCAAGTGCAGTTATTGTAATGCTTCAACAGAGGGGACAATTACCTGGACAATCTATCAGAAGGCCTGATAGTTTCCTTAATTAACTTCAGCTGCTCTGATGAAATTTCAAATTTAAATAGTAAATTTCAAAGAACACAACAGTGTGGGAAACAGGCCCTTCGGCCCAATGAGCCTGTGCCGCCGCCACCCCAATGTTCCCACCTCTACCTATGATTCCTGTCTGTTTATAGATCTATGAATTAAAAACCAAATTTGAGACAATTTAGGGAGAATTTTGCCAATTAGCCCAAGAGCACATCTTTGGGATGTGGGAGGAAACCGGAGCACCCAGAGAAAACCCACGCAAGCACAGGGAGAATGCGCAAACTCCCACAGGCACAGGCCCAAATCCATGTATCTGCACAGCACAGCGATAGTCACTGAGCTGTTGTGTTGCTCATCAAATGGTCCAGGTCAAGCGTACACTAACGACGTGAAGCACTAGGATACTCTTGAAAAAAAAATCCAAGAGCAGCCCTCTCATGACCCATCGTGTGTATGCCCTATGTTAGACGACAAGGTGGACCAAAGCACCTGTAGGATAAAAACAAGTACATCAATATCATCATCTATTTACACACTTCTCAAGGACTCCCAAGACTTATATCCCTATTTTAAATCAGTTTTCTATACCCCTGTATTCCCATTCTGTTCATGTATCCATCTAAGTATTTCTTAAATAACTCCAGAGTGCCTGCCTCCGCCACTTTACTTGGCAATGCATTCCATACCCCTGCCACCCTCTGTGAAAAAACTCCCTCTAGCATCCAAATTATACCTTACCCCCCCCTCACCCTCAGCCCATGACCCCTTGTGCTATTTGAGTCCATCTTACAGTAAACAGGGTTAAGCTTTTTCCTATTTAAACCCCTCATAATCTTGTACACTTCTATTATATCTCCTCTAAGTCTACATCTTTCTAAGGAAAACAGTCCCAATTTGCCTAACCTCTACTTGTAACTCAGACCTTCCATACCAGGCAGCATCCTGGTAAACCTCCTCTGCACTCTCTCCAGAATCTCCACGTCCTTCCGGTAGTAGGGCGACCAGAACTGGACGCAGTATTCCAAATGAGGTCTAACCAACGTTTTATACAACTGCAACATTAAAGGCAAGCTCTTGTACTCTATACCCCTTCCTATAAAGGCTAGCATACTATATGCTTTCTTCACAACCTTCTCCACTTGCTCTGCCACCTTCAGAGACTTGTTCACCTGCACCCCCAGGTCCCTCTGCGTTTCTATACTCTTAATAGGTCTACCTTTTATCATATACCTCCCCCCTACATTCTTTCTCCCGAAATGTATCACCTCACATTTATCAGGATTAAATTCCATCTGCCATCTGTCTGCCCAAGCTACCAGCCTATCTATGTCCTGCTGCATCACCTGACAATGCTCCTCACTATCCGCAAGTCCAGCCATCTTTGTATTGTCTGCAAACTTGCTGATCACTCCACTTACTCCCTCTTCCAACTCATTTATATATATTACAAATAGAAGAGGTCCCAGTACCGAGCCCTGTGGCCCACCACTAGTGACCAACCTCCAGCTAGAAAAACAGCCTTCCACTATTACTCTGTCTCCTATTACCAAGCCAGTTACTTATCCATCTAGCTACCTGTCCTTGTACCCCATGAGCCTTGACCTTTTCAACTAACCTCCCATGAGGGACTTTGCCAAATGCCTTACTGAAATGCATATAGACGACATGAATGGCTCGCCTTTTGTCGACCGTTTTCGTTACCTCCTCAAAAAATTCTACCAGATTCGTAAGGCATGACCTCCCCTTAACATGGCACAATTCTGCAGAAAATGATGAAATGTGACCGACCAGTTCCTTGGACAAGCATGGCCTTCAGTGACATTGGTTTTCAAACATCTGCAAGTCTGTAGATCTTGGGTCTCTTGAGGTGCCTCTGAGCTATGGCTTTGAGATTTATCCTGCAGAGGAAGCCCTGCCATCCCTTCCTCTTCAGATTTGCTCTTTCCTTTGGATCATGCACCTCCAGTGATGTCTTCTCTCCTTTTCTTTGTTCTTTAAATGAATGACAGCAAGATACTAGACTCCATGTTTATACATGCTCCTTACTGCGATATTAAAGTGATTTGAAGGTTATCTTCTATTTCCCAAATACCACTTTAACTATTCATCATCTGTAAAACATTACTGGCCATCTCATGATATTTTACACTTGTCACCAAACCTGTGTAATGCCAAGCTAATGGAAGTATTCAGACCTTCCCAGTCCACCCATATTTAAATTTACCCTAACATTTTTCTAAATCAAAGCACCATCCATGTCTACACATGCCCCTTTCTACTACTTGTAGAACCTTGGTCACTCCAGTTTCACAAAATAAGTCTTCAGTCTATCTGAAAAATCTTAGCTACTGTGTTTCTTGGTAGCTGTGTAAAACAGTAAGTTGCAAAGTTGACCAAATGGATAAATGTATACAAGTACAGAATGGGTTACAACAATCCTCAAAATACTGCCAAATTCTGCTATCTTTGTCAAGAGGAAAACTTTTTTACAGTTCAACATTTATCTGTAGTACTTGCTAAATTGGCACCATCACTGACGAGGGGATTAAGGGTTATGAGGAGAAAGCAGGAAAGTGGTACTGAACCACTGCAGATCAGCCATGATCTTATTGAATGGCGGGGCAGGCTCAAGGGACTGGATGGCCTACTCTTATTTCTTGTGTTCTTATTTCCAGCTATGAATATTTGATACAAGGTCCTACACTAGAATGTTCTGTTCCTGACTCTTAAGTATGCAACTCCCATATAAGGATAGATAGCTTGTAATGGAGTACTTTTACTCCATTTTGCAACCTCTTGGAAAGGATAAGAAGTGCTTTTGAAGCACCCCAAACCCAACAAAAGCATTTAAATCAAAGAGCTCAAACTTTGTGGCAGAGCTCATGGGTGGGTGCATATTATCAAACATGACTTTCAAGGTCATCAAATTCACTGCATAGATAGAGACGTAATAATTATCACATTTTCAATTCCAATGGGAACTTGAATCTGCTGTTGATATAAAAAAAACAATTATTCACACACTAAATGTATAGTATGTTACATAGCATGGAACTGTATTGAGTCATCATGAGCAGTGTCATGGGATATTTAGTAATATATGGACTGCAATTTCCTTGGAAGTTGCTCTTGTTCCATCCACTTCATGTAAATGGTATTTCTGCTGATGAAGTGTGAGCTGTTTTGAGGAGATTCTGGACTGGTGTATTGCCATTCAGAAACAATAAAGCTTTGTTTTGAATTTCCTAAAAGGAGAAATTCTTCATAGAATCCAAGAGGAGGAAATGTTATGGAAAAAAGGATGTTCGGAGTTTAAAGACAGTCAGCAGGTAAATGTAATATTTCAGAATCTGAGATTTCTTTCGGCATTGGTGGAGTGTGCTGGCTTACTCGGTGCATTCAGTGAAAGAATGGGAAGGTAGAATTATGCCACTGAGCTAATGGTAAAGCAGCAGGTATGGATTGTATTCATACAGAATTTCTAAGAACTACACTGAAGAATGACAATAGCTGTGGAGAACATTCTATGCACCTTTTTTGATTTGGTTTGAAATGCCTGTTTTGAAGCTAGTAAATAGAATACAGTTTGAGGCATGTATATCCCCTCAAGAAAATATACCCTGGCTACATGTTAAGACCACTGAGAAAATTATTCTTCTAAATTGCAATGAGTGCAAACCTGTTTAACTTTCCTTTATAGGACAATCCCTCTATAGCAGGGATTATCCTAGTGAATGTTCTCTGAACTACTTCCAATGAAATAAAATCCTCCCTTAAATAAAGGGGACCAAAAGTGTTCAGTATTCCAGATGCCTTATACATTTGCAGCAAAACTTCCCTACACTAAAAAGGGCTGCTTTAGTTGTCTGCAACTATAGGCTCACAGATAATCAAGAATAGATTGGATTTCTTTTTTTTAGAAGTAATCTATAAATTGGGGCTTTATTTAATGAGTGTTATACTGCTCAACCAAAACAAAGGGGGATACAGAGTTATAGTGCTCTTATAATTAACCATCAAAAAAGAATAGTTTATTATTTAAATGGCGAAACACTGCAGAAAACTGCAACAGAAAGCAACTTGAAGGTACTTTGGTATAAAACACAAAACTGACACACAGGTGCAGCAAATAATCAGGACAGCTAATGGAATTTTGGCTCTTATTTTAAGGTGGTTGGAGTATTACGCGTAGGGAAGTTTTTTGTTGCAAATGTACAAGACATTGTGACCACGTCTGGAATATTGAACAGTTTGGTCCCCTTTATTTAAGGATTTTATTTCATTGGAAGTAGTTCAGTTAATGTTCACAAGGATGATCCTTGCAATTTAAAGAATGAGAAGTAATCTCATTTAAACATGTTCTTAAGGGACTTAACAGAGCTTAGGACAAGAGGCATAGTTTCAGAATAATGGGGTGCCAATTTAAGACTCGGATGAAAAGGAATTTCTTCTGAGGGTTGAATTTTGGATCTCCTTGCCACAGCTGTGGAGCAGAGTCATTGTGTGTATAGAACATAGAAAAACTACAGCACAAACAGGCCCTTCAGTGCACAAGTTGCAACAATGATATCCATGCCTACTAGGTTTACCTATAACAAGGAACAGTACAGCACAGGAAACAGGCCCTTCGGCCCTCCAAGCCTGTGCTGTTCATTGGTCCAACTAGACCATTCGTTTGTATCCCTCAATTCCCAGTCTGTTCATGTGACTGTCCAGGTAAGTCTTAAACGATAGTGTCTGCCTCCACGGCCCTACTTGGCAGTTCATTCCAGGCCCTACCACCCTCTATTTTTAAAAAACAAATCCCTCTGATATTTGAGTTATACCTTGCCCCTCTCTCCTTGAGACCTGATTGTCACCTCTGACCTGGGAAGAAGCTTCCCACAGTTCACCCCATCTATACCCTTCATAATTTTGTATACCTCTATTAGGTCTTCCCTGATTCTCCATCTTTCCAGAGGGAACAACCCCAGTTTACCCAGTCTTTTCTCATAGCTAAGACTCTCCATACCAGGCAACATTCTGGTAAACTTCTCTGCACTCTCCAAAGCCTCCACGTCCTTCTGGTAGTGCGGCGACCAGAACTGGATGCAGTACTTCAAATGTGGCCTAACCAGTGTTCTACACAGCTGTAGCATCAGACTCCAGCTTTTATACTCTATACCATATGCCTTCTTCACATTCTCCATCTGTGCTGCCACCTTCAAGGATTTATGGACTTGACACCTAGGTCGCTCTGTTTCTATACTCCGGGTCTGCCATTTTTTGTACAACTCCCCCCTACATTAGTTCTTCCAAAATGCATTACTTTGCATTTATCTGGATTAAATTTCAGCTGCCAATTCTCAGCCCTATCTATATCTTGCTATCCGCAAGTCCAGCCATCTTTGTGTCATTCGCAAACTTGCTGATAACACCAGTTACACCTTCTTCCAAATCATTTATATATGTCACAAATAGCAGTGGTCCCAGTACAGAGATCTGTGGAACACCAGTGGTTACAGACTTCCAGCTGGAAAAAGACCCTTTGACTGCTATCCTCTGTCTCTTGTGGCCAGGCCAGTTCTCTATCGATTTAGCCACCTCTCCTTGTAACCCATGAACCTTAACATTTTTCACCAACCTACCATAAGGGACTTTGTCAAATGCCTTAATGAAATCCATATAGACAACATCCATGGCCTTTCCTTCGTCAACTGTTTTTGTCACCTCAGAAAACTCCTCCAAATTTGTAAGGCATGACCTCCCTCTTACAAAGCCATGCTATCTGTCACTAATTAGATTGTTCTGTCCTAAATGCGCATACGTCTATCTCTAAGAATCCTCTCCAATAACTTCCCTACCACAGACGTCAAGCTCACTGGCCTATAATTACCCAGATTATCTCTGCTAGCCTTCTTAAATAATGGTACCACATTGCTATCCTCTGGGACCTCATTTGTGTCCAGTGAAGTGACAAAGATGTCTGTCAGAGGCCCAGCAATTTTATCTCTTGTCTCCCTGAGCAGCCTAGGATAAATGCCGTCAGGCCCCGGAGATTTGTCAGTTTTAATGTTACCTAAAAACCTAACATTTACTCCTTTGTAATGGAGATTATCCTCAACGGGTCAACAACTCCCTCCAAGACACTTCCAGACAACAAGTCCTCCTCCTTTGTGAACACTGACGCAAAGTGTTCATTCAGGATCTTCCTCCTTTCTTCAGGCTCTAAATATAGTTCCCCTCCTTTGTCCCTAAGAGGACTGATTTTTTTTTTTCCTTATTTTTCTCTGTTACAACTCTTTCGTTCTTAACATATGAATAAAATGTGTTTGGATTATCCTTGATCTTGTCTGCCAGACCATTTCATCTCTGTACCTAGTCCCCAGCATCTTAAACCTGTGTCCTTTGGTAGCAACCATTTCAGCCCTTGGAAAAAGCCTCTGAGAATCTACCTGATCTATACCTCTGAACATCTTATCCGCTTCTATCAGGTCACCTCTCATCCTTTGTCTCTCCAAGGAGAAAAGACCAAGCTCCCTCAACCTATCCTCATAAGGCATGCCACCCAAACCAGGCAACATCCTTGTAAATCTCTGCACTCTTTCAATGGTTTCCACATCCTTCCTGTAATAAGGCAATCAGAACTGAGCGCAGTATTTCGAGAGAAGACTGACGGATCCTATAAAGCTGCAACATTACCTCCTGACTCCTGAACTCAATTTCTTGATTGAAGGCCAGCAACACCATATGCCTTCTTAACCACATCCTTACCTGTGAGGCTGATTTGAGAGTCCTACAGACCTGGACCCCAAAGTCCTTTTGATCCTTTACACTGCTAAGATCTTAACCTTGATATTATACTCTTTTTTTCATCCCATTTGACCTGCCAGAATGGACCACCAGATATTTGAGTTGAAGTCCATCTGCCACTTCTCTGCCCAGTCTTGCATTCTATTTCTATCATGCTGCAACCTCTGACGTCCCTCCAAATGATCTACAACACCACCAATCTTGTCGTCAGCAAACTTACTAACCCATCTCTTAGTTCTTGGGTGGTATTGTGGTTTGTCTTTTGTACTGTAGTGATTCTGTATTTTCCATGTTTTTTTGGCACCACTATCATAAATGGAATAGATTCTGAACAAATCTAAAATAAAAACTATACATCCATGAGGTACCTGCAGCAGCAGCAAAATTATACTCCAGAATCTAGTAGCATAGCATTTCCCTCACTCAAGCTAAGGACCAATCCTGGCTCAATGAAGAGTGCCAGGAGCATGCCAGGATTGGCACCAGACGTATCTTTAAAGAAAACTAAACTTAGTAAAGATACAACATAGGATTATTTGCATGCTAAACAGCAGAAATAACGTGATAGAACTAAATGACTCCCCCATTCTGATTATTTTAGGATTCAGATGGAAAAGGATGCTTGTTACTCTAGGGACAGGGTGCTGAATTGGGGCAAGGCTAACTACAGTCGGATTAGGCAGGAACTTGCGGAAACTGATTGGGAACGGTTGTTTGAGGGTAAGTCCACCCTGGGCATGTGGGAGTCTTTCAAGCGAATACTGAAAATCTTGCAAGAAAGATATGTGCCAGTTAAGAGGAAAGATGGGAAAGGTAGGATTAGAGAGCTGTGATTACTAGGGATATTGAGGACTTAGTTAGGAAGAAAAGAGAGGCGTATGACATGTCAAAGCAGCTGGGAACAGAGAGAGTGTTGGAGGAATATAAAGAGAGTAGGAGGGAGCTCGAACGGGAAGTTAGAAGGGCAAAAAGGGGGCATGACATGGTTTTAGCGGACAGGATTAAGGAAAATCCAAAGGCTTTTTACTTCTATGTTAGGAATAAAAGGGTGGTTAGAGGAAAAATCGGACCTCTTGGGACAGAGGAGGGGAACTGTGCTTAGAGCCCAAGGGAATGGGGGAGATCCTGAAAGATACTTTGTTGGTATTCATGAAGGAGAGGGGCTTGTTGACCAGTCCTGTCTCTGAGGGAGCTGTAGACCATTTGAGGGAAATATCCATACTGAGGGAGGGAGTGTCAGAGTTTCTAGGTAGCATTAAAACTGAAATCCCTGGGGCCTGATGGCATTTATCCCAGGCTGCTTAGGGAGGTGTGAGGTGAAATTGCTGGGCATCTGACGCAAATCTTTGTCTTTTCTTTGGACACAGGTGAGGTCCCAGAGGACTGAGAATAGCTAATAGAACATAGAACAATACAGCACAGAACAGGCCCTTCGGCCTTCGATGTTGTGCCGACCAAAATGAAAAGCAATGCCCCTCCAAACTAAACCATTCCCTTCTCTTCCATATACTTATCAACTAACCTCTTAAACGCCACCAAACTTGGCGCATCTACAACAGCTGCAGGCAGGGCATTCCACTCCCTAATCACTCTTTGAGTAAAGACCTACCCTGACATCCGTCCATAATGGAAGAGAAGGGAATGTTTTAGTTTGGAGGGGCATTGCTTTTTATTTGGTCGGCCAACATCGAAAGGCCGAAGGGCCTGTTTCTGTGCTGTATGTTCTATGTTTCTATGTTCTATAACTCATACCCCTTAATTTAAAGCTGGTCCCCTCGTGCTAGCTTTCTCCTCCTAGGAAGGCTATCACTGTCCACCCTATCTAAACCTCTAATCATTTTATCATCTTCAATAACATTCCCCTCTTAGCCGCCTCCTTTCTAACGAAAACAACCTCATCCTTCAACCTCTCTTCATAGGACCTGCCCTCCATACCAGGCAACATCCTGTAAAACCCCTCTGTACCCTCTCCAATGCTCCACATCTTTCCTACAATGTGGCGCCAGAACGCACACAATACTCCAATGCGGCCCCACTAGAGTTTTGTACAGTTGCAACATGATGCTGCGGCTCCTAATTCATCCCCCTACAATAAAGCTAAGACTCCTATGCATTCCTTAACACTTTATCCACTTGACTGCCTACGTTCGGGATCTATTGACCTACACCAAGATCCTTCTGTTCCTCAACACTATTAAGAGCCCTACCATTAGCCCCTATACTCTACACATTTTTGTTCCGCCAAATTCTACCTCACACTTTTTCCTCTTAGACTCCATTTGCCACCTCTCGTCGCCCATCTCTGCAACTTGTCCAAGTCCTTTTTACACTAAAAACCAACCCCTCTTCACATATCTACCACTTCCACAACTTGTGGTCATCTGCAAATTTACTGATCCATCCCCTCAATACCCTCATCCGATCATTTTATAAAAATTACAAACAGGCAGGCCCTAACCCAAAACCGACCCCTGAGGCCCCAATCGTCACTGCACTCCACGATGAATATCTCCATCAACACACCCTCTGTCTTCTATCTGCTAGCCAATTCCTCACGCCAATTAGCTAAATCACCCTCTATTCCACCATCTGCATTTTCTGTAGAAGTCTTCCATGGGCCACCTTATCAAACGCCTTACTAAAGTCCATATATACTACATCAACCGCCTTACCCCCATCCACCTCTCTGTCACTTTCTCAAAAAACTCAATGAGGTTAGTAAGGCATGACCTACCCTTCACGAAACCATGCTGACTATCCCCAATCAATTCATTTCTCTCTAAATAACTATAAATCCTATCCCTAATAATTCTCTCCAATACCTTGCCCACAACAGAAGTAAGACTCACTGGCCTATAATTCCCAGGAAGGTCTCTCTTCCCCTTCTTAAACAATGGGACCACATGTTGATGTCGTCTATATGGATTTCAGTAAGGCATTTGACAAAGTCCCTCATGGGAGGTTAGTTGAAAAGGTCAAGGCTCATGGGATACAAGGACAGGTAGCTAGATGGATAAATAACTAGCTTGGTAATAGGAGATAGAGAGTAATAGTGGAAGGGTGTTTTTCTAGCTGGAGGTTGGTCACTAGTGGTACTGGGACCTTTTCTATTTGTAATATATATAAATGACTTGGAAGAGGGAGTAAGTGAAGTGATCAGCAAGTTTGCAGATGACACAAAGATGGCTGGACTTGCGGATAGTGAGGAGCATTGTCAAGCGATACAGCAGGACCTAGACTGGTAGCTTGGACAGATACATAGCAGATGGAATTCAATCCTGACAAACGTGAGGTAATGCATTTTGGGAGAAAGAATGTAGGGGGGAGATATATGATAAAGGGTAGACCTATTAAGAGTATAGAAACGCAGAGGGACCTGGGAGTGCAGGTGCACAAATCTCTGAAGGTGGCAGAGCAGGTGGAGAATGTTGTGGAGAAAGCATATAGTATGTTAGCCTTTATAGGAAGGGGTATAGAGTACAAGAGCTGGCCTTTAATGTTGCAGTTGTATAAAACATTGGTTAGACCTCATTTGGAATACTGTGTCCAGTTCTGGTCGCCTTGCTACAGGAAGGACGTGGAGACTCTGGAGAGAGTGCAGAGGAGGTTTACCAGGATGCTGCCTGGTATGGAAGGTCTGAGTTACGAGGAGGGGTTAGGCAAATTGGGACTGTTTTCGTTAGAAAGACATAGACTAAGAGGAGATCTAATAGAGGTGTATAAGATTGAGGGGTACAGATAGAGTAAACAGGGTTAAGCTTTTTCCTAGGATGGACTCAAATAGCACGAGGGGGCCAAGGGCTTAGGGTGAGAGGGGTAAGGTATAATTTGGATGCTAGAGGGAGTTTTTTCACAGAAGGTGGTGGGGGTATGGAACGCACTTGCAAGTAAAGTGGTGGAGGCTGGCACTCTGGAGTTAAGAGATACTTGGATGGACACATCTAAGAATGGGAATGGAGGGATATAGAAAACTGATTTAAAATTGGGATCGTGAGCCTTGGGAGTTCCGTGGGAGGTGTGTAAATTGTTGATGATATTGATGTATTTGTTTTATCCTATAGGTACTTCGGTCCGCCTTGTTGTCTAACAAGGGGCACACGCGATGAGTTGTGAGAGGGCTACTCTTGGATTTTTTTTTTGAGTATCCTAGTGCTTCACGTCGTTAGTGTATGCTTGACCTGGACCATTTGATGGGCAACACAACAGCTCAGTGACTATCACTGTGCTGTGCAGATACATGGATTTGGGCCTGTGTCTGTGGGATTTGCATATTCTCGCTGTCCCTTGCGTGGGTTTTCTCTGGGTACTCCGGTTTCCTCCCACATGCCAAAGTTGTGCTCTTAGGCTGATTGGTAGAACAAATTCTTCCTAAATTGTCTCAAATTTGGTTTCAATGCATAGATCTATAAACACAGACAGGGATCACGGGCAGAAGTGGGAACATGGAGGTGGCAACACGGCTTGTTGGGTCGAACGGCCTGTTTCCCATGCTGTTTTGTTCATGGTTCTTTGTTCTTAATAAATGGATAAAAGTTTTATAGTCCTGTCATATCGAGTATTGAACAGTGGTAGACAACTTAACAATTAACAGGAGGAAAAGATCCCACAATGTCCCCATTTATATTTGGGGGAGGTGTGTTAGAGGGAGACAGGAACTCTAGTGGTGGTGATTGGGGAAGAGAGGGCGAGATGGGGGAGCTTTGCAAGGTTGGTGATTGAATGGAGGGAAGTGAGGGGGAACTCTGCAATATTGGCGAAGGGGGGAGTTCTGCAAGGGTAGTGATTGTGGAGGGGGTGCTTGGCAATGGTGATGATTGGGGGAGTGAGTGTGGACTGTAGTGGTAGTGATAAGTTTGGGAGGGGGTTGGGAAGAGGGTGGGAACTGCAACAAGGGTGATCGGAGATATCTACAATGATGGTGATCGGGGGATGATATAGAACATAGAACATAGAACATTACAGCACAGAACAGGCCCTTCGGCCTTCGATGTTGTGCCGACCAAAATAAAAAGCAATGCCCCTCCAAACTAAACCATTCCCTTCTCTTCCATATACTTATCAATTAACCTCTTAAACGCCACCAAACTTGGCGCATCTACAACAGCTGCAGGCAGGGCATTCCACTCCCTAATCACTCTTTGAGTAAAGAACCTACCTCTGATATCCGTCCTATAACTCATACCCCTTAATTTAAAGCTGTGTCCCCTCGTGCTAGCTTTCTCCATCCTAGGAAAAAGGCTATCACTGTCCACCCTATCTAAACCTCTAATCATCTTATATGCTTCAATAAGATCCCCTCTTAGCCGCCTCCTTTCTAACGAAAGGGGAAGGGGATATGATAGGGGAAGGGGCTGAATAGAGGGAACTTTGCAATAGTGGTGATCGGGAGAACTCTGCTGGGGAGGGCGGAGCTGATCCATGTAGTGGGAAGGTGAGATAGGAGATTGCCTATTTTGCCAGTAGGAAATCTCCCATTTCGCTGGGACTTTGGGGTGCATGAGTAATGGTATTCTTCAAGCTGACTTGTTGGCAAGGTTAGGCCCTTCCCCTGCGTTGTTGCTCTTTTTTATTCAACTAAGTGTCAAGATTGGGCTTTTATTACTTACTAAAAAAAAGGTCTAAATCTCCTAATTTTTCACACAGCACTTGAATTTTTCTTGTAAGATCACTTATGTTTTTGGAGTTAGCCAAGGTGAAGTGCACAACTAACCAGTCAACTTTTTGTGGAAGATTTTATTAAGCCTGCAAGATCCACAGGACTACAGGGCAGTATTAATAACTGACCACCAAGCTGACTCATTAAAGAATCTTGAGGAATAGCTGTGTAGATTTCTTTATCACAGAAGACTGGAGGTCAATTAACTGAATATACTTTAGAAGGAAATAGATTTCTAGCATGTTTGTGCAAAACAATAAATGAGCAATGGCAGATCTTCATGATGTAGATAGTTTGTATTCAAACTAAGCATATTTCTTTCAGGAGGAAATATGGAACAACACAGCACTGGAAACAGGCTCTTCAGTCCAACGAGCCCGCACCACCATTTTAACACTGAATGCCCTCCTCTACCTATGATCTTTGTCTACGCTTGTTGGGGAAGATGGAGGGAAGACTAATTTAGGGTCAATTTGTTACACTAGTCAGCCTAAGAGCACGTTTTTGGCGTGTGGGAGGAAACCGGAGCACCCAGAGAAAACCCACACAATTACAAGGAGAATGTGCAAACTCCCGCAGTTACTGGCCCAAATCCATGTATCTGTGCAGCAACAGTGATAGTCACTGAACTGTATGTTGCCTATCAGATGGTCCAGTTTAAACGTACAGTAACGTGAAGCACTAGGCAACTCTTGAAGCAACATTCAAGAGCAGCCCTCTCACAACCCATGGCGTGTATGTCCATTGTTAGACAACAAGGTGGACTGAATCAACTGTGATGTAAAAGAAAAAACATCAATAAACATGCACAATTTAGACATTTATGGAATCCTCAGAAGTAAAACAAGTGTGCCATGAAATATGTTGGAATGTCCATAGGAATCAATTGATTCCCAGGGACGTCCCAAGGCTCTTGGTTTTTATTTAGAATAGTCTCCTGTATCCCTCCATCTCTAGTCCGCTCATGTGCCTATCTAAGTAAATCTTAAACAATTCTAGCGTGCCTGCCTCCATCACCCTCTATGTGGAAAAACCTCCCTCTAACATCCAAATTATATCTCGCCCCCTCACCTAAGCCTGTGGCCCCTTGTAATTTTTGTATCCACCCTAGGAAAAAGCTTCCCACTGTTCGCTCTATCTATACCCTTCATAATCTTAAACACGTCTATTACATCTCTTCTCATTCTCTGCCTTTCTAAGGAGAACAGCCACAATTTGCTCAATCTCTCTTCATAGCTCAGTCCTTCCATACCAGGCAGCATCCTGGTAAACCTCCTGAGCACTCTCTCCAGCGTCTCCACGTCCTTCCACTAGTAAGGTGACCAGAACTGGCCGCAGTATTCCAAATGCGGGCGAACCAATGTTCTATACAACCAGAACATTAGATGCCAGCTTTTATACACTATACCCCTCCCTATAAAGGCATACCATAGGCCTTCTTTGCACCTTCTCCACCTGTACTGCCACCTTCAAAGACTTGTGTACTTGCACTCTCAGGTCCTTCTGTGTTTCTACACTCTTAATAGGCCTACCATTTATTATGTAACTTCCCCTACATTATTTCTTCCAAAATGCACCATCTCACATTTTATCTGGATTAAATTCTATCTGCCATTTCTCTGCCCAATATACCAGACTATCTATATCCTGCTGTATTGCCTGACATTGCTCCTCACTGTTAGCAAATCCAGCCATCTTTGTGTCATCTGCAAACTTGCTGATCACAGCACTTACTCCCTCTTCCAAGTCATTAATGTATATTACAAATAGCAAAGGTCCCAGTACTGAGCCATGCGGCTCACCACTAGTTACAGACCTCCAGCTAGAAAAGAACCCTTCCACTACTACTCTTTCCCCTGTTACCAAGCCAGTCCTCAATCCAACTAAACACCAATCCTTGTATCCCATGAGTCTTAACCTTTTCCACCAACCTATCATGAGGGACTTTGTCAAACGCCTTACTGAAATCCATGTAGACAACATCCACGGCTTGTCCTTCGTGGATGTTTTTGTCACCTCAAAAAATTCTACCAGATTTGTAAGGCACGACCTCCCCTTTACAAAGCCATGCTGCCTATTGCTAATCAAATTGCCACGTTCTAAATGCATATACATTCTGTCCTTAAAAATCCTTTCCAGCATCTTCCCTACTACTTGCGTCAAACTCACCGGCCTATAATTATCCGCGTTATCCCTACTACCCTTTTTAAACAACGGTACCACATTCACTATCCTCCAGTCCTCTGGGCCTTCAACTGTGTCCAAAGAAGAGACAAAAGAACTAATATCAGAGCTTCCTAGGTGGTGATAGAAATAAAGATGAAAATAAAACAATGTCAGGTATAAAGTACAATTGAAAACTAGATAGAGGGCCCTATTTCACCATTTTGATTCGAAGTGTTGGATGGGCTTGAAAGTGGGAGTGTTTCAGATCCGTCTTTTAGATCTGTTCTCAGATGCCCCCATATGTACTCTGTCTGCAAAAATATCAATAATTCCAAATGATGCTGCACAAGCCTATGGGCATGTGAAATTCTGCAGTTTTGGTGCCTCCAACTGCACATGTGCGAAAAAACATAGAATATCACTCCCCTACCACATGCTTTTTATGCCTCTCCCTGGTCTCCACAGACATTGCTGCCATCACCACCACCACGTGAGCTCAGACAGAATGGCAGTGGACACTCCCATTGATCATGGGCAGAGATCCAGCCTCCCTACAGATATCAGGCAGACCGACCTCACCACCACCCTGGACCTGACCACAAGGCCCCCATCTCCTGCACACTCCAGTGGCAGTGTGACAAATCCCTCTCTCCCCTGTCCCCAATCATTGAGGTGCAGATCTCCCATCAGCACACCTGCAAATGCTCACTTTCCTTCCCCTCAATGCTGACAAGCAAACTGCATGTAACTTGCTGGAATGCTCTGCCAAACTACCCAGTGGCACACCTAGAAGGAGAGCAGGGGAACTGACTGCTCCCCCCTGAGCACATTCTTCAAAAGTGGCGCCTTTTCAATCGGGTGTTCCTCACAAATCCTTCAGATCTCTTCCTGAGATCTGAAGTTTCAATCCATGTACTGCAATCACAGGATGCAATATGGATGCAGGGTCTTCGGGCAGCGAGGGAGGCATGCAATCTCCTGTGAGGAAATGTAATCTTGAGGATAATTGCAGAGACTGCAAAGGACATAAACATGCAGCCATGCTCCCAGCTCCTGACCTCAAGCAGCTCCTTTCTTTCCTCCCCAAAAGCCCACTGTCTTGCCCTCTAAGGGCCACCATCTGATATTATGCAGGAATTACACTGCTGTTTCTTTCGTGACGCCTTCTGTCCTTACAGGAGTAGACTGACCATGAACGGGCAGTTGAGAACGGGCGATGAACGGGCAGTTGAGAACAAGCATCCCTTGCTGATAGACATCACCAGCTGAGATTGGGTGAGTAAATAGATTTGATGATTATCCTAACCTGTTCACATTGCACCACATTTTTCTGACCTTACCAATAACTAGCGCAGTTATAGAATGGTCTTTTAGCTGGCTCAAACACCAAGTCTTACCTTTGCTCTACAATGAGTGAGAATAAATTGTCTGGGTTAGCTTTCTACTCCATTGAAAGATAAGTAGATTATCATGAAGTAATAAATACCACTGCTAGAATGAAGCCAAGATGAAAGAGGCTGTTATAATTGTTTCATACCTTTTTTGTATTGCTTCGTTCTGTTTTCATTTTAACACATTTTTATTATGTTTTGATTTTAAATACAAAATAAAAATGTATAATGAATTTAAAATTATTTGGTATGCATTGTGGTGCCTTTATGTGCTCAGTCCCCATAACTTTTTAGTTTTGGGGCATAGCCAGGTTCTATCTGCAGCTGACCTGACCTAATGAAGGCAACTCCATTTAAAAACTCCAAGAATGGACAAGCAGGCAAGCATTCCTGCACAAAATGTGTGCACGACCAGCCCCCTGATTTTCTGAAGGCAACTGGGGGAGGCCACTGGATACAGCAGAGAAGAGGCGGGACACCCTCTTCTCCCACCCATTCCACCAGGAAGCAGCACTGGAAAAAAGTCAGTGCAAGGATGAGTGCTGAACTCTATCTTGCATCTTCCTCCAAATTGCCCCAGATCCTCCCATCCCCAGCATCCTGCATGCTCCCAGCTCCTGACCTCAAGCAGCTCCTTTCTTTCCTCCCCAAAAGCCCACTGTCTTGCCCTCTAAGGGCCACCATCTGATATTATGCAGGAATTACACTGCTGTTTCTTTCGTGACGCCTTCTGTCCTTACAGGAGTAGACTGACCATTATAACTGAGAGGTCAAAGTGGTGACCTCCAGGTCCTCATCCCCTTTGAGGAGCTGACGCTGGAGCTCAATGGAAGGGAAGATGAGGGCTGTCAGCCAGACAGTGGTCGGGCTCCTGCCAAGAGGGTGAGCACCTATCATTCCTTCACTCACTTTGAGGCAACTTCTTGGGAACACAAGTTTTGCGTACAAGGGGCAAGGTTTAAAGGAGATGTATGAGGCATGTTTATTTGCAAAGAGGGTAGTGGGTGCCTGGAATCTGCTGTGGGGTAGGTTGCTGACGCAGATAGAATTGTGACCTCTAAGGGCTGTCTTTACAGCTATGAGAGTGGGATGGGAATAAGGCATGTGATCTCCAGAAGGGTCGGGGCTTACAAATCAGATGGGCAATCTGGTCACAAGCTTAGAGGACCAAAGAGCCTCTTCCTGTGGTGTAATTTTCTTAGTACTTTTTTCTATGTTCAGTGGAGAAATGTGAATCGTGTGTTTTGCATCCCGGATTCCTTTCCCTCCTTTGTACTTAACTTTGTGTCCTGTGTTGCAGGAATATGTCCAGATGCCCCAGGGCCCCTTGGCTCCAGGCCTATACTGCAGCTCCTGCCCATCCTGGCCCAGCAGCTCAGACGAGTCTTTGGAGGATTTGGGTGAATGGACCTCCAAAGATGGCATTGTTTTGACATGAGATGCAGCAACAGAACCAGGGTGTACAAAAGGATATGAAGGCTACGCTGCACTAACTGCAAGGCTGTTGGAGAAGTCCCAAAGCTTTGCCTGTCTTGCGTGCTTCTCAGGTTAGCACTGTAAGGGTGGTCTCTGCAGTAGAAAGTCTGTGGCAGGGGATCCTCACCATGAATGGCAGGCTCCAAACGATGGATAAGTCACAGCAGGCCACAGCAGTTTCCCAGAGGCTGCAGTTGAGGAACTTAACAGAATTCTTGACCTTCTGTGGCCCATAGCTGAGACTTGAGAGCTTGCAGGAGACCCAGTGGGCAGCAGTCATTGAGAATGTGGCCCAGTCGCAGAAGGTCGTGGCTGAGGGATCATGGAACATAGAACATTACAGCACAGAACAGGCCCTTCGGCCTTCGATGTTGCGCCGACCAATATAAAAAGCAATGCCCCTCCATACTAAACCATTCCCTTCTCTTCCATATACTTATCAACTAACCTCTTAAACGCCACCAAACTTGGCGCATCTACAACTGCTGCAGGCAGGGCATTCCACTCCCGAACCACCCTTTGGGTAAAGAACCTACCTCTGATATCCGTCCTATAACTATCACCCCTTAATTTAAAGCTGTGTCCCCTCGTGCTAGCTTTCTCCATCCTAGGAAAAAGGCTATCACTGTCCACCCTATCTAAACCTCTAATCATCTTATATGTTTCAATAAGGTCCCCTCTTAGCCGCCTCCTTTCTAACGAAAACAACCTCAAATCCCTCAGCCTCTCTTCATAAGACCTGCCCTCCATACCAGGCAACATCCTGGTAAACCTCCTCTGTACCCTCTCCAATGCCTCCACATCTTTCTTATAATGTGGGGACCAGAACTGCACACAATACTCCAAGTGCGGCCGCACTAGAGTTTTGTACAGTTGCAACATGACGTTGCGGCTCCGAAATTCAATCCCCCTACCAATAAAAGCTAAGACTCCATATGCCTTCTTAACAACCTTCTCGACTTGACTGCCTACTTTCAGGGATCTATGCACATACACACCAAGATCCCTCTGTTCATCAAGACTACTAAGAATCCTACCATTAGCCCTATACTCTACACATTTATTATTTCTGCCATAGTGCATTACCTCACACTTTTCCACATTAAACTCCATTTGCCACCTCTCGGCCCAGCTCTGCAACTTGTCCAAGTCTCTCTGCAAACTATAACACCCCTCTTCACTATCTACCACTCCACCGACTTTAGTGTCATCTGCAAATTTACTAATCCATCCTTCAATACCCTCATCCAGATCATTTATAAAAATTACAAACAGCAGGGGCCCCAAAACAGACCCCTGAGGTACACCACTTGTAACCGAACTCCACGATGAATATCTCCCATCAACCACCACCCTCTGTCTTCTATCTGCTAGCCAATTCCTAATCCAATTAGCTAAATCACCCTCTATCCCATACATCTGCATTTTCTGCAGAAGTCTTCCATGGGCCACCTTATCAAACGCCTTACTAAAGTCCATATATACCACATCAACTGCCTTACCCCCATCCACCTCTTTGGTCACTTTTTCAAAAAACTCAATAAGGTTAGTAAGGCACGACCTACCCTTCACAAAACCATGCTGACTATCCCCAATCAATTCATTCCTCTCTAAATAACTATAAATCCTATCCCTAATAATTCTCTCCAATACTTTGCCCACAACAGAAGTAAGACTCACTGGCCTATAATTCCCTGGAAAGTCTCTCTTCCCCTTCTTGAACAATGGGACCACATTCGCTATCCTCCAGTCCTCCGGAACCACACCCGTAACCAACGACGACCTGAAGATCAGAGCCAGAGGCTCTGCAATCGCCTCTCTTGCCTCCCAGAGAATCCTAGGGTAAATCCCGTCCGGCCCAGGGGACTTATCCAACTTCAAACCCTCGAGAATATCTAGCACATCCTCCCTATCTACTTCGATACTTTCCAGTTTGCTACCCTGTACCTCAGTGTTCTCCATAACTACATTTACATCACCCTGCGTGAATACCGAAGAGAAATATTTGTTCAGTGCCTCTCCAATCTCTTCAGGCTCCATGCACAGCTTCCCACTGCTGTCTATGACTGGCCCTAATCTTGTCCTAACCAATCTTCTATTCTTAACATGGCCCAGTCTCAGAGGACACTTGCTGCAGCTATTGAGGGATGGCCCCAATTCAAGTGGCAATTGCAGAGGGCTCAACCACAATGGGTAGGATGCTCTTGATCCTCCAGGACAGACAATGCCAAGTGATGCTGGAGCTCACTGCAGAAGCATCGCCATGTCAAAGAATGACCCAGAGCACAAAGGAACCTGAAGGGAGGAGGAAAGCCTTCAGTCCATACTGGGGCCTTCCAGCCAGGAAAGCGTGGCTGTGGCTACACCTTCTGACTCCTTCCTGATACCTGAGCATCTCGGGGACAGCAGGATGAAGAGGGTGTCATGGAAACATCCCAGACACGTGGAAGCAGGCCAGGACCCTCACATAATCTTCCTTTGATCGCCGGAGAGATGCTTCATGTTGATGTCAACTGGGGAGGTCTCTCGATGCTGTGTCACTGAGAAAAGGAATGCATTAACTTTCCAGACTTCGGGAGCGATTCCCTCCTGACCCCACCCCAACTGCCCTAGGGCTCTGTATGGGGGGTTTCAGATCCCTTAGTCACTACACAAACTTAGGCCCAGGTTCAGGTGTGTATACAGAGCTCAGGTGGGAGTCAGATTAGTTTGCACCAGGGTTTTATCATAATGGTGTTTAGCAAGTCATCATCACCCTCTTGCCTGCTTTAAAAAAAACCTGCTTACAGAGAAAACTCACTAGCACATAATACCCAATGTCTTGAGTAGGGGCAGCCAGCATGGCTTTGAGTGGAAAATAATGTCTCAAATTTAACTGAATTTTTTTGAAGAGGTAACCAAGAAGGTAGATGAGAGCAGTGTAGTTGATGTTGTCTACATGGACTTTAGCAAGGCCTTTGACAAGGTACCGCATAGTAGGTTGTTGCATAAGATTAAATCTCACGGGATCCAGGGTGAAGTATTTAAATGGATACAAAATTGGCTTCTTGACAATGTGGAGATGCTGGTGTTGATGATGGAGCAGCGCTTCAAAAGCTAGTGCTACCAAATCTATTGTTGACAGAAGTTAGGATGGTTGTAGAGAGTTGTTTTTCAAACTGGAAGTCTGTGACCAGTGATGTGGTCTCAGGGATCATTCTGAGTCCACTGTTATTTGTCATTTTATATTAATGATTTGGATGAGAATATCAGAGGCATGGTTAGTAAGTTTACAGATGACATTAAAATTGGCACAGTGGACAGTGAAGGAAGTTATCTCCAATTGCAATGGGATTTTGATCAATTGAGCCAGTGAGCTGACAAATGGTAGATGGAGTTTAATTTTGATAAATGTGAGGTGATGCATTTTGGTAGATTGAACCAGGACTGGACTTGCTCGGTTAGCAGTAGGGCATTGGGGAGAGTTACAGAACAAAGAAATCGAGGGGTACATGTTCATACTCATTGAAAGTAGACAGTATGGTGAAGCAGGTGTTTGGCGTGCTTGGTTCCACCGGTCAGAACATTGAATACAGAAGTTGGGACGTCTTGTTGAAATTGTACAAAACATTGGTACGGCCACACTTGGAATACTGTGTGCAATTCTGGTCACCCTGTTATAGAAAGGTCATTATTAAAGTAGAAAGGATGCAAGAAAGATTTAGTACAACACTATTGAAACTTGATGAATTGAGTTATAAGGAGAGGCTGGATAAACTGGGACTTTTTTTCTCTGGAACGCAGGACAACAAAGAACAGTACAGCACAGGAACAGGCCCTCCAGCCTATGCCACTCATGCGCCCAACTAGATCATTCGTTTGCATCTCTCTATTCCCAGTCTGTTCATGTGGCTATCTAGATAAGTCTTAAATGATCAGCGTGTCTATCTCAACTACATTGTTTGGCAGTGCATTCCAGGCCCCACCACCCTCTATATAAAATAAGCTCCCTGACGTCTGTGTTGAACTTTGCCCTCCTCACTTTGAATTTGTGATCCTATCTATTCGTCACTTCCGACCTGGGAAAAAGCTTCCCACTGTTCACCCTATCTATGCCTTTCATAATTTTATACAACTCTATTAGGTCACCCCTCATCCTCCATATTTCCAGGGAGAACAACCCCAGTTTGCTCAATCTTTCCTCATAGCTAAAACCCTTCATACCAGGCAACATCCTGGTAAACCTTTTTCTGTTCTTTTTCCAAAGCCTCCATGTCCTGGTAGTTTGGCAACCAGAACTGAACACAGTATTCCAAATGTGGCCTAACCAACATTTTATATAGCTGCAACATTATATACCAACTTTTATACTCTATGCCCCATCCAATAAAGGCAAGCATGCCATATGCCTTCTTCGTTGCCCTTCACCTGTGCTGTCACTTTTAGGGATCTGTAGACTTGCACCCCCTGATGGTTCTGCCATTTATTGTATAGCTCTCCCTTACATTAAATCTACCGAAATGCATCACTTTGCATTTATCTGGATTAAATTCCATCTGCCATTTCTTCGCCCAATTTTCCAGCCTATCTATATCCTGCTGTATCCTCTGACAATGTTCATCACTATCTGCAAGTCCAGCAATCTTTGTGTTGTCCGCAAACTTACTGATCACACCATCTACATCTTTTTCCAAATCATTTATATATATTACCAATTAGCAGAGGTCCCATTACAGAGCCCTGCGGAACATCACTAGTCACAGACCTCCAACCAGAAAAAGGCCTCTCTACTGTTATGGCCAAGCCAGTTCTCCACCCATCTAGCTAGCTCCCCTTTTATCCTGTGAGATTTAACCTTTTGCACCAGCCTGCCATGAGGACCTTGTCAAACACTTTACTAAAATCCATATAGACGACAACTACGGCCATTCCCTTGACAAAAAAATGACAAAAATCATTTTTTGTCACCTCAAAAACTCAACCAAATTTGTGAGACATGACCTCCCTCGTATAAAACCATGCTGTCTATCGGTAATGAGATCATTCTATTCTAAATGCGCATATATCCTATATCTAAGAATCTTCTCCAACAATTTCCCTACCATGGATGTCAAGCTCACTGGCCTATAATTATCCAGGTTATCCTTGCTACCCTTCTTAAATGAGGTAGAGGACGAATGCATGGCTGTGGGATTGGAGCAGGGGGCAGGGATTCAGGTTCCTGGATCATTGGGCCCTCTTTAGGGGCAGGTGTGACCTGTACAAAAAGGATGGATGGCACTTGAATCCCAGGGGGACCAGTATCCTGGCGGGAAGGTTGGCTAAGGCTACTGGCGACACTTTAAACTAGAATAGTTGTGGGGGGGTGGGGGGGGGGGGGGGGGGGGGGAATCGAAATGAAGTGACTGGGAGTGAGGAGGTTAACTTGCAAATAGAGGGATTTTTGACAGTGTAAGAGGGAAGATAGACAGGTGACAGAGAAGCGAAGTGCTCAGACTGAAGATTTGAGATGTCTATTTTAACACTAGGAGTGTGATGAACAAAGTAGATGAGCTTAGAGTGTGGATCACTGCTTGGAAATGTGTTGTGGTGGCCATTACAGAGACTTGGATATCTCGGACAGGACCAGATACTTCGAGTGCTGGATTTAAGATGTTTCAGGAGGGACCGGGAAGGAGGCAAAAAAGGTGGGGAAGTGGCACTATTGATCAAGGATAGCATCAGACTGTGGAGAAGGTAGATGCTGTGGAGGGATTGTCTATGGAGTTTCTGGGTGCAAGTTCAGAACAAGAAGGGATCAATAACTTTACTGAGTTTTTTATAGGCCACCCAGTAGTAAGAGGGTTGTTGAGAAGCAGATGGGGAAACAAATACTGGTGAGATGCAATAATAAGTTGTTGTGATGGGAGACTTTAATTTCCCAGATATCGATTGCAGTATCCCTAGGGTAAGAGGTTTGGAAGGGCAGGAGTTTGTTAGCTGTGTTCAGGAGGGTTTGTGGATAAGCCTAGAAGAGGAGAGGCTGTACTCGATCTGGTATTGGGTAATGAACCTGGACAGGTGTCAGATCTCTCAGTGGGAGAGCATTTTGGGGAAAGTGATCATAATTCTTATCTCCTTTACACTAACATTGGAAAGGGATAGGATCAGGCAAGCTAGGGAAGTGTTTATCTGGAGTAAGGGGAAATATGAAGCCATCAGGCAGGAAATTAGAGGCATAAATTGGAAGGAGGTATTCTCAGTGAAAAGTATTGAAGTAAGGTGGCAGATTTTCAAGGAATGTTTCTCTGGAGTTCTGCACGAAACTTTCCGATGAGACAGGGAGATTATTATGATAGGTTACGGGAACCATGGTGCACAAAAGTTGTAACGAATATCTTCAAAAAGAAAAGCATACAAAAGGTTCAGGGATCTAGGTAATGTTAGGGATGTGGAGGGGTACACGGCTTGTAGGAAGGAACTTAAAGAAATTGGGAGAGCTAGAAGGGATCATGAGAAGGCCTTGGCAGTTAAAATTAAGGAAAACCCTAAGGTGTTCTACAAATATGTGAAGAGTAAAAGGATGAGATGCAAAGGAATAGGATCTATAAAATGTGACGGTGGGAAAGTTTGTATAGTACCAGTAGAAATAGCAGAGGTGTTCAATGAATATTTCAGTATTCATGGTGGAAAAGAATCTTGATGGTTATAGTGCAGGCTTGCGGCGGACTGAAAAGCATGAGTGTATGGACATTAAGAAAGAGGATGTGTTGAAGCTGTTGAATACCATCAAGATAGATAAGTTGCCAGGACTGGACAGGATATACCGCCAGGTTACTTTGGGAGGCGAGGGAAAAGATTGCAGAGCCTCTGGCGATAATCTTTGTGCCATCGGTGGAGACGGGGGAGGTTCTGGAGGATTGTCGATGTGGTCACTACATTCAAGAAAAGAAATTATTGACCGATGACCCTAACCTTAGTGTTGGTAAGTTGATGGAAAAGATCCTGAGACATAGAACTTATGAACATTTAAAGAAGTATAGTATGATCAAAAGTAGTCAGCACGGCTTTGTTAAAGGCAGATCATGTCTTATGAGCCTGGTCGAGTTTTTTTGAAAATGTGACTAAACACTTTGAAGGAAGAGTGGTGGATGTGGTTTATATGGACTTCAGCAAGAAGTTTGATAAGGTTCCCTATGCAAGGCTAATTGAGAAACTGAGGGGGCATGGATCCAAGGGGACATTGTTTTGTGGCTCCAGAATTGTCTTGCCGGCAGAAGGCAGAGAGTGGTTGTAGATAAGTCTTTTTCTGCATGGAGGTCAGTCACTAGTGGAGTAGCCCAGAGATCTGTTCTGGGACCTTTGCTGTTTGCGATTATTATAAATGACCTGCATGAGGAAGTGGAGGGATGGGTTGATAAGTTTGCCGATGACGTGAAAGTCGGAGGTGTTATGGATAGTTTGGAGGGATGTCTGAAGTTGCAGCGAGACATAGATAGGATGCAAGACTGCAGAGAAGTGGCAGATGGACTTCAACCCAGATGAATGTGGAGCAGTACATTTTTGCAGGCCCAATGGGATGAAGGAATATAATAAAGGTAAGACTCTTAGCAGTGAGGAAGATCAGAAGGATCTTGGGATCCGGGTTCCTAGGACTCTCAAATCAGCTTTGTAGGTAGAGGATGTGGTTAATGAGGCATGTGGTATACTGGCCTTCATCAATCAAGGGATTGAGTTTAGGAATCGGGAGAAAATGCTGTACCTGTATAAGACCCTACTTGGAGTACTGTGCTCAGTTCTGGTCGCCGCATTACAGGAAGGATGTGGAAGCCATTGAAAAGGTGCAGAGGAGATTTACAAGGATTTGCCTGAATTGGGTGGCTGCCTTATGAGGATAGGTTGAAAGAGCTTGGTCTTTTCTCTTTAGAGAGATGAAGAATAAGAGGGGACTTGATAGGGGTGTATAATATGATGAGAGGTATTGATCAGGTGGACTCCCAGAGGCTTTTCTCCAGGGCTAAATTGGCTGCCACAAGAGGACACAGGTTTCTGGTGCTAGTACAGAGGAGATGTCAAGGGTAGGTTTTTTTTAACTCTGGTGGGTGAGTGAAATCGGCTGCTGTCGGTGGTGGTGGAGGTAAATTTGTTAGAGTCCTTTAAGAGACTTCTGGATGAGTACATGGGACTTAATAGGATTGACAGCTATAGGTAAGCCTAGAAAGTAGAGATAAGATCGGCATAACTTTGGGCCGAAGGGCCTGTTTGTGCTGTAGTTTTTCTGATTCTAAATAACAGGACCACATTTGCTATCCTCCCATCCTCTGGGACCTCACCTGTGTCCAGTGAAGAGACAAAGATTTCTGTTAGAGGCCCAGCAATTTCATCTCTTGTCTCCCTGAGCAGTCGAGGATAGATGCCATTAGGCCCTGGGGATTTGTCTGTCTTAATGTTTCCTAAAAAACCTAACACTTCCTTCCTTTGTAATTGAGATTTTTTTTTCTAACGGGTCAACACATTTCTCTGGGATAGTCCCAGTCAATGTGTCCTTCTCCTTTGTGAGTACTGATGCAAAGTATTCATTTAGGATCTCACCTACTTCTTTGGGTTCTAAGCATAATTCCCCTCCTTTGTCCCTGAGAGGTCCGATTCTTTCGCTGACAACCCTCTTGTTCCTGACGTATGTATAAAATGCCTTACGATTCTCCTTAATCCTGTTTGCCAAGCACATTTCATGACCTGTTTTGCCCTTCTAATTCCCTGTTTGAACTCTTTTATGCTTTTTTGTATAGTGCTCCATCAGTTTTTAGCTGCCTGGATCTTATGTGTGCCTCTTTTCTTTTTGATTAGATCCACAATTTCCCTGGCTATCCTTGGTTCTCGAATATTACCTTTCCTATCCTTTTTTATAGGCACATGCCTGTCCTGCAGCCTTATCAACTGTTCCTTAAAACACCCACATGCCAGATGTAGATTTGCCCTTGAACAACCTCTTCTAATCAACAGCCACCTAATCTAACTGTAGTTAGCTTTCCCCCAATTCAGCACCTTACCCATAGGACAACAAGGAGGCTGAGGCGTGACCTTATAGATGTCTATAAAATAATGAGGGGCATAGACAAGGAAGATAGTCAATATCATTTCTTAAAGGTAGGGGAGCCTAAAACTAGAGGGCATAGATTGAAGGTAAGAGGAGAGAGATACAAAAGTGCACAGAGGAGCAATTTTTTTCCAGAGGTAGGGTAGGTATCTGGAACAGACTGCTAGAGGTAGTAGTAGAGGTGGGTACAATTTTGTCTTTTAAAAAAACATTTATCGAGGGATATGGGCCAAATGTGGGCAATTGGGTTTAGCTTAGAGGCTTTAAAAAAAAAAGCGGCATGGATAAGTTGGGCCAAAGAGCCTGTTTCCATGCTGTAAACCTCTGACCCAAGCCCACCACTCTGTGACAATGTTGCAGGAGATAGAAGGAATTTTGGAGTGGGGGGGAATGGAACCCACAGACATAAGCCCCTAATGACTGAACTGGGGCCTTGCATGCCTCATTTGAGTTGCCAGCCCTCCAGCACCTGAATAGTGTTTTTCGGTATGCTGTTCCTCTTCTTTCTCCTGCTGGTCAACCTCCCCAGCAACGCCTGGCTGGCCAGCCTCCATATTCTCTTCCACCTATCTATAGAACCAGATTGTGTGAGACACAGCACACAACCACTATTTGGGAAGAGATTACAGGACTGTATTGGAGGGCCCCGTCAAATCGGTTCAGGCACTGGAATTGCATTTTGAGAAGCCCAAAGCACCTTTACACTATTGTACGGGTAGTACATGGGCCTCATTATAGTGGGTCTCCATCTCGGACGTCAACACAAGCATCATCAGCCGTGTCCGAAATGGGTAATGATGTGGCGATATTGGCATTGGACTGGGATAAACGTCAGGTTAAAGTCCAACAGATTTCTTTATTAGCAAACACCACTAGCTTTTGAGGCTCTGCCCCTTTTTTCAGTTGAGTGGGGAGTTCTGATCACAAACATGGCATATAAAGGCACACACTCAGTTTACAAAATACTGATTAAAACGCGAGTCTTCATAGCTAATCAAAGTGCAGACAATGTGAGTGGAGATAGCATTAAGCATAGGTTAAAGAGATGTGTATTGTCTCCAGCCAGGGCAGTAAGAGAATTTGCAAGCCCAGGCAAATCATTGGGGTTATAAATAGTGTGACACGAACCCAAGATCCCAGTTGAGGCCATCCTCGTGTACAGAACTTGGCTATCAGTCTGTCCTCAGCAACTCTGTGCTGTCATGTATCATGAAGATCACCTTGGAGAACACTTAACCAAAAATCAGAGGTCAAATGCCCGTGATTGCTGAAGCAGGTAACCCATATCACCCAGGAGCTTCTGCCACAGCCTGGATTTCTCCTCAGATGCCTCTGGAATGTTGAGCTCCTGACAATGAAGCTGTCTTGGGTAGATGAGCATAATGTTCACATTATGGTTACATTAGTTGAACATTCAGGAATGGAACCCCTTTTTTCTTCGATGAATATTCACACATTCTGTAGTGGGAGCCTTAAGGGCCTTGTGAATGCAATTGATGGTCCCTTGTATATTAGACATACATGCAGTGGCTGTGAACCCTACAGCCTGGGCTTCCTGATGGGACTGTGCAGGCCAGGCATACTGGACTTCTGTTACCTGTTTCACACAACTGACTGAGATGCCACAGACATCTCTACTAGGGGTCTGGAAGGATCCAGTCACACACTAGTCCAGACTGGCCATCAGTTGACAGCAGATGGGAATGGTGCCCCCTGCCTCTAGGTGACCAGGTTACACAGTTGCACTGTTTCCTTTCAGTGGCTGAGATGTCAGTGTCACAGTGTCTGACATCTGTTCAAGTGACACATGCATGGGACAGTTGGGGTCTCTCCTCCTGCGCCTGCCCCCTCTAGGTGGATGACAGCCACCTCCTGCCTGTGGTGGTCATCTTCTACTCCTACAAAGGCCTGGGCCTCAGGCCTGTAATTCTTCCTCCAGCTCCTCCTCAGCTCCAGCAACAACCAAAAGAACAAGATTGCATTGCAAAAACCATGTCGTCACTGAAGAAGGGAGTGTTACATGTGGAAGTTAAGGAACGCTGCTTGGCCCTTGCACATCAACAGTCACTGTCCATGACCCCCAATTCCATCAGCCACATTCTCCCCACAATCACAGCTCCTTGAAGTTGAGAGGCTGCAGCAGTGCAATTTTGAATGGCTTTGTGCACATCCTCCAGCTGTAAGTAAACAGTGCTTTAGGACCTAGCAGCACTGCAAGACCTGAGGTCAGTGCTGCAAATTGGACATCCAGAGACCCTGCTGAGCAACAATCCCCTCACACTTGCAGAACCGCCACTGACCTGAGAGATAAAATGGCTGCAGCGAAAGGACATCCATGAGCAGCAGAGAGCTATCGGATGCTACTCATTACCTCCTCACTATGCCTCACTGATGGAGAGCCTGAATATGGTGCATGATTCAGGATTGGCCATTGCAGTGGTAAAGGGGGAAGTGCTGGTAAAGTTGGGCATGCAGTCCATTAATTCAATTTAAATGCATTCAAATGCACTTAGATGGCTGTTGCACCCAATTCAGGCACAGTCGCAGTCATGTTCATTTTCGGGCCTTGGTAAAGTAAACTGGCCCAAAAGGTGGGCATGGATTGTGTATTCGCTTCACGCCCAAGTTTATCAAGCTTTCATGCCAGAAAACAGGCATAACTTGATGGTAAAATCAGGCCTAGGAAGTAAAAGGACAAAGTGAGAGTAAAAAGGTTAGCAGCTAACATAATGGGAAACCAGTGATCTTTAAGCAACTCACTTAAAGTAGGACAACACAAGAAATGGTTAGGGACAGAAATATTGAGGCAATAACTTGACTGAAGTACTAAATGATTTTGCATCAGTTTTCACAAAAGGGATAAAAGTTAAATGCTGGACTAAAACAAATTACTGCAGATGCTAAAAACTAGAAAATGCTGGAAAATCTCAGCAGGTCTGGCAGCATCTATAAAGAAAAAGAGCTGATGTTTTGAGTCCAGATATCCCTTTGTCAAAGCTAAAAGACATAGAAAGTGGGAAATATTTATACTGTAAGGTGAGGGAATGAAAGATGAGTCATAGCCACAAAAATAAGGGAATAGCTAAGAGGTGCTAATGGCAGTCAATAGAATAGAAGATGTGAATGGCCAAATGGCAGAAGCTGAAATGAGAGGCTAAACTGACAGATGAAGATGTGAAGTGAGATGGGTGGGAGAAAGATGAAATTGAGAAAAGAGGGAAAGGGAAGCAAAGAGGGAGAAAAGATATGGGGGAAGAGTGGTGGGGGGGAGAAAAATAAAAATACAGAAATAAAACAACAATAAAAATTAAATAAAATGGAGGTGAGGCAGAGCTAATCATCTGAAGTTGTTGAATTTGATATTGAGACGTGCCTGGTTGGAAGATAGATACTGTTCCTTCAGTTGTGTTGAACTTTACCAAAACATTGCAGCAGGCCAAGAGCAGGTGTGGGCATGGGAGCAGGTGAAATTGGAGATGTTGGCTTGGATAGAAGTGAAAAGATGCTATTTAGTTGGCAAGACTAAAATCTACAAGTCAGCAAATTAAAGTCTATGTCCTTATGGAACCCTTGCATTGGACCACTTTCATAGAGCACTCCCTGGTGTGCTCTGTGGTAAAACAATTATCATGAGATCTGCTGGAACTGATATATTTTGTTGTCTTGAATTTTTACAGCAGTAAACACTATGCTGCCACTTGTCTTTCGTGCAGCTTGTTCACTGCTTCCCTCCTACTTGTGCCTTTCCCATTCCTTTGTTCACTTCCTCTTGAGGGATGCAGCATGTGGGAGGGTTGGGGACCAATAGGGAGGCAGTGAGCTTTGTTATGGATAAGACAGAGTATTTCATTTCTGGGTCACGAAATATTGACCTAGGAAAGATTTAGACCTGAAAATGGAATTTCCCTATTTAGAACATAGAACATTACAGCGCAGAACAAGCCCTTTGGCCTTCGATGTTGCGCTGACCAATTATGAAAAAAGCAATGACCCTCCAAACTACACCATTCCCTTCTCTTCCATAAACTTATCAACTAACCTCTTAAACGCCACCAAACATGGCGCATCTACAACTGCCGCAGGCAGGGCATTCCACTCCCGAACCACCCTCTGGGTAAAGAACCTACCTCTGATATCCGTCCTATAACTCATACCCCTTAATTTAAAGCTGTGTCCCCTCGTGCTAGCTGTCTCCATCCTAGGAAAAAGGCTATCACTGTCCACCCTATCTAAACCTCTAATCATCTTATATGTTTCAATAAGGTCTCCTCTTAGCCGCCTTCTTTCTAACAAAAACAACCTCAAATCCCTCAGCCTCTCTTCATAAGACCTGCCCTCCATACCAGGCAACATCCTGGTAAACCTCATCTGTACCCTCTCCAATGCCTCCACATCTTTCTTATAATGTGGGGACCAGAACTGCACACAATACTCCAAGTGCCGCCGCACTAGAGTTTTGTACAGTTGCAACATGATGCTGCGGCTCCTAAATTCAATCCCCCTACCAATAAAAGCTAAGACTCCATATGCCTTCTTAACAACCTTATCGACTTGACTGCCTACTTTCAGGGATCTATGCGCAAATACACCAAGATCCCTCTGTTCATCAACACTATTAAGAATCCTACCATTAGCCCTATACTTTACACATTTATTATTCCTGCCAAAGTGCATTACCTCACACTTTTCACATTAAACTCCATTTGCCACCTCTCGGCCCAGCTCTGCAACTTGTCCAAGTCTCTCTGCAAACTAGAACACCCCTCTTCATTATCTACCACTCCTCCGACTTTGGTGTCATCCGCAAATTTACTAATCCATCCTTCAATACCCTCATCCAGATCATTATAAAAATTACAAACAGCAGGGGCCCCAAAACAGATCCCTGAGGTACACCACTTGTAACCGAACTCCATGATGAATAATTTCCATCAACCACCACCCTCTGTCTTCTATCAGCTAGCCAATTCCTAATCCAATAGCTAAATCACCCTCAATCCCATACATCTGCATTTTCTGCAGAAGCCTTCCATGGGGCACCTTATCGAACGCCTTACTAAAGTCCATATATACCACATCAACTGCCTTACTCCCATCCACCTCTTCGGTCACTTTTTCAAAAAACTCAATAAGGTTAGTAAGGCACGACCTACCCTTCACAAAACCATGCTGACTATCCCCAATCAATTCATTTCTCTCTAAATAACTATAAATCCTATCCCTAATAATTCTCTCCAATACGTTGCCCACAACAGAAGTAAGACTCACTGGCCTATAATTCCCTGGAAGGTCTCTCTTCCCCTTCTTAAACAATGGGACCACATTCGCTATCCTCCAGTCCTCCGGAACCACACCCGTAACCAACAACGACCTGAAGATCAGAGCCAGAGGCTCTGCAATCTCCTCTCTTGCCTCCCAGAGAATCCTAGGGTAAATCCCGTCCGGCCCAGGGGACTTATCCAACTTCAAACCCTCAAGAATATCTAGCACATCCTCCCTATCTACTTCAATACTTTCCAGTTTGCAACCCTGTACCTCAGTGTTGCAATTGTACCTCAGTGTACCTATTTGAGTTTCCCCTGCCACTGTCAGCCTTAATACCACCAACCACTCTGTCTGCTCTCACTGTAAGGTCACATCTACTTCAAAGCATTAAAATGGGATCACAGTGGGAAAAGTTTGGGCAGCACTGGTTATAGATAGTGAGCAAGTTTCAGGGAGTCTTGTATCCCCAGAGTTGTGTGCCACAACTGGTCCAATTCAGTTTCATTCCCCCCAGGATGTTGATTGTGGGAATTTCAGCAAGAGTAATGCTATTGAACATCATGGTGAGATGTCACTACATCATAAGTAATCATTCAGCATCCTCCAGGAGGCCTAGCAGAAGAAATAGAGAAATTAAAAAGAGTGGTTCAGTTGGTAGTGAGGCCACAGCAGGCATGGAGGAGCTACCTTGTGCCAGGCTGGACTGGATGTCATCTACATCTCCGGCTTGAGAAACTCTCAAAACTGAGGAACGTTAATTTCATCCTCATCACCTCTAACAATACTGCATTAAATGCCATTGGTGAGTTATCAGTTAACCAGTGCAAGGGTTTTAATTGAGATGAGTGCTGTGCGACAATTATCTCTGGTACAAGTTCAGCCATGCAATCTTCATAGTGTTAATTCCCAATGCTGCTCCATAACTGCTCCCAAAATCTCAAACCTGCCTATCCTTCCACGTTGGATATTACTGTTATTTTGGGTGTGTATTCTGCTCCTCCATAATGAGATAACTGGATGGTCAGAAGGTGGCTGTCTGATTTAGTCTCCAAAAACTAGCATTCATTTCATGGTACTTCTACAATTTCATCCATTTGAAATGGCCTAGAAGTTTCTGCATTTCACCACAAATGATAAAATATGCCATTACTTTCCGACTCCTCATGCTGCAGTCATTTTGCACTACAATGTATACATGATTCCTTGTAACACAAATTTTTCAGACCACATTGTCAGGTGGCTTCCTGACGTTTCCAGGCCACTTACCATCTCAAACCTGAATAGTTCAAAAGGTATGGTTTAATGATGTGGAAAGAATAGAGAAATAGGAATTTTTTTATTAGAGCAGGGAAGGTTAAGGAAAAATCTAAGAGACATTTAAATGAGTGATTGTTCAGAGCAATCAAGGGAGAATATCCTTCTTGCAAGGGGGTAATGAAATAATTAATAAAGATTCTAGGAGACATCTCTTCACCCAGAGGGTTGTTAAGATCTGGGACACTGGCTGCAAAGAGTGAAATCAGAAACCATTGGAATTTGAAAGAATTAAGGAAAAGGTCAGGATTTAGGATCAAATCAGCTTTTCAAATAACCAGCACAGGTGTGATAGGCCGCGTAACCTTTTGTGAAGTAACATTCTACAGTTCTATGAATTAAGTAAAATACAGTGATCAGTTTCTATAGGTTTTTCCAATGGTACCCTTGGAAGTCTGAGAAATGGACAAGCATTGTGATTATGAGGATGAGTTTTCTTTCTAATTCATAAGACAGGGTAGAGGTATATCTTAGTTCCAAGGCCTTGTCTGAATTTGCCAACCTGTTCCTCTATTCCAGAGTTCTCCACCTTCATGCTCTGGGATTATTTCTCAGCTACAAAAGCATTGAAAGCCTGAGGGAAGATAGATGAAGTGGGACTGAAATATGTGTCAAATATGATGTCGACAAGATTGTTGTAGCTGAATTTCTTTGGAAACAAAGCCTCTTTGAGACTATTAATGATGGTATGTTGCCATTATGTATATGAAATGATCAATATTGTCAAAAATTCCAAAGAATTTATAAATTGTCACTGTCCAAGATGAATGCAATCCTTCAATTGTGGTTTTTGGAGCATCTTTGATTTTCAGTGGTTTATCACAGGCGGTCATGCCTTCAGCTGGCTGGCCCTTAACTCTTGAAATTCTTCTCTCAATCCCTCTTTCTTTCCTTCTTCAAGTCAGTCCTCAAAATTTGCCTCTTTGACCAAGATTTTGGCCGTTGCTCTAATATCTCATTTTGTGGCTCGGTATCCAGTTTTCCTTGATAATGCTCCTTAGAACATTTTGGAATGTTTCACTATGTTAAAACTACTATACAAATACATGCAGATGCAGAAAAAGTGAGCAAGGCAAAATTGGACCAAAAGGAAAGAATTGGGGATGATAAGGACTATTGAAGACTGTATGATCATTATACTGAAAGATGACTAAGTGCAAGATATAAGCCAATAGAAAAGAGATTAGCACACTTTTATTTTTATCCATAACTGTCATCTAGTTGTCTCTCAGCATATCAGTTGGCTCAAACATTAACTTTTATACTTTTGTTTCATGTCAGAAATTTTACTTGGGTTCAGTGTTAGCCGCCGATCCTGTAAACTGTCCAAGTAACTTCCATCTGCTGCAACGCTCAGAGTGCTAACAGAGAACAGTGATCATTGTATGTTTGCTTTTTGAAATGTATCCCTTGCCCTCGTGATTTCTTTTTCTCTTGTTAATAAGTGGACTGAATATCAGGTTGAGACCTTAGCTAAAAACCACCAAATGCAATGCTGGACTTGTATCACAAATCAGTGCAAACTACTGACTCTTTCTTATCTCTCTGCTATTGATAATCACTGTAAAGTGCTTGATGATGCATTGTGTCATTTAGTATGCCCACTTCTAGCTTTCCTTATCCCCAAACTACTTCCTAACCATGCTTTCCAGTCATAGTATCATCCTTTAGGCTTGCTAGCATATAGGTGGATAAATCAAGCCAAGATAGTTATTTGTCCTTGGGACTCGGGTTGGCCTTGGGTATCTGATGTTTTCATGGTTCATGGAGAGAGCCCAAAATTGTTTTGGAAATTATTGAGCTTTCACTGGAGTTCAATGACGAGTAGAGTGTTTTATTTTTTAAAAACAGTGCCCATTTTACAAGCAACTTGGAGGTTTCTACAAGTCTTCAAAATAACAACAGCCCCAAAGGTTCAGGGTTTTGCCTCCAGTATTTAAATAAGCCAAGAATAGAAAATTGAGGCATCTCTAATGCATGAAAATTCTGCCATGACAGAACTTCACCCATCCTGTAGTTCTGCAAAAATCTGGGCCAGCTGAACCCCTCCTTGTTGATTTTTCCATGCTCCATATGGACCTCACCCCTCCCCATCCTGAGGATGTGCGCACGGTCACATATAGAGCAGAACCCCCACCCTATCTCATTACTATAATTGTCTCCCAGAGAACCCTTCCATTCCTCCTTCTCTGATTACAAGTCCTGGGGTGCTAAAGTTAGAGGGATTAGTGGATAAAATGTGTAGGTATATGGGGATAGGACCTGGATGGGATTGTAGTCGGTGCAGATTCCAAGGCCTCTTTCTGCACTATAGGGTTGTATGGTTCTATGACAACATAGCACCTCCCCCTGCCCCCCCCGCCCGTTCATTAGGTTACATGCAACTCATCTCTCTTATGCCACAATAACACAACGTTCACTTCTCCTATTCCAGAGTCTATATGCACTTCCTCTTATTCGTGCAGTTTGATTCCCATCCACTCCCTTCTTTTGTCTTAAAATAATTGGGATATTTGACACTAGTCCTTGCATGGTAATGCTGCCTATTAATTTCCAGTTATGAGCAATTCACCGAAGGTCTGATTTGTTAGGTGATTCAAATAAATAATGGCAGTATGTCTAATCGAGTACAAGAACAACCTAAGTAGACAAGTTTGTGCAAGATCAAAAATTGGGTCTGAATGGAACATAGAACATTACAGCGCAGAACAGGCCCTTTGGCCTTCGATGTTGCACCGACCAATTAAGAAAAAGCAATGACCCTCTAACCTAAACTATTCCCTTTTCGTCCATAAACTTATCTACTAACCTCTTAAACGCCACCAAACTTGGCGCATCTACAACTGCAGCAGGCAGGGCATTCCATACCCTACCACCCTCTGGGTAAAGAAACTACCTCTGACATCCGTCCTATAACTACCACCCCTTAATTTAAAGCTATGTCCCCTCGTGCTAGCTTTCTCCATCCTAGGAAAAAGGATATCACTGTCCACCCTATCTAAACCTCTAATCATCTTATATGTTTCAATAAGGTCTCCTCTTAGCCGCCTTCTTTCTAACGAAAACAACCTCAAATCCCTCAGCCTCTCCTCATAAGACCTGCCCTCCATACCAGCAACATCCTGGTAAACCTCCTCTGTACCCTCTCCAATGCCTCCACATCTTTCTTATAATGCGGGGAACAGAACTGTACACAATACTCCAAGTGCGGCCGCACTAGAGTTTTGTACAGTTGCAACATGACGTTGCGACTCCGAAATTCAATCCCCCTACCAATAAAAGCTAAGACTCCGTATGCCTTCTTAACAACCTTATCGACTTGATTGCCAACTTTCAGGGATCTATGCACATATACACCAAGATCCCTCTGTTCATCAACACTATTAAGAGTCCTACCATTAGCCCTATACTCTACACATTTGTTATTCCTGCCAAAGTGAATTACCTCACACTTTTCCACATTAAACTCCATTTGCCACCTCTCAGCCCAGCTCTGCAACTTGTCCAAGTCTCTCTGCAAACTATAACACCCCTCTTCACTATCTACCACTCCTCCGACTTTGGTGTCATCGCAAATTTACTAATCCATCCTTCAATACCCTCATCCAGATCATTTATAAAAAGTATAAAGTTACATTTGAATTGGAGTAATTCTGCCCATGGCAGGTATCAGAGTTATGAGTAAAGAATGATTAGAACAGAATTACAAATCAATAATAACGTGAAGGCTTAGAAAGAGAAACTATTCTGAAATGTGGGAAGTTATAGCCATCAAAAAAAGGCAAAATTCACTTGTTCCAAATAAATTTCTGTCTTGTAAATGAAGTTTGATAGATATAAACAAGCACAGTCTAATTATTTTTGATTTTATTTTTTCAGAAGTTGTATCTATAGAATCCAAGAGGAAGAGCTGTTATGGGAAAATGAATCTTCAAAATTGAATGAATGTCAAGTACATTTTTCCAGCTGAAGTGAGTATCGCACATTTGAAAATGAGAGATTATTTAGGAAGAAGTTGAATAATGCTGGTTGTGTTTTCATTGATTTTTAGCACAATTTTTCCAATTTAGGTATGAAGATCAGTTAGCTAAAGTGTATTGGGAAAATAGCTTGAAAGGCAAGATGGTAGAATGTATCAGATATTTAAGGAGATAGTATAAAGATGCTCATTTATTTACAGGTTGTAACTATGCATAGGCTTGCAGTCTCATGACTGCAATCAGTTCCCAAGATGACTGAATACAGAAGCCCAAGATTACCAGGGAGGTCCCCCCACTCTGTTCCCCAATTGGTTCTGTCGGTCATATGATCCTTAATCTGCAGATTTAACTTTAATAGGACAATGACCGTATTACTCCCTCTTAAGTCATTATATACAAATATCAATATTCAATGTACACAGTCCTAAATAATTGAACATTTAGTACATCAGTTTAGTCAGTTATGAAATTAAGTCTTTCAGAGGCTTTCTGAATCCTTGTATAAGTGAAGAAATGAAACATAGAAGATAGCAGCAGGAGTACTGTTTGAACCTGCTCTGTCATTTATCATGATGATGGCTGATCATCCAACTCAGTAGCCTAATCCTGCTTTCTCCCCATAACGTTTGATCCATTCACCCTAAGTGCTATATCCAGCTACCACTTGAATACATTCTGTATTTTGGCATCCAGTACTTCCTGTGGTAATGAATTTCACAGGCTCACCACTCCTTGTTTGAAGAAATAACTTTTCAGCTCCATGCTAAATGATCTACCCCGAATCCTCAGACTGTGATCCCTGGTTCTGGACTCCCCCACTATCAGGAGTATCTCCCGTGCACCTACCCTGTCTAGTCCTTTTAGAATTTTATAAGTCTTTAAGATCTACCCCCACCACCACCACCCTGGTCAATCTCACCTCATACATCAGTCCCGGCATCCCCAGAAGCAGCCTGTAACCACCCTTTCTCAGCAAAAGAGACCAAAATTACACACAATATTCTAGGTGCAGTCTCACCAAGGTGCTGTATAATTGCAATAACAACATCCCTGCTCCTGTACTCGAATCTTCTTGCAAAGCCAACATACCATTTGCCTTCTTTACTGCCTGCTGCACCTGCGTGCTTATCTTCAGCCACTGGTGCAAGAGGACACTCAACTCCTGCTGCATACTCCCCTCTCCCAGTTTACAGCTATTCAAGTAATAAGCTGCCTCCTTGTTTTTGCTTCCAAAGTGAATAACCTAACATTGATCCAAATTATACTGCATTTGCCATTGATTTGCCCACTCACCCAACCTGTCCAGATCATGCTGAGGAATCTCTGCATCCTCATCACAGTTCACCCTCCCACCCAACTTGGTATCGTCTGCAAACTTTGAGATGTTACTTTTTTGTCCCTTCATCCATGAATCAAGAACTGATAATTTTAAGGCAGAGAGATTGTTTGTAACTATCAGTGAGAGTGCTAAACACTATGCTAACTAATTAAGATAATGAGATCATCACCTATAGGGTGTGGATGGTGTTAAAACAAGGGAAATTTTCTTTCCCCCTCCCCCTCCCCTCTCCCTCCCCCAGAACAGTATGGTGGGTTACATATAGTATGACGTGAACCTGAGATACAGTTAAGGCCTTCCTCATGAGTGCAGAACTTGGCTGTCACTTTCTGCTCAGCGATTCTGTGATGTCGTGCTTTTCAAAGGCCACTTTGGAGAACACTTACTCGAAGATCTGAGGTCAAATGTCCTTGGCCACTGAAGTATTCGCTGACTAGGAGGGAACACTCATGCCTGACGATTGTTGCCATTCCCCAGGTAATCTTTTCTGTGGCTGGATTGTGTGGTATCATTGCTGTTCCCCTGAGGGCTGGGTAGTTTACTGCAAACGATGGTCTGTTTGAGGTAAGGTGGCTGTTTGAAGGTGAATTATAGATGTGTAGGGAGAGCCTTGGCAAGATGTTTGTCATCATTGCTGGCGAGATGTTCGTCTTCAACCACAACACCACATGACCATGCCATGGTAACCTCTGCAGGACATGCCAGATCATCAGCATGGATACCATAGTTGCACAGCGCAACACTGTCGGCCAGGTACATGGTACGTACTCATGTGAGTCGGCGAGCATAATCTACCTCATACACTGCAGGAAAGGATGCCCCAGGGCAATGGTATATCGGCAAGATCATGCAGACTCTACGAGGGATGAATAAACACTGAGCAACAACTGCCAGGCAGGACTGTTTCCTCACATTCAGCAAATACTTTAGTGGCAGGAATATTTAGCTTCTGATCTGTGCGGTTCTGATATCATGCACACCTTGATTACAGGTGATGATCACTCCATCCCTACTTTTATCAACGAGAGTTTTCTCATATACCTACTTTGTTTTCCTAATTGTTTTCTTAAGCTTCACCCTGCATTTTCTGTATTTCACTCATGTCTCTGCTGATTTGTTCTTGTACCTGCTAAAAGCATTTCTTTTCCTTCTCATCATATCTTTATTATCCCTCGTCATCCATGGTTCTTTGAGTTTGTTACTCCTGTTACCCTAGAGGGACCAACACTGACCTGAAAAAGAACAAGGAGGTAAGTGTTATGGAGCTGCAGCCCTGGGAGTGTAGGGGAGGGGTGGAGCTGGGAAAGTTAAAATCGATGTGTATCTTTGGAGCTTTGTGGGGAGGGTACAGAGAAGGAGGATTATGGAGGCAGAGGCTGTACCAGATATGGGGGTCCTTTGAGAACCTATTTGAGGCCATGTGCTGGCACTGGTTCCACCAATGCAAGAAGACGGTGCAACACCTGTGACGAGGATGTAGCACCTATATTAAGACCTGGCAAATCTGGCACCTCCAGGAGAAGAGGGCACCTGTTCCCAGTAAAAGTCAAGGTGACAGCAACCCTCAACTTCTATGCCACCGAATCAGCACCTAATGGGGACATCTGTGGCATTTGTGCAAAGATGTGTGCAGGTCACAAATGCCTTGCATGCCTGGGCAGGCCAGTACATCAATTTTGACCTGTTATGATGAGGCCCATACTGCCACCCTGTTAGTCATGAAGCCAAATCCCTGAGCCAGATTTCCATTATACGCACCACCCTTGCAGTGTTGGCCTAGTTATCACATCGTGCCAACACCACTTCTTGAGACAGCAATCTCTCTCTTCAAAACTGCCTTGCGATTGCAGCATGGCTGCTGACAGCCCATCCGCAACTACCCAGGTTTACTAATGAATCTCCACCAGCTTCAGGATGACCGAACCCTGGCAAGTGACATGTGGCCAGCTGAATCTTTGCCTCCAGCAGATCTGTGTGCTTGAGCCCTCAGATGTTCCCACCTCCATTTAATATGCATCAGTGTCTATGATGTGCTCACCAGTAAATGACCCAGAAACCTCAGCACTAACTATTTTCAGATCTAGAGCAGAAAATACAAGTCAGAATATTTAATTCAATGTGAAATGATGCACAGTAACAAAATAAACCAGTGGAAACAAAAGGTGAGATTGAGAAAAGACCAGGAAAAAAAATTACTTCCGTTTTTAATTTTTAAAAATCTCCAACAATAATTAAAATGCGAAGGAGTGAGTCCACTTGTAAAATTTAATTTTTGGTATCAGAGTAGTTGTTGAACATCAATTAACGTTCAGCAAAACATTAAAAGTTCACTTGCGTGAACAAGTGATAATTTTTTGCGCGTTTTTAATGGGTGTTGTAATATTACTGTAAAAATGACATCCCTTTAAGAAGCTCAACATGCAAATGAATCAAGTACGTGGATGTCATATGGACAGGAACCATGAGCTCTCTCTCTCCCTCTGTACTTTAGTACCCCAGACACAAGATGTGTCAAGAATTGCTCTATAGCCTATATTGATTTGATTACAAATAAAACACACCAGAAATCTCTAGGCAAACAGAATCCACATATCTCATTCGTGATACATATAGAAAAAACAAAGTGGGTTTTCTCCGGGCGCTCCAGTTTCCTCCCACAACCCAAAAATTTGCTCTTAGGCTGATTGGGAAACAAATTGTCCCTATAGTGAGAGCCTTCCATATTAGGAATAACCTAAATTTAGAATAGGATAATGGAATTGCTACTATATAGTTATGACGGCGGCGCGGGCTCGTTGGGCCGAAGGGCCTGTTTCCCGTGCTGTGTTGCTCAAAAAAAAACATGCCCCAGAGTTGTGATAGTCTGTGTTGATAGATTGTTGTGTCGATATCTGTGCTGAATCACTGGTGCTGTCCTCAGGATTCTTCAGGGCCTCCCTTCAAGGTGTTGTCTGATGTATTCTGGGGAGCCTTAGCATGAACTCAGAATCCATTTCTGTAAGAAAGGATTCACAGTGGAAGGAAGGGAAAACAGCCCACACAGCATGGCATTTACTTCAAAGAAGACCTTAGAAATAGAGTACAGCTGATGTTCACTTTTTCTGTGGGGACATGGATGGGAATTGGAAGCCAGATGTATGGAAGGCCATGAGGTGGGATGCTCAGGTAGGCTGTTCCAGGGCAATGCCTCCCTATTGTGGAGTGTTGATTGGCATTGTACAGGTGTTGGAAGCAGTGCTGGGTGGGTGAGGACAGATGGTGGCTGCCCTTGAGGTGTCTGGAGTGGTAAACACAGCACATGTATTAGTGTTAGAATGGGATGCACACTTGCCCTTTGCCTGAACAAGTTTGTTCATCTTTTTCCAGCACTGGTCTATGGAATGTAGTGCCAGTGCCCAGGCACTTGCAGCTGCAGCCACAGCCTCCCAGGTCGCATGTGCTGCGTAAACCCTTGGGCAGCAGCCCTCCATGGATAAAGCAGCTCATGCCTCTCCTCCACATTTTCCAGCAGTTGGGCCTGCTCAACTTCTGAAAATTTGGGTGCACTTCTGCGTACCATCTTCCTGGAGTGACTGTCTGTATCCATAATTGCAGCTTATATACAGCTCTACTTTGTTAAAGGAGTCCAGGTGTAGTCAGTTTGAGCCACTCGGGCCTGTGATTTCATTATGAATAACATACAGGCAATTTAGTTTCAATAAAGGGTGAGCCATCTCTAAAGATGCTGATTGGGTTAACTTGGCAAGGTACTGTCGGAGGGTGTAATGCTCAAGGAGGAATGCTGGCAGGCATGGGTGTGCATGGTAGTCCAGTGCTCTGTGTAAAAGGCAACAGTGAGGCCAATGTTCTGTGTATGAACAAGAAGGGCCAGCGCTCTGGGTGAAAGGGATGGGGGTGTGTAGCAGGACAGGCAGCATTCTGGGTGAATGGGGGAAGGGGGGTGAGTGAATGGAGAGGGCAGCAAGGTCTGGGTCAGTGAGGAGATGTGGAGGCCAGCAATTCTTTTGCAGTCTGATTTTGGATAGCATGTCCGTAATACCATTTTGGAGTGGCCTCTTCCCCTCCCTGAAACTTTGTTGTTGCCATCCCTCCAATTTGCAGCCTCTCCAGTTTCCTAACCCATCCTCTCATTGTCATTTTGCTGCCAATCTGCCTTGTGCCAAACCTCCTGCTCTTTTTTTCTGCTACTTTCCCCTTGTGAACCTTGCTGTGAGCAACAGCGGGGGAAATGAGTATTGAGAGGCAGAAGGAGCAGCTTTAACTCAGGTGAGGGAAATGGGACAGTCAGGAGTAGGAGAATCAGCGAGAAACTGAGTCAGGAAGTGACATACTGCAAATTGGAGGGTTGGCAGTGAGAGAGTAGGTTAAGAAGCAGCAGAAATTGCAAGTCAGGCATTACAGCTAAAGAGTGGGTTAGACAGCAAGCCTAAGTCAGTGCTGGTAGCAAGGCTGGGTGAGAGCAGCAGAGACTACAATTTGGAGGGTTCATTGTGAGAGGGTGGGTCACTGGAGAGACCTTGAACTGGAGGGCCGAGAAGAGTAAGATCCACAGCAACAAATGGGTTGTAATGTGAAATGTGTGGCAAGTGGGGAGGTTTAGGAAGCAGGATTGGCATGAGCAAGAGGTAGATATAAGAGAATCATGTGCCTTTCTTATTAGTAATAGAAATTTAGCAATAGCGTTTCAGTTTGGAGGGTTTTTTCTATAGTAACATCTGGCAGAACATTATTATAGCTTTTACAATTGTTTTAAGAGATAATCTGACTTTTAAGAACATAATATTGACTGTATTTTAGAATGCTCAATAAAGATATAGCCCATTGTGAAAAGAAAGACTTTGACAAAAATAAACCACAAAAACTTAAAGGATAGTATTAAATTTAAAAAGATGTACAATATAGTGGTATGTCACCAGAAGAAGAAAATGTAGTAAAATTTTAGAAACCAGCAAAATATGATTAAAAAGAGGGAGAAAATAGATTGAGGACTTTAAAAAAGAGCTTCAAGAAGGATACGCAATAACGGGAACTAAATTAAACATTACCCCTCCCCTTCAAAAACAATAGGACTTGGACATAGTGGAAAAACTTTTTTTTGTGTTTGTCTTCACATAGCAGCTTCTAAAAGCATCCGAATAATAGTTAATGAGGAACTTAAACAACCATCATGAGAGAAAAATTACTTGTCAGCCTTTAATCACATTGTGAAGTCCCCTGCAGCCTTGGATCTTAAAAAATATGTCTGCACTGGTTGTAATCTGCCAAAATTGCTAGATCTCGAAAGGGATCAGTGTATTGGAAAATGTAACACTCCTGGTCAAGAAAGAAGAAACTAGGGCGGTGATGGGCAACTTAGGCTAGTGAGTGGCCATGTGAGTGGCTGCAAATTTGAAGTCAGACTTGTTCACCAATCATAATTCCATGAAAAAGATTAAATGCATTTAATAGACATCAAATATTTTACAACGAGTTATAGAAAATGTTTAAGTCATTTATATATTAATATAACTACCATCAACTTCAAACAATAAAAACAAAAAAATATTTATAGTTTGGACACAGTGGCTTACTCAATCTGTGTGTGCAGTCAGTATATACTGCACTTTGTTTGCCCTTGATTTACATGCATATCAGTTGAGTCACCTATAGGAAAAAATCTATGCAAACAGGAATCAGCTGAATATAGCAATCCTGCACATGTGCAACGGTCAAGAAAGTGTCTAGTGGGCACACTGAGAACCCAGGTGGGTCACAGGTTGTCCTTTACTGCTACAGGGGAATAACAGAGGCCAACATTTGTTATTAGAAAATGTTGAAATTAATTATCAAATAAGTATGTAGCACGACATTTAGAAATCATAATGCAATATAACAGAGTAAAAGTGTTCTTTAAAAGGAAATCATGTATGAAAATTTTAGAGTTCGATGAGGATGAAATAACCAGGCTAAATAAAGCAGATCCAATAGATATAGTATATTTGATTTCCAAAAGCCGCATAAAAGATTACTTTTTAAGTCAGGAACTTCTAGTGTTGCGAGAAATATATAGGGGCATTAGCCGGGAAGTTCTGGCCTTTCTGTTTGTGGGATCTCTCTGTCATCCTTCTGGCTCGATGGTAAACCCCTGCTGTGGGTATCTTGGCAGTGGGAGGAGTGCATATAAAGAAAAACCCTGATACTGGTGGGACCAAAAGATCCATTGGCCAGTGGTATGCTGCTTCCATTGCTAAGCAACGTACTCCAGGCACATGGAAATCCCACCCATTGTCTCAAACCCAACTGTCGAAAAAGAAAGTTTTTATAAAGTGTCATGCATTAATTTTAATTGAGTACAATTTTTTAAAAATTGAGTAATGGCTAGTAAGCAGAAAATAATTTTGAAGATGAACTCTCCATGAATGGGATTTCCGATGCGGGCACAAAATTGGGAGAATCGGATTCGTTCTGGTGAGATCATGATTTCAGATTTTCAACCCTGCCCCCATCTGTCCAATTGAGTAATGCAAATCATGACATGGGAGCCCAGGAAATTCATTTTAACACATTAACGTATTATTAGCCAGCACTCATTCTGGAACTCTCCTGCTGCTCCTTCCCTCTGATAATTTAATGGTCATGGACACAGGACCAAACATGCTGTTTGTCATTTTCATAAATGACCTGGATGAGGAAGTGAAGGAATGGGTTAGTAAGTTCGCCGACGATACAAATGTCAGTGGTGTTGTGGATGGTCTGGAGGGATGTAAGAAGTTGCAGCGGGACATAGACAGGATGCAAGACTGGGCGGAGAAGTGGCAGATGGACTTCAACGCGGATAAACGGTGGTCCATTTTGGCAGGACCAATGGGATGAAGAAGTACAATATCAAGGGTAGGAGTCTTAGCTGTGTTGTAGAGCAGAAGGATCTTGGGGTCTGGGTCCATAGGACTCTTAAATCGGCCTCGCAGGTGGAGGATGTGGTCAAGAAGGCGTATGGTGTACTGGCCTTCATTAATTGAGGGATTGAGTTTAGGAGTCGGGAGGTAATGCTGCAACTTTGTAAGACCCTTGTCAGACCCCACTTGGAGTACTGTGCGCAGTTCTGGTCGCCTCACTATAGGAAGGATGTGGAAGCTATTGAAAGGGTGCAGTGGAGATTTACAAGGATGTTGCCTGGATTGGGAGGCATGCCTTTATGAAGATAGGTTGAGAGAGCTAGGACTCTTCTCCCTGGAGAGGCGACCTGATAGAGGTTTATAAAATGTTGAGAGGAATAGATAGGGTGGATTCTGAGGCTATTTCCCTGGGCTGAAATGGTCGCCAAGAGAGGACACAGATTTAAGGTGCAGGGAAGCAAGTACAGAGGAGATGTTGGGGGTAAGTTTTTCACTCAGGGTGGTGAGTGAATGGAATCGGCTGCCGTCGGTGGTGGTAGAGGCAAACTCACTGGGGTCTTTTAAAAGACTTCTGGTTGAGTATACGGGGTTATAGATAGGTCTATGGCTTAGTAGGTATAGATGTGATCGGCGCAACTTGTGGGCCGAAGGGCCTGTTTGTGCTATAGTGTTCTATGACACCATTTACAACAGGTTTACATAATCATGAACCTGGCAACTTCGCCCTGAGGGGGATTTCAAAGGTGAATGCTCAGATTACCATCACCTTTCAGGGTGTTCAATGCTCAAGGGGCACTGGCAAGAATGCAGAGAACATGGATAAGTTGACTTTGGGGCCAGGGTTCACCACTACAAATTCAGGGGAAGGAGTCCCTGCAGGTCTTGCCCTTCCCTCTTGTTAGGGCGTCCCTTACATTAAGGATCTCTAGTGGCTGGCGTGCAGACAACGCTTTCCCTGTCATCCTTCAAGGTTTATATCCAAACCACCACTGAGTGAATGCCCATTCTTAGTGGGCGGAGGTTAATGAGGAGGGTCAGTGGGTGGAGGGGGAGTGACTCTGAGGCTCTTGGGTGCAGTTCTTGAGAGGCCATGCTGCAAGGGCAGAGTGGTGGTCTCTCCAATGGGATGCTTTCCTGCTTTTGGCATGAAGAACCGTTCATTTGGGGGAGGGAAACTGCAGTGTGCCCTGAACCCCACATTCAGGCAGTAGTGACCAAAGAGGATGATACTTCCTGGAAGTTCAGATTCACTTTTCAGGGAAGGTTGAGTGTCAGGAATAAGTTTTGGTGTGCATGGCTGGGACTGATGGAAGGCAATCCTTGTGACCTGGAAGAGTGAGGATGGTCTCTAGAGATTTGCTTGGCATGCTAATTGTACTCTTATCAGGAGTCAGCTGTGCCTTGTCAGCCATAAAAGGAAGCCAGTTGCCAAAACAACTTCACCCTTCCTTGATAAGTCAGTCGTGCTGATTAAATCTCCAGACCTAAATATCTGCCATTGATTGGAGCCTTGTTACTATAAGTATGGAACCCTGGGTCCCCAGCACTGAGATGCAAACTTGTGTTCATTTTCATGTTGCACGAGGAATAGATCTGAGATTACTTTAAGGACCTGCTTTTTTAATTCCCTCCTTACCCTAAAATCTACTTTCAGGCCCTCATTCCTTTCCCTCTCTATGCTATTGGTTCCAGTGTGGACCACAACATTTGGTTGTTTGCACTCCTGAAGAATGTTCTGGAGCTGCTCTGTGACATCCTTTATCCTGGCAACAGAGGCAACATAATATCTTGGAGTCATGTTTGTGGCTGCAGAATTGCATGTTTGCTCCCCTGAATGTAGAATATCCTACTACAACATCACTTCCACTTTTCTTCCTTTTTTACCCCCTGCCCTCGGCTCTTGCTATAGTCTGCTGATGAACCATCTTGCTCACCAATATGCAAAATGAAAAAGCGGTGAGAAAAGAGAGCCTCAGAATTCCTACACTAAAAGTCTGTTTCTCTTGGATATTCTTGCAGGTAGCATTTCCCTCTGTCTGTGTACTACTTAGCTGTAGTGTGATAAGCTCTCTAAATGTGCTTTCTCATTCCCATTCTCTTGCTTTGTTCCCATAACCCCTGATCCCCTTATCAAGAACCTATCTATTTCTGACTTAAAGACACTCAATAAGCTGGCCTCCACAGCGTTTTGTAGCAGAGTTCCACAGATTCACCGCTCTCTGGCTGAAGAAATTTCTTCTCATTTCTGTTTTAAAGGAGTATCCCTTTAGTCTGGGGTTGTGTCCTCTGGTTTTAGTTTTTCCTGCCAGTGGAAAAATCCTCTCCACCTCCAGTCTATCCAGGCCTCGCAGTATTCTGAGTTTCAATAAGATCCCCTTTGCCCCATTCTTCTACACACGAGTACAGACCTAGAGTCCTCGACTGTTGATCATATGACAAGCTCTTCATTCCAGGGATCATTCTTGTGCCCGTCCTCTGGACCTTTTTCCAGGGCCAACTCATCCTTAGATATAGAACATAGAACATTACAGCACAGAACAGGCCCTTCGGCCTTCGATGTTGTGCCGACCAAAATAAAAAGCAATGCCCCTCCAAACTAAACCATTCCCTTCTCTTCCATATACTTATCAACTAACCTCTTAAACGCCACCAAACTTGGCGCATCTACAACTGCTGCAGGCAGGGCATTCCATTCCCGAACCACCCTTTGGGTAAAGAACCTACCTCTGATATCTGTCCTATAACTATCACCCCTTAATTTAAAGCTGTGTCCCCTTGTGCTAGCTTTCTCCATCCTAGGAAAAAGGCTATCACTGTCCATATGAGGTCCTAAATTGTTCACAATACTCCAAATGGGGTCTGACCAGAGCCTTACACAGCCTCAGAAATAGATCCCTGCTTTTGTATCCTAACCTTATCTGCTAGGCGTCCTGCAATTTCCTTTCTAGCCTCCCACAACATCCTGAGATATACTACAGGTCCTGGGATTAATCTACATTGATGTGCTTTAAGACTTCCAGCATCTCCTCTATAATATGTATATTCCTCAGATATCACTATTTCTCTAAGTTCCCTGACATTCATGCCTTTCTCAACAGTAAATACCAATGAGAAATATTCATTTAGGATCTGACCCTTAAGAATAGAAGATTGGTTAGGGCAAGATTAGGGCCAGTCAGAGACAGCAGTGGGAAGTTGTGCGTGGAGCCTGAAAAGATTGGAGAGGCACTGAACAAATATTTCTCATCGGTATTCACGCAGGGAGATGTAAATGTAGTTGTGGAGAACACTGGGATACAGGGTTGCAAACTGGAAAGTACTGAAGTAGATAAAGAGAATGTGCTAGATATTCTTGAGGGTTTGAAGTTAGATAAGTCCCCTGGGCCGGACGGGATTTACCTTTGGATTCTCTGGGAGGCGAGAGAGGCGATTGCAGAGCCTCTGGCTCTGATCTTCAGGTCGTTGTTGGTTACGGGTTTAGTGCCGGAAGACTGGAGGATAGCGAATGTGGTCCCATTGTTCAAGAAGGGGAATAGAGACTTTCCGGGGAATTATAGGCCGATGAGTCTTACTTCTGTTGTGGGCAAAGTATTGGAGAGAATTATTAGGAATAGGATTTATAGTTATTTAGAGAGAAATGAATTGATTGGGGATAGTCAGCATGGTTTTGTGAAGGGTAGGTCGTGCCTTACTAACCTTATTGAGTTTTTGAAAAAGTGACCAAAGAGGTGGATGGGGGTAAGGCAGTTGATGTGATATATATGGACTTTAGTAAGGTGTTCGATAAGGTGGCCCATGGAAGGCTTCTGCAGAAAATGCAGATGTATGGGATAGAGGGTGATTTAGCTAATTGATTAGGAATTGGCTGGCAGATAGAAGACAGAGGGTGGTGGTTGATGGGAGATATTCATCGTGGAGTTCGATTACAAGTGGTGTACCTCAGGGGTCTGTTTTGGGGCCCCTGCTGTTTGTAATTTTTATAAATGATCTGGATGAGGGTATTGAAGGATGGATTAATAAATTTGCAGATGACACTAAAGTCGGTGGAGTGGTAGATAGTGAAGAGGGGGGTTATAGTTTGCAGAGGGACTTGGACAAGTTGCAGAGCTGGGCCGAGAGGTGGCAAATGGAGTTTAATGTGGAAAAGTGTGAGGAAATTCACTTTGGCAGGAATAACAAATGTGTAGAGTATAGGGCTAATGGTAGGACTCTTAATAGTGTTGAAGAACGGAGGGATCTTGGTGTATATGTGCATAGATCCCTGAAAGTTGGCAATCAAGTCGATAAGGTTGTTAAGAAGGCATGCAGAGTCTTAGCTTTTATTGGTAGGGGGATTGAATTTCGGAGCCGCAACGTCATGTTGCAACTGTACAAAACTCTAGTGCGGCCGCACTTGCAGTATTGTCTACAGTTCTGGTCCCCACATTATAAGAAAGATGTGGAGGCATTGGAGAGGGTACAGAGGAGGTTTACCAGGATGTTGCATGGTATGGAGGGCAGATCTTATGAGGAGAGGCTGAGGGATTTGAGGTTGTTTTCGTTAGAAAGAAGACAGCTAAGAGGAGACCTTATTGAACATATAAGATGATTAGAGGTTTAGATAGGGTGGACAGTGATAGCCTTTTTCCTAGGATGGAGAAAGCTAACACGAGGGGACATAGCTTTAAATTAAGGGGTGGTAGTTATAGTTATATCAGAGGTAGGTTCTTTACCCAGAAGGTGGTAAGAGTACGGAATGCCCTGCCTGCGGCAGTTGTAGATGCGCCATGTTTGGTGGCGTTTAAGAGGTTAGTAGATAAGTTTATGGACGAAAAGAGAATGGTTTAGGTTAGAGGGTCATTGCTTTTTCCTAATTGGTCGGTGCAACTTCAAAGGCCGAAGGGCCTGTTTTGCGCTGTAATGTTCTATGTTCTATGACCCATCTCCTGTGGATCTGCACATAGCTAACCTTGTTGATTCTTAAGAGGTCCTATTTTCCTAGTTATTCTTTAGCCCTGTGTATATTTATAGAAGTTCTTTGGATTCTCTTTTGCCTTACCTGCTGTCTTAGTTTTATGTAATGATAAATGGCTAATTAATAACCATATTGTGAAAGAGCCTTTATGAATGAGTGACCTCAATATAATAGAATTTTACATTATGCTTGAAAGTGAGGAAGTTCAATGTGAAGCTAATGCGTTAAATTTAAATAAAAGCAATTATGAAGGCATAAGGGGAAATTGACAAAAATTGGAAAAATACATTAAAAGATATGACTGCGCATCAGCACTGGATATCTTCAAAGAATTATTACATAGCTTACAGCACCTATACATTCCTTCATGGTTCAAAACCCACCCAAAAAGCCAATGAACCATGACTGATATTGGAAATTAAGAGTTTCTTTTAAAAGAAAAGGCTAATGAGGTTGCCAGAAATAGTAGTGAACATAAGGATTGGAGGTTTTTTAGAATACAACAAAAAAGGCCAATAAACTAATAAAGGGAAAACAGAATAGTAATGCAATCTAAAGTAAGATATAAAAATATAGGCCTGTAAAAAGGAAGCATTTGTCTGAGACAAAGATGAGCCATTACAGGCAAATCAGGAGAATTCATTATGGGAGAACAGAGAAATGATGTAGAGATGCTGGCGTTGGACTGGGGTAAACTCAGTAAACTTTCACAACACCAATTTTAAATCCAACCAATTTATTTGATAGTAAATTCGCGAGCTTTCGACACTATGGCCTTTGTCAGGCAAATGCAGTGTTCTGGTCTGCAATAGCACTCATACCAACACAGACAGTCATAGATTGCTGATTAGAATGCGAATCCTTACATCTAACCTGCTATTCAAGTGTTAAAGTGGCTAACAATGTGTGTGAAGGGAATCCTGAGCATTGGTTAGAGAATTGTGTATTTTCTTCAGATAGCACAGTAAGTGAGGTTTTTTGCTAACAGAGAAATGGCAGAGAAGCTAAATGATTACTTTGTATCTGTTTCACCAATGAAGATATAAGCAATCTCCCAGATATAGAGATCTAAGGGACTATGGAAAATGAGCAGTTGAAGGAAATGAATATAAATAAGAAGGGTGTATTGGAGAAATTAATGGGACCAAAAGTCCTTGTAACCTGATATTAGAACATAGAACATTACAGCGCAGTACAGGTCCTTCGGCCCTCGATGTTGCGCCGGCCAGTGGACCCTCTAACCTAAACTATTCCAATATCATCCATATGCCTATCCACCGACCATTTGAATGCCCCCAAAGTAGGCGAGTCCACAACTGCTGCAGGCAGGGCATTCCACGCCCTCACCACCCTCTGTGTAAAGAACCTGCCTCTGACATCCGTCCTATAACTACCACCTCTTAATTTAAAGTTATGTCCCCTCGTGTTGGTCATCACCATCCGAGGAAAAGGCTCTCACTATCCACCCTATCCAGTCCTTTGATCATCTTATACGCCTCAATTAGGTCACCGCGTAACCTTCTTCTCTCTAATGAAAATAACCTCAGGTCCCTCAGCCTTTCCTCATAAGCCTTCCCACCATACCAGGCAACATCCTGGTAAACCTCCTCTGCACCCTTTCCAATGCTTCCACATCTTTCTTATAATGCGGCGACCAGAACTGTACGCAATACTCCAAGTGCGGCCACACCAGAGTTTTGTACAGTTGTAACATAACCTCACGGCTCCTAAATTCAATCCCTCTACCAATAAAAGCTAACACACCGTACGCCTTCTTAACAACTTTATCAACCTGGGTGCCAACTTTCAAAGAGCTATGTACTTGTACCCCAAGATCCCTCTGCTCGACAACACTATTAAGGGTCCTTCCATTAGCCCTATATTTCATATGCCTGTTATTCCTACCAAAGTGAATCACCTCACACTTATCCGTATTGAATTCCATTTGCCACCTCACGGCCCAGCTCTGCAACCTATCTATGTCCCTCTGCAAACTGTAACATCCATCCTCGCTGTCAACAACTCCCCCCACTTTGGTATCGTCAGCAAATTTACTAATCCAACCCTCTACACCCTCATCTAGGTCATTTATAAAAATGACAAACAGCAGTGGCCCCAAAACAGATCCTTGAGGTACACCACTTGCAACTGCACTCCAGGTTGAATATTTCCCATCAACCACCACCCTCTGTCTTCTATCAGCTAGCCAATTCCTAATCCAAACTGCTAAATCACCTTCAATCCCATGCATCTGCACTTTCTGCAGTAGCCTACCATGGGGAACCTTATCAAATGCTTTTGCTAAAATCCATATACACTACATCAACTGCCTTACCTTTATCTACCTTTTTGGTCACCTCCTCAAAAAACTCAATAAGGTTTGTGAGGCATGACCTACCCTTCACAAAACCGTGCTGACTATCCCTAATCAATTTATTTCTCTCTAGATGCTTATAAATCCTATCCCTTATAATTCTTTCCAAGACTTTGCCCACAACAGAAGTCAGGCTCACCGGTCTATAATTTCCAGGATGGTCCCTACTCCCCTTTTTGAACAAAGGGACAACAAGGATATTCTATAGAGCAGAGTGTTGAAAGAGGTTGCTGTAGAGACATTGGATGCATTGATGATTATCTTCCAAAATTCTATAGATTCTAGAATGATTCCTGAAGATTGGAAGATAGCAAATATCACTCCACTATTTAAGAAGGGAAGGAGAGAGCCTTACATCAGTATTATGGAAAATTCTATCACATCCTTTATGAGTAGGAAATCATGTTTGATCTTGGAGTCATTTTTGAGGATATTACTAATAAAACTGATCAAGGGGAATTGATGAACATAGTATATTTGAATTTTGTGAAGGCTTTTGATAAAGTCCCTCACCAGAGACTGATTAGCAAAATAAAAGCACTTGGGATAGGAGACAATATACTGATTGGTTAACAGACAGAAAATGTTAAGAATAAATGGGTCAGCCTCGCATTTACCGTCTGTGGCTGGTGGGGTACCGCGAGGATCAATGCTTAGATCCCAGTTGTTAATAGTATAGATTTATGATTTGGATGTGAGGACTAATTTCCAATTTTGTGGATGATGCAAAGCTAGGCAGGAATGTGTGTCTTGTGAAGAAGATGTAAAGTGGCTACAGGAGGATTTGGACAGACTTGGTGTGTGGACAAAAGCATGGTAAGTGGAATTTAATGTGGAAAATGTGAGGTAATCCATTTTAGTACAAGGAACAGATGTGTAGAGTATTTTGTAAATGTTAAGTAATTAGAAAGTGTAGATGAACAAAGAGACCTGGATGTAAGAACATAAGAAATAGGAGTAGGCCATCTAGCTCTTTGAACCTTCCCCGCCATTCAATAAGATTATGGCTGATCTGAAGTGGATCAGTTCCACTTACCTGCCTGCTACCCATAACCCTTAATTCCATTATTAGTCAGAAATCTACCTACCTGTGACTTAAACATATTAATGAGGTAGCTTCCACCATTTCAATAGATAGAGAATTCTAGAGATTCACCATCCTCTGAGCGAAGTTCCTCCTCAACTCTGTTCTAAACTGCCCACCCCCTGCCTTATTTTGAGGCTGTGCCCTCTAGTTCTGTTTTCCTTTTTACGTGGAAAGAATCTGTCTACATTACCCTATGTAGCCCCTTCATTACTTGTAAGTCTCTATAAGATCCCATCTCAGCCTTCTAAACTCCAAGTACAGGCCCAATCTATCCAATCTCTCCTCACAAGTTAACTCCCTCACCTCTGGTATCAGCCTGGTGAACCTTCTCTGTACTCCCTCCAAGGCCGACATATCCTTTTGCAACTAAGGGGACCAAAACTGCACACAGTACTCCAGTTGTGGCCTCACCAGTGCCTTATACAGTTGCAGCAAGACCTCCCTGCTTGTATATTCTATCCCCCTCACAATAAAGGCCAACATTCCATTCATCTTTTTGATAACCTGCTGCACCTGCAGACTGGGTTTTTGCGATTCATGCACAAGGACCTCCAGATTCCTCTGCACAGAAGCATGCTGCAGCTTTTCACCATTTAAATAATATTCCATCCTACTGTTACTGCTTCCAAAGTGGATAACCTCACATTTGCTAATGTTATACTCCATCTGCCAGGTCCTCACCCACTCGCTCAGCCTATGCAAATCTCTCTGCAGACTTTCCGTGTTCTCCATGCAAATCACTTTTCCACTCATCTTTGTATCATCAACAAACTTTGCTACCCTACACTCAGCCCCCTCCTCCAGATTGTCTATGTATATGGTAAACAGTTGAGACTCCAGCACCGATCCCTGTGGCACACTGCTAGTCACCAACTGCCAACTACTAAAGCACCCATTTATTGCAACTCTCTGCTTCCTGTTAAATAGCCAATCCTCATCCACACTAACACTTTACCCACAACTCCATGTATCCTTACCTTCTGCAGCAATCTTTTGTGAGATACCTTATTGAACGCCTTCTGGAAATCTAAAAATACCACATCTACCAGTTCCCCTCTGTCTACCACACAAGTCACGTCTTCATAAAAATCCAGTAAATTCGTCAAACACGACTTCCCCTTCATGAATCCAGCTGCATCTGCTTAATCAAACCATTTTTTTCTAGGTGTCCTGCTATTTCTTCTTTAATGATGAATTCTAGCATTTTTCCAACTATGGATGTTAAGCCTGCATAGCCTGTAGTTACCCACTTTTGTCTGCTACCTTTTTTTAAATGGCGGCGTAACAGTAGCTGTTTTCCAATCTGCCTGCCATAAGTTAGTGAAGGCTAACATGCAGGTGCAGCAAGCTATTAGGAAGGCTAATAGAATGTTAGCCTTAATCAAAAGACAATTTGAAATTTTGAAGTCTTGCTTCAACTATATAGAAGCTTAATTAAACTGCACTTGGAGTTTTGTTCCCCTGACCTCAAAGGATATGATTAGTTAGGATTGGTTTTGCTGGAGTTCAGATGAATGAGGGGGAATCTGAGGGATTTATAAAATTCTAATAGGACTGGACAGGATAGATGTAGGGAGGATATTCCCGATGGTGGTGGAGGCCTGAACCAGGGGTCACAACAGTCTGAGGATACAGGGTAGACTATTTAGGACAGAGGTGAAAGATACTTCTCCACTCAAAGACTGGTGAGCCTGTGCAATTCATTACCACGGGATGTAATTGATGCCAAAATATTGAACGTATTCAAGATGCAGCTGGATATAGCGCTTGGGGCAAATGGGATCAAAGGTCATGGGGATAAAGCAAAGATTAAGTTGGTTAAGATGAGTTATATGGTCAGCCATAATTGTTATAGCAGAGCAGATTTGACGGGTCAAATGGCCACCTCCTCCTATGTTTCTATGATATAATTGCCATAGAGAAAGTGCAATATCCAGGGGATGATAATAGATTTGTCTTATGAAGAGAGATTGGGCAAACTGGGCCTTTATTCTATGGAGTTTCAAAGAATGAGAGATGATCTGATTTGAAACTAAATGGAATTGATAGGTACAGGTAATTGTTTTCCTTGGTTCAAGAGTCTAGAACAAGGGGCACAATTTCAACTGGGGGGAAGCCACTTAGAACTGAGTTGAGACATTTCTATACACAGAGGAATGTGAATCTTTGGAATTTTCTACACTAGAGGGTTATGAAAACTCTGTCATTGAATATGTTTAAGGTTAAGACTGGTAGATATCTGATTAACAATAATGTGAAAGGTTATGTAGATGGTGAGCTCAATTTTACCATTTTGATTCTAAGTGGGAGTGTTTCAGATCCCATTTTTTAGACCTCCATACACACTCTGCCTGCAAAAGTATCAGCGATTCAGAAGCTTTAGGGTGGGGCTTAATGCAACAGAAACCCTACAGTTTCGATCAGCGTGTCCAACTGCACGTGTGGAGGGAATGATAGAATACTGCTCCCCTGCCACATCGCCCCCAGACTGGATAATGCCTCCTCTTGGCCCCTACAGACATTACCCCCCCCCCCACACACACACACACAATTTTATTGACCCCTTATCTCAGACCACTCCCTCCTACCCAGACTGACAGCGGGCCCTTCACTGCCCCCTCCCCCCACTGATCTCAGGCAGTGGATGCCTCTTTTCCTGCCCAGGCCCCTCTCCTGCACTGATCACAAGTGGAGTAGCAGCGGACCTATTCCCCCCCAACCAGCAACTCGAGCAGAGAGCTGTCGGACCCACCTTCCCCTTTCCCCCTACTGATCTCAAGCGGAGAGCCGTTGGATGTTCAGCATTTACCTCTTCACTAACCCTCATTGATGGAGTGCCCAAATTGGACTTCTATGGAGCATGTCTGTTTTGCACTGATTCTGGATGGGTGAACACAGTGGTAAAGGAGAAGGTGCCTGAAAAGTTGGGTGTGCAGCCCATTTAATAATTTAAATGCACGCAAATGCATTTAAAAGGCCATTGCAGGCGTGGTGCCAATCGCAGCCATTTTCGGGCCTGGTAAAGAGTAACAGGCGCAGAGGTGAGTGTGGATTGCGCTACTCACCTCACACCCAACTTTAACAAGTTTTCATGCCTGAAAATGGGTGCAATGTGATAGTAAAATTGGGCCCAGTATGTGTAAAAGGCTTTGAAGTATTTGAGTCATGATCCTATTGAATGGCTCAGTGGGCTGAATGGTTTACTTTTTTTGTGTTCCTAAGTGGAATAACAATTTCCTTGTTCACCAGTTTCATTGTCCACAGGTTCATGCAGTCACTATGAGCTACTATTTCTAATTCACTCATATCCATTCCCTGTCTCAGTTAATCTTGTTGACAAATATTGTGAAGCTTCTTAGACATTTTTTACTCCATTATAGTGCTATATAAATGTTATCCACTCCACTTCCTTTCTGATATGTCTTCTATTCTGTTGCAGTGAAGTTCAACACAAGCTCAAGGAATAATAGCTCATTGCACTTGTGGTTCCCTGGCCATAATATTGACTTAACAGCTGCAGACATAACCAAAGATTCCATTTTATCTGATGGTCAGTGCTGCTGTTATAGATTGAGCGCACTGTCATTTGGAAGATTGGAGGCCACTGAATTGGACCAATTTTGCAGATGTTCTGGGAAGTTGCTATAAACCAGTATTAGACTCTTGTATTTAAAGACCTAACAATTCTTTCATGACCATTCTGGGAAAATCATTGGTAAATGCAAATGAAAGCTCATGATTCAGTTGTAGAATTTTTGAGTTAAAATGGATCTGGAGGATTCAGTTAACTTACAGCAGACGGATGACCTCCAATGGTATAAAATTTAATAATTATTAGGGATCATGACCTTTGAGAAGGTGCTGCATAAATAAGTGCTAATGGTGTTAAGGGTAAGATTGTGGCATGGATAGAGGATTGGCTGACTGACAGAAGGCAGAGAGTGAAGATAAAGGGGTCTTTTTAAGAATGGCAGCTGGTGACTAGTGGTGTGCCTCAGGGGTCAGTGCTAGGACTACAACTTCTCAGTATACATTAATGATTTGGAGGAAGGAACTGAAAGCACTGTTGCTAGGTTTGCAGATGGTACAAAGATATGTAGAGGGACAGCTGATATTGAGGAAGCAGGGGGACTGCAGAAGGACTTGGACAGGTTAGAAGACTGGGCAAAAAAGTGGCAGATGGAATAATAATATGGAAAGGCATGATGTTATGCATCTTGGAAGAAGGAATGGAGGCATAGACTATTTCCTAAATAAAAAAATGCTTAAAAAATCAAACACAAAGGGATTTGGGAATTATTGTTCAAGATTTTCTTAAGACTAACGTGCTAAGGTTCAGTCAGCAGTTAAGAAGTAAAATGCAATGTTAGCATTCATGTTGAGAAGGCCAGAATACAAGGGCAGAGATGTACTTCTGAGGCTGCTTAAGGCTCTGGTCAGACCCCATTTGGAGTCTAAGGATGTGCTGGCCTTGGAAGGAGTCCAGAGGATGTTTACAAAAATGATCCCTGGAATGAAGAGCTTGTGATATGAGTAAGAGTTGAGGACTGAATCTGTACTCAGTTTAGAAGGATGAAGAGGGATCTTTATTGAAACTTACAGATACTGCGAGGCCAGGGTAAGGTGGACATGGAGAGGATGTTTCCACTAGTAGGAAAAACTAGAACCAGAAGACACAACCTCAGGCTAAAGGGACGATCCTTTAAAACAGATGAGGAGGAATTTCTTCAGCCGGTGAATGTGTGAGACTCTTTGCTGCAGAAGACTATGGAGGCCAGGTTATTGAGTGTTTTTAAAGCAGGTTCTTAATTAATAAGGGGGTCAGGGGTTATGAGGAAAAGGCAGGAGAAAGGGGCTGAGAAAAACATCAGTTATGATTGCATGGCAGAGCAGATCCAATTGGCCAAGTGACCTAATTCTGCTCCTATGTTTTATGATCTTAAAACAGGTTCTGCATTTTGTCTAGCCAGCAGACCTTAAAGAGATCATTGGAACTGCCACTATAAAGGTTAGGTCACATTTTTCAAATTTTTCTTTCTTTTCGGGCTCTTTTCTGCTCTTGAAGCTGAATGCTGCTGCTGGTCTAAGCTCTGGTCCTCAATCTTGTGTTTCCCTGTGAACTTAGCTGCAGGCATTGGCAGCTTGCTGCAATTGTAAAATGAAGCTTGAGGCTCAGCATTGATTCATGTGTTTTGACTTAATGATTGTTTCCTCAGTTCATTCTGACCTATAGGCATGAATGAATTTCTACACCTGTTTTCCCTTGAGTATTTTATCTTCCATTTTTCACTGGCTTTGTTTCTTAATTGCTATTCATCTATAATACCCTTTTGGTTCTGAAGATTTGAAATCTGAATTGTTCATTGGCATGTGTTTCTTGAAGAGTGATCCATGTCTTTTGCATTTCCTATATTTGTTTCAGAAACAAATGTTACCAGCTGAAGAAAGAAAGTACTTCTCCCATCAATGATAGAAGATGGAGTTGCTGAGTTTATTTTGATCGTCTGCAATAAATGCCTGCACGCGTCTGCTGTAAATGCAGGAGATCCAATCTATACTTGAGATTGCAAGTTATATCCACATTGCCAGTTTGCCCCAAATCTTAATTGATGATCCCAGGAGGAGTTATGTTGGCTGCTTTTCCAAGGGAGCAGGAAGTGTAGACAGTGTCAGGTGGGAGGCTGGTTTGAGTGAGAACTAGGCTTTGTTCATGATGGATTTGTAATTTTAGACAGGACAGGAGCCATATCAAGCTGTGACATAACCAGAAGGAATGCTTTCTTTGCTGTATCTGTAACAGTTGGTAAGAGTCATAGTAGACATGCCAAATTTCCTTAGTCTTTGGAAAAAGAAACATTGGTAGGCTTTCTTAACCTTAAGTATAGTGTCGGCATGGGGGGACCAGGATAGGTTGTTGATGAGCTGGACACTTAAAAACTTGAAACTCGATCGTTTCTACTTTGTAAACAAGGAGGTAAGGGAGGGTGGAGGGTGGCAAAATATGTATGGATATGGGGTAGGGCCTGGGTGGGGTTGTGGTTGGTGCAGACTGGACATATCAGTTATACATTTTAAAAGTTCATTGTCCAAAAGCAGTAGCAATCTCAAATTATCCTTGCATCACCTGAAGCTCAGGCTTCACCATCAGGCTCCGTATTGCTCTCATCCAATTCCATTTTTATTGGCAAGTTATGTAGGTGAATGCTCAGCCGCCACTGAAGGACAATGTCGTGCAATGTGTAACACACATCTTTGTGACTATCTCTGATATCCTCTGACCTGTCTAGACATCAAAAACATGACAATACACCAATTGTCCTTCATCTGATCTGTTGCTATATGAGCACGGTTGTGACATTCCTGTGCTTTCTTGCTGGTATTGCAGAATGGTGTTAAGCCATGTTCTCAGTAGGTATCCCTTTATCACCCAGTAACCATCCTGTAGTTCGAGATAATGTTATGGTCTGATGTAACATTGAACTCTCAAGAATGAATGAGTCATGGTTACTTGCCTGGTTGTTTGTCTTTGCAATGAGGATCCTTATTTGCACATCACACTATCATAGCATTTAAAGAATGGAATCCCTTGTTGATTCAATGTCATCTCTTCATCCTTCAACGTAATGTGTTTCATCAAGAGCTCCAACTACTCTTGGAAAACCAACAATGCTGTGGGATGCGATGGATTTCTATCTTCATAGGGCATGTTTCAAATATAAGCTGTATAATAAATTGCATTAATTACCTGATGAATGAAGGTCCTTGCAGCATTTTATGAAATGTTACTGATGCTCTGCTGAAAGGACAGTAAGAAGTTTGACAATACCAGATTGAAGTCCAACTGGTTTATTTAGTAGTACAAGCTATATGCTTTCAGAGCACTGCTCTTTCAGCAAGTGAATGTGAGTTCTGTTCACAAGACACAAGCTCAATTTATAAAATTATGGAATGTGAGTCTTTACAGGTAATCAGGTCTTGAAAGGTACAGGCAACGTGAGTGAAGAGAGGGTTAAGCACAGGTTAAAGAGACCATTAATGTGCAGGTTAGGTTGATTGGCCATGCTAAATTGACCATAGATGCATAGGATAGAGGATTAATGGGCAAAATATGTATGGATATGGGGTAGGGCCTGGGTGGGATTGTGGTTGGTGCAGACTGGAAGGCCATTTGGCCCACTCTACTGTAGGGTTTCTATGAGATGTGTATTGTTTCCAGCCCGGACAGTTAGTGAGATTTTGCAAGTCATGGGGGTTACAGATCGTGTGATATAAACTCAAGATCCCAGTTGAGGCCTTGTGTGCAGAATTTGGTATCAGTTTCTGCTCAGCAATTCTGTGTTGTATGTCATAAAAGCTGCTTTGGAGAACACTACCCGAAGATGAGAGACTGAATACTTATGACTGCTTAAGTGTTCCCCAGTAGGAAGAGAACATTCTTACTTGGTGACTGTTAAGTGGTATTCTTTCATCTACTGTAGCGATTGCATGGTCTTTCCAATGAGCCATGCCTCAGGACATCCTTCTCTGCAGCGTATCAGGTAGACAACATTGGCCAAGTTGCAAGAATATGTACTGCGTACCTGGTGGATGGTGTTCTCGCATGAGATGCTGGTATTTGTGTTGATGATTCGGCATATCTTGTGGTGGTTGCTGTGGCAGAGTTGCGTGGTCACTGTTCTGAAGGCTGGGTTGTTTGCTGTGGACAGTGGTTTGTTTGAGGGTGTGCGGTTGTTTGAAGTGGAGGTGTGGGGGAATGGCCTTGCTGAGATGTTTGTCTTCATTGATGACACGTTGAAGGCTCTGGAGAAAATGTCGTAGCTTCTCTGCGTCAAGGATGACGAAGAGTACTTTGTTCACTGTGTCCAATGTTTGTCTTCTGAGGAGGTTGGTGCGGTTTTTCACTGGTGTGTTGGAACTGTCAATGAATGAGTTGAGCGCCATATCCTGTTCTTTCAGTATCTGAAGGTGCCTGTTGTGAGTAGATCCTGTGTACACAAAGAGCTTGTTCATAGCGGGTAGCTGCTTTAACATGTTTAGGATGGAAGCTGGAGAAGTGAAGCATTGTAAGGTTATCCATGACTTGCAATACAGTGAAGTGCTGAGGTGACTGTCTTTGGAGATGTTTGTGTCCAAGAATACAACTGAAAGCTCTGCACACAGAGGACAGCCTCAACTGGGATCTTGGGTTCATGTCACACTATCTGTAACCCCCACTGACTAACTGTCTTGGCTGGAGACAATACACATCTCCTTAATCTGTGCTTAACGCTCTCTCTCACATTGTCTGTATCTTTAAGACTTGATTACCTGTAAAGATTTGCATTCCCTGTAAAAACTTGCATTCCCAACCATTATTTTGTAAATTGAGTTTGTGCCTTTCTAAGCATTGTTTGTGAACAGAATTCCCACTCACCTGATGAAGGAGCAGTGCTCTCAAAGCTTGTGGCTTGTGCTACTAAATAAACCTGTTGGACTTTAACCTGGTGTTGTGAGACTTCTTATTGTCCAATGCCGCTATCGCCACATCATGGCTGCCAAAAGGACGCATACTCAAAAGTTCTGTTATGACTTTCATCTCCACTGTTAAGTCAGTGTGGCAATAACAAAGAACAAAACAGCATGGGAAACAGGCCCTTCGGCCCAACGAGCCTGCACCACCACCTCGATGTTCCCACTTCTACACGCGATCCCTGTTCATGTTTATAGATCTATGGATTAAAAACCAAATTTGAGACAACTTAGGGAGAATTTATTTTGCCAATCAGCCTAAGAGCACATCTTTGGGATGTGGGAGGAAACCCACGCAAGCACAGGGAGAATGCGCAAACTCCCACAGACACAGGCCCAAATCCATGTATCTGCACAGCACAGCGATAGTCACCACTGTCGTATCGCCCATCAGATGGTCCAGGTCAAGCATACACTAACGATGTGAAGCAGTAGGATACTCAAAAAAGGTCCAAGAGCAGTCCTCTTACGACCCATCGCGTGTATGCCACTTGTTAGACAACAAGGTGGACCAAAGCACCTATAGGATAAAAACAAGTACATCAATATCATCATCTATTTACACACTTCCCAAGGACTCCTAAGGCTCATGATCCCTGTTTTAAATCAGTTTTCTATACCCCTCCATTCCCATTCTGTTCATGTGCCCATCTAAGTATTTCTTAAATAACTCCAGAGTACCTGCCTCCACCACTTTACTTGGCAGCGCATTCCATACCCCCACCACCCTCTGTGTGAAAAAACTCCCTCTAGCATCCAAATTATACCTTACCCCCCTCACCCTAAGCCCGTGACCCCTCGTGCTATTTGAGTCCATCCTAGGAAAAAGTTTAACCCTGTTTACTCTATCTATACCCCTCATAATCTTGTACACCTCTATTAGATCTCCTCTAAGTCTACGTCTTTCTAAGGAAAATGGTCTCAATTTGCCTAATCTCTCCTGGTAACTCAGACCTTCCATAACAGGCAGCATCTTGGTAAACCTCCTCTGCACTCTTTCCAGAGTCTCCACGTCCTTCCGGTAGTAAGGCGACCAGAACTGGACACAGTATTCCAAATGAGTTTGGTTTCTGGCCTGTCAATATTTCACAAAAGTCCCATTCCTTTCTTGTTGAAACGCAGTTTCCTGGCACACATCTCTGACATTTCATATGTCTTTTGCCTGTACACTCTCACTGATTTGCCTCTTCATCACCAGAAGGTGTAGCCTGATTCTTTGCTCGTGATGTCTGTGCCTATGCAAAAGTCGCGAAAGAACACTGATGATTTTTATAAACAATGCAAATAAGGAAGCCCGAATGCTTGTGAACATGATTTACAGTCTGCACTGGATTCTAAATACCTGTCAGAGTTCACATCAGCTTATAGGAGACTTGCATATATTAACTAAAGCATTAAACTTCGCTAAGACATTTAAAGTAATTGGGCTTCTTAGAATCAACTTAAATTACATTATTGAATTATTTTATTTCACTACTGAGGCTTGTACGGTCACAACAGAACTTATTTCACCACTGAGGCGTGTGAGGATCAACATAAACTCTAGCACTTAAAATGTTTTTAAACATACCAACCCCAAAACTACACCGAGATAGATTTGCTTCGCTGTTGGCTGATTGTAGTTCAGAAAAAAAGTGTAAAATTTATCACGTAAAAAAATCACCGAACATCCAGGCATGTACACCAAGTTAGCGCAGTCGTGAAGTATATCGTGCTGCTTCAGGACCCACGTCGGAGATTTTTAAAAAGGACGTTTTCAGCGCATATGCCTATTCTGTTCAGCTTCATTGTTCCTACGTCTAGAAGAATATTTCCAATCAACCTTGCTGCTTTAGAATTTGATCAACGGTTGTTAGTCAAATCTCCACGTGCAGTGAGGTCAGTGGGAGAGGGATGGTCCTAGGATTGAAGGTGTTAAAGTTGCTAAGAGAAAAGAATTTTTTTTTACATTTTCTGTTGTGTCTAGTTATTTTAGGATGTTAAAACAGCGCATTGCTAGTCAATTTTTCAGTTAAATATCACAATATGACGCAGAATATGAAATTTAAAAGTTGATTATCTCCTTAATCCACAAATTGCCTACCGTATCTTCTGAGGGGAATTCACTGGCCGTTTACGCCAACGGGGTGCTCAGGTCCTGCTGACAGCGAACCCCATCCTTCAGGTTTCATAGCGACATAGCGGTGTGGGGCGACATCAGTGGGATATTTCATTGACAACGGTGGAATACGAGAATCCCATCAGCACTGACTAATGCGCCACCTCCCACCATGGGAGGCCGGAGAAACCCCGCTCCAATGCTTTTCAGGTATAAAATAATTATTTTCCTGACAGTCATTCTTGTTGTTTTAATATAGGAAAAGTGAATTCCTCGAGCAATGGATGTATTTTTTTGGTGAATATACAGTCAGATTTTGAGAGATTAGCTGTGAATCTGAACTGTTGGCATATAACTTATGTTATATTGCATTTAATTATAATGTTATTGGGATTGCATGTCAGGAATATGGATGGATAGTACATGATTTTTGTTGTCGATAAAAAATACGCCCTTGCTCTTGAAGTTTTGGCTGGGAGCAAGAATTACTAAAATAACCCTTCTGAACTTTATTGCCCTTAGAAAGTGTGTATTCTGCTCCATTACAGCTGATCTAATCGCTACAAATGGAAAGGATTCTGCTGAAGCTTTAAATTTGCTAGACTGCCTCCGACACGGCTTTTCTTACCATTCAGTCGGGGCCATTTAAGTACAATCTCTTTGATCCTCTTTTGAATCGTTCTAACATTACTGATACTACCAGTTCACTCAAGTGACCAGCCTTCATCCTTAAGGGGGAAGGGGAACCAGCCCCAAGTTGTGGTGCATGTAGGTACCCATGATGTAGGTAGGAAAGGGGATGGGGATATAAAGCAGGAATTCAGAGAGTTAGGGTGGAAACTTAGGGCTAAAACTAACAGAGTGGTTATCTCTGGTTTGTTACCTGTGCCACGGGATAGCATAGAAAAGAATAGGGAGAGAGAACATTTGAACTCGTGACTAAAGGGATGGTGCAGGAGGGAAGGGTTCAGGTATTTGGACAATTGGGGCTCATTCTGGGGAAGGTGGGACCTCTACAAGAGGGATGGTCTGCACCTGAACCGGAGAGGTACCAATATCTTGGGGGGTAAATTTACCAGTGCTATTCGGGGGGGTTTAAACTGATTCGGGGGGGGATGGGAACCTGAATTGTTGTGCCAGTATACAGGAGGATGTGAATAGGGAGGTCACAGATAAGGTTTCTAGGTCGCAGCAGTGTGGTGGCAAACGGGAGGGTGGTTTGAAATGTGTATACTTTAATGCGAGGAGCATACGCAATAAGGTGGATGAACTTGCAGCCTGGATTGGTGCTTGGGACTTCGATGTTGTGGCCATTTCAGAGACGTGGATAGAGCAGGGGCAGGAATGGTTGTTGCTAATATTATCATACTAACATTGAAAGGTTTGTAGCACAAGAGGTCATGCAGCACACGCATCCTGTGTGTGCCAACAGAAGAAGCATCATCCAGTCTCATCCCAACTTACAACTCTGAATCTATAGCCCTGACGGTTACAGAACTTGAAGATATCCAGATGTTCCAGAAGTCTGATGAGGGTATCTGCCTTTCAGCCTGTGAGTTTCAGACTGGGTACTTCTTCTGCTTCATGTCACACTATCTGTAACCCCCATGACTTGCCTGGGTTGGCAAAAAACCTCACTTACTGTGCTGTCTGTAGACAATACACATCTCTCTAATCTGTGCTCAGTGCTCCTTCCACTCACATTGTTAGCCACTTTAAGACTTGAATAGCAGGTTAGGTGTAAAGATTCGCATTCTGATCAGTAATCTGTAAACAGTCTATGCTGGTATGTGTGCTGTTGGAGACCAGAACACCTCATTCACCTGACGAAGACCATAGGGTTGGTTGGACTTAAACCTGGTGTTGTCAGACTTCTTACTGTGTTTACCCCAGTCCAACGCCGGCATCTCTACATCATACTTCTTCTGGCACAGGCAGTTCATTCATTGTGCTTATGAAGAAACATCTGTTATGTCTATAAGGGGTTGATCAATGCTTACACATTAAAAAAATTCAAGTAATTTACATGTTTACAAACGATTCATCTCTGTGTCTACTATGCTAGTCTCGGAGACAAAGAACAAAGAAAATTGCAGCACAGGAACAGGCCCATTGGCCCTCCGAACCTGCACCAACCATGCTGCCCAACTGAATTAAAATCCCCTAACCTTTTGGGGACCACATCCCTTTATTCCCATCCTGTACATGTATTTGTCAAGGCGCCCCTTAAAACTCACTATCGTGTCTGTTTCCACTATCTCCCCTGGCAGCAAGTTCCAGGCACCCACCACTTTGTGTAAAACACTTGCCTCGTACATCTCCTTTAAACATTGCCCCTCGCACCTTAAACCTACACACCCTAGCAATTGATTCTTCCACCCTGGGAAAAAGCTTCTGACAATCCATTCTGTTCATGCTTCTCATCTTGTTTCTTCTATCTTATCAACTTCTATCAGGTCTCCCCTCAAGCCCCGTCACTCCAGTGAGAACAAACCAAGTTTCTCCAATCTTTCCTCATAGTTAATGCCCTCCATACCAGCCGACATCTTTTCTGTACTCTCTCCAAAGTCTCCTCATCCTTCTGGTAAAGTGACGACCAGAATTGAACTCCATATTCCAAATTTCTCCCAGATCCTCCCATCACCAGCACCCTGCATGCTTCCAGCTCCTGACACATCTTTCTTATCCTCCCAGGGGCCACATTCCACTTGCCCACTAAGGGCAAGTGCAGAAATCACACCATCATTTCTTTCATGGGTCCTTCTGTCTCCAGGCTCCTGACAATGAAACTGTCATGCACATTCCATGGGTATCTTGTGGCAGATATGCATAATGTTCGTGTTATGGTCACACACAAGTTGAACATTCAGGGACCTTTTTTCAGTTGATGAATATCTATGGATTCTGAGGTGGGGGTTGGTTCTTGAGGGTAGCCAATGGCCTCCTGAAAGTTAGGCATCCCCACAATGGCTGCAAACTCTACAGCCCGGTCTTCCTGCTAGTCCAGGTTAAATTTGATGTACTGCCCAGCCCGGGTATACAGGGCTCCTGTGACCTGTTGGACACAGGTGTGCACAGCTGCTGGGAGATGCCACAGACATCTCCTCTCAGGGTCTGGGAGAAGCCAGTTGCATGAAAGTTCAGATTTGACAGCCACCGAGCGTGGGTGCTCCTCCACCCCAAGGTGTCAGTTCCTGCAGCAGGTGATGCACTGTTTCCTTTCGGAGTCGGAGACATTGGCAGCACACTCTCTGTGCCGTCCTTTTCCTGCTGGGTGAATGACAGCCACCTCCTGCCTCTGGTTGTCATCTCCCTTACTCCTGGGCCTTTTGTGCCCACAATTCTTCCCTCAGCTCTTCCTCTTCAGCTCCAGCAGCAACCAAAAGAACAGTAAGATTGATTGGTTGCATTGCAAAAGCCTGAAAGGGGGAGGGGATAGGGAGGGTTGCTGTGGAGAGAATACATGTAGAGATTAAGGAACATGCTTACACATAGCACATTAACAGTCACAGCATCCCACCACCCCCCCAATTCCCTCAGCCACATGCTCCCCTCGATCACAGTTCCTTGCAAAGTTCAGAGGTTGCAGAATGCAATTTGCAAAGGCTTTGTGTGCACCCTTCAGCTGAAAGTGAGCTGAATGCACTAGGACCAGCAACACCACAAGACCATAGGTCAATGCTGAGACCCAGGTCTGTGCTGCAAGTTGGACATAGGAGATTCTGCTAAGCAACAGTCCCCACCTCCCGCACACTCACAGAGCCACCACCGAACTGAGAAACAAAACGGCCACAACAAAAAGACATCCAAGAACAGCAGAGAGCCATCAGACACTATAAATTTATCTCCTCATTGAGTCTCACAGGTGGAGCACACAAATTGGACTTTTATGGAGCGTGTCTGTTTCACACCAATTCCGGATTGGCTAATGCAGTGGTAAAGGTGGGAGTGCCAGTAATTAATTCAGTCTAAATGCATGCACCTGGCCATGATCGGGACCGTACCTGTTTTGGGTGCAGTCCCGATGACAGCCATTTTCAGGCCTTGGTAAAGGGGAACTGGGGGAGAAGTGGGTAGGCTACTCTCCTTACGCGTGACTTCACCAAATCTTCGTGCCTGCAAATGGGCACAACTTGATGGTAAAGTCAGGCCCAGTGGAATTGGGATGTCTGACCCCAGACAGTTCTCTGACCATATAGCTACATTCTTCCCTCTGTGGGCAGTGCACTCTCCAGTCCCACCTTAACTCTTGCTCTGCTGAGCGCCTTGCATTTTAATGTATGCAGGTACATATCATCAAATCCAACAAAATCTTAGGTCATGACAGTAGTTTCAGAATCTTGGTCTGTCACGTGTGAAGAAATGGTCTGTTTCTGGTATTTAGCACATGTGATAAAGTTTCTTCTGTTTAGAACATAGAACATAGAACAATACAGCACAAACAGGCCCTTCGGCCCACGAGTTGTGCCGATCACATCTACCAATCCACAGACCTATCTATAACCCCCATCCTATTCTTTTCCATATACTCATCCAGAAGTCTCTTAAAAGACCCCAGTGAGTTTGCCTCAACAACCTCCGACGGCAGTCGGTTCCATTCACTCACCACCCTCTGAGTGAAAACCTACCCCTGACATCTCCTTTGTATTTGCTTCCCTGCACCTTAAATCTGTGTCCTCTCGTAGTGACCATTTCAGCTCAGGGAAATAGTCTCTGAGAGTCCACCCTATCTATTCCTCTCAACATTTTGTAAACCTCTATCAGGTCACCTTTCAACCTACGTCTCTCCAGGGAGAAGAGTCCCAGCTCCCTCAACCTGGTATTTCAGTTTAGCGTCTTTCTCATCGATCATTTTATCATATTGATTCTCCTGCTTTTCCATTCTCGTGACCATTTCAACAATTTTGTTCTGGAATGTAACCTTAGTTTCTTTCTCTGTCCAAATTGCTGATTCTGCTCAATTTCAATGTTTTTACCTGTCCAGTTCATTTTTCAAGCTTCCTTTCTTCAAGCTCTTATTCTCTCAATTCAATTCTTCACTGGACTTGTCATTATTTTCTACTTGTTTTTTCATAGAGTTCAACTTGTTCTGCATTGTCTCATCAATTTCTCCTTCTTAATTTCATTTTGTAATTTTTTTGCAACCTCTTTTTTTTCCTCCAAGTATGCAGTGAGTCATTTCCCTTCTTGTGATGTCTTTCATTGTTCTTCTTGGGTTTTTCAGTGTCTTCCCTCTGTGGTCTTTATTGCCTATTCTAAGATCTTCTTTTGTCTCTTTCTTGAGGTCTTCATTTCCTTCCCCGAGGTCTTCTGTTGCTTATGGATCTTTTTTGAAAGTTGCCCTCAATCTGGGGCTTCTCCAATTTTCTTGCTTGTAGCCATTTTTTTGTGGCCAAATGGGTCACCTTTGATGATGGTTTGCAAGAGCATGCCAGGAGAATTAGACAAGCACTGAAACAGACAGGCTACAGCCTCAGAAGAAATTGGACAGAGATAAACAGCTGCAGTTGCTGGAATACATAGGATATTGGCCATCTCCAAGACAAAGGACACTTTCCAGTCAAACTGGGTTGTTTATCAGACTTATTTGGGAGGGAGGTATGTGTCCTACGTGCTTCCAGCACCTCCAGGCATGGCTGTTGGGTACACACCCAGAGATAGGTGTGGCAGCACCTGGCTGGACTTATTGATCAGGTTGATCAAGTCCTGATCGGTTGACTGGCAATAGTCAAAAAAGGCATGGAAACCAATGAGGTGTGAAGGGTGTTGTACAGTTGAAGAATTGCTCTCTCTCTTACCCAAGGAATGAATGACAACAACGGTGACCATCACCAGCAACGACCAGAATGAGAACAGCTGCCACACCCAAGAAGGTAGGAAGACCAGAGCTAATGTATCAGACCAGACAAAGGACCAGATTATACAGAGGACTATAGAGACCCAACACAGGAATAAAGGCCAATATCTGCTTGGGTACTTGCTAGTCACGCAAAAGTTAAAGTCAAGGTCTAGTATTGGACTTGACCTTTAGTATTCTGTAAGATAGTGTTTTGTTGATTAGGTGGGTGATTAATAATTGTGTGTAAATAAATATTATTTCACGAATAAGAAGTCTATTTGCAATTCTTTGTCCTCTACATAAAGGTTTAAACAGACTGTACGGCAGGCGCAGTGACATAATTGGCAAATCTGGTGGGACATCAACAAAAACTAATTTTGTTGCTCTGATATTGAAATTCACAGAATCTAATATTCCTGGAGATTTAGCCTGAGCCCAAATTAAGATAGTAAATGCCCCATGTGATGGCCAGGATTCCAAGTAAATTGACATGAATAGAAGGTCTATATTTTGAACAATTATTTAAAACTCAGAGACAACAGGTGTAAACTTCTTATTGGACAAATAATTGCTCTTAAGAAATTGTTTATTGAGCATGCATTGTTACTAACAAGGAGGATTAGGGTAAACTCCAAAGGTTCACATTAGAATCAGGAGGGATTAGGATCAGAACATAGCCTAAAGCCATATCCGCAGTCTAATCAACTCTCTACCTCTCATCGAAAATATAGAATGGAAGCACAGAGACAGGATTGTGTCCCAGATGGGAAACAAAAATCTGGGAATTTATTAAGAAGAAAAGGTGGCTCCTGTGGACAGAATTTTGTGCCAATATTGAGACGGGACAAGGATCTGTAGGAGAGAAGTATTGGGACAATCTGAGGATAGTTCAGAGAAAGCAGGCCGTTGAATGTGAGAAAGCGACTACCACTGTGAGCTGTTTAGAATAGTGCTAGGAACAGAAAAGGAATTAAACACAGTTCATGAGGAACTGGAGGAATTGAAGTGGGCACAGGAGAAAAAGGAGGAGGAGATTATGAAACTAAAGGGACAGCAGCAGGAGAGGATAAACAAATAAAAGCAGAAAAAAACAGAGAAGTAGACAAATTAAAAAGAACAAACCAGGTAAATGTATTACAAAGAACAAAGAACAAAACAGCATGGGAAACAGGCCCTTCGGCCCAACGAGCCCGCACCACCACCCCGATGTTCCCACCTCTACCCGCGATCCCTGTCTATGTTTATAGATCTGTGGATTAAAAACCAAATTTGAGACAATTTAGGGAGAATTTGTTTTGCCAATTAGCCTAAGGATGTGGGAGGAATCTTTGGGATGTGGGAGGAAACCGAAACACCTGGAGAAAACCCACGCGAGCACGGGGAGAATGCGCAAACTCCCACAGACACAGGCCCAAATCCATGTATCTGCACAGCACAGCGATAGTCACTGAGCTGTCGTGTTGCCCATCAAATGGTCCAGGTCAAGCATACACTAACGACGTGAAGCACTAGGATACTCTCGAAAAAAATCCAAGAGCAGCCCTCTCAGGACCCATCGCGTGTATGCCCCTCGTTAGACAACAAGGTGGACCAAAACACCTGTAGGATAAAAACAAGTACATCAATATCATCATCTATTTACACACTTCCCAGGGACTCCCAAGGCTCATGATCCCTATTTTAAATCAGTTTTCTATACCCCTCCATTCCCATTCTGTTCATGTGCCCATCTAAGTATTTCTTACATCAGGGCAATTTTCAGGGAGAGTTTACCAAGATGCCCAGTGTGCTGTCCTGGCCAAAGGTGAAACTGAGCTGGTGGTAGCATGATTGGAAGCTAAGTGCATCGATCTACAGGCGGTAATAAAGGCGCTACATCGAGTTGTAAAGAACAGAGACAAGCAACTGCTGACCACTCCAAATGCCAATTTCAAGGCTGGAATTCCTATTATTGGTTCAAAACGGATTTATGTATACCTTTGGGACAGTAGAGGAAGAGGAGATAGAGAATGGGGATTGAGGAGAGTTAAAGGAGATTGGTAAGCCGTACATTACACGAACCGAGGATTGGGATTCACCACCATCTTTCCCAGGGGAAGCCATACCCACCGTGCCCCCAGATTTAGCCCCAGTATCGATGCAACCAGTGATGACTGAACATCGCGTAGGAGAGTTCAGGGCACCAGCTATTACATACACAACCCCGTTTACGGTGGTACAATTGGCTGAAATCGCAAATAAAATCACAACATTTAAGCCATCAGCTGACCTACATAGTTTCTTTGAGAGGGTTAGGAGCAAAAGATAATGATTGGGCTCAGTGAAAGGGTAGGAGTAAAGCTAATAGTCATGTACTTAAGCAATTCTGCATGCTCTGCCTTACCATCCCCTTAAAATGTTGGGGAAGGAGGTTGACTGAGATCAAGAAAGCTGTATTGACTGCAGTAGGATTTAGTAAAGGGATCCTGTAGATGGGTTAAATAAATGTAGACATAGGAAAGGAGAACTGCCTTTGCTGGTCATTTGTGGATCCACTTCACGGGAGTGTAAAGGAATTAGATTAGGCTAGATTAAATGAGGCCAGTTCATCCAAATGAGCTAGGACATTAGTGTTACACACCACAGAGAAAGGCAAGAAAACCTGTGCTAATTTTGACCCTGCCAAGACCACGCACAAGGAAGGATGAGTTCTCCTACGGTTCGTGTTTGGGAACAGGAAGTTCAGGGGCCCCCAATATCTCAGTCTGATAGGGAAGCGAAAATGCTTCCAATGAGGGCTAACCAGGGTCTGGTATGGAGGAACAAGGGTAAGAGAGTGGAAGGGATCACCACCAACAGAGAGATTCAGCTCCACTTACACAGAGAGATAGATGGACATGTTTTAATTGCAGGCAGCCAGGACACTTCACCCAACAGTATAGGAGACCCCTACCACCGCATTCACAATCCCCGAGACAAGCAGGACTATCAGCTCCACCAGTTAGGTGAGCTCTCAGACACAAGAGACAATACTGCCTGTCACTGATAGAAGGTTCCAGTCACCCCATGCATACCGTGAATGCTAATCCACCACTATATCCAAACGTTCCCATCTATGGAACCCTAGATTGACGGTGCCCGGCCTCTCCAGTTTGAATATGCAGCACCAGGTGGGGTAGTGTAGGGAGATTCCTACTTAACAGCGAGATAAGAGGCCACCTCGTAGAATTCCTTTGGGATTCCGGACGCTCCCGAACTATCCTGAATGTATCAACATTGAAAACAGGCATCCCTTGGCCACCTATGGGTGCAATGACACTCAGTGAATTCACGGGACACATGCAGGAGGGACACATTACAGTCTCTCTGTACAGGTCTTCCTAGGCAACATGGCATGTGACCATCCAGAGGTGTTAGTTAACCTCCTCCCAAACACTGAACACATTCTGGGGTCTGATTATATGAATAAATGTAATCTTTCATTTGATCCAGCTAATCGACGCATTTGGTAGATGGCTACGACTAGCAGAGCACTATCAATCATTCCAATCGGGACATATGGCAGTCTGTTGCAACTCCTGTAGTATGTATGAGGTGAGGGATGCCAGTAGTGTTCATGCTGATTATACCTGCAAGAAGTGTGCCCATTTGCAGCTCCTTGAGGATCGTGTTAAGGAGCTGGAGCTGGAATTAGAGGAACTCAGGATAATCCGAGAGGTTGAGGAGGAGATTGGCAGGAGTGACAAAGAGATAGTCACTCCTAAAAGTGATTCGTGGGTAACTGTTAGGAGGAGGGGTAAGAAGCAATCGGGTAGACAATCCCCTGGGGCTGTTCCCCTCTGAAACAAATTTTCTGTCTTGGAGGCTACAGTTGAGGAAGAATCAACTGGAGATGACCAAAGGGAGCAGGTCTCTGGGGGTGAGCCTGCTGTGAATGCTCAGGTGGGTAGGGGAAATAAGAGATTGGGCCTAGTAATTGGAGACTCCATAGTTAGAGGGACAGATAGGAGAGTAAATAGTAATAAAAGTGACTCAGGACTGGTGTGTTGCCTCCCAGGTGCTGGAGTCCAGGATGTCACAGATAGGGTTTTTAAGATTCTTAAGGGAGACGGGAGTCAACCCCAAGTCATAGTTCATGTAGGGACACATGATATAGGTAGGAAAAGGGAAGGGGATATTAAACAGAAATTTATGGAGTTGGGGTGGAAGCTTAGGGCCAAAACTGACAGAGTGGTTATCTCTGGATTCTTGCCTGTGCCAAGGGATAGTTTGGAGAGGAATAGAGAGAGGGAATGTTTGAACTCGTGGCTACAGGGATGGTGCAGGAGGGAGGGGTTCAGGTTCCTGAACAATTGGGACTCATTCTGGGATAGGTGGGACCTCCACAAGAGAGATGGTCTACACCTGAACCAGAGGGGAACTAATATCTTGGGGGGAAAATTTGCTAAGGCTATGCAGGGGGCTTTAAACTGATTCGGGGAGGGGTGGGATCCTGAATAGTTGGGGTGCTAAGAGGGATGAGAGTAAGGGGGTCCTGGAGGAAAGCCGTAAAACACAGCAGCATACGGGTGGGGTAGGGCATGGTTTGAAATGCGTATAATTTAATGCAAGGAGTATTCGCAATAAGGGGGAGGAACTTGCAGCTAGGACCAGTACCTGGAACTTCGATGTTGTGGCCATTTCAGAGACTTGGGTAGAGCAGGGACAAGAATGGATGTTGCAGGTTCCAGGGTTCAAATGCTTTAGTCGGAGTAGAGAAGGAGGTAGAAGAGGAGGAGGAGTGGCATTATTAGTCAAAGACTGTATCACAGTGACAGAGAAGAAGTTTGATGAGGACTTGTCTGTTGAGGTAGTATGGGCTGAGATTAGAAACAGGAAAGGAGAGGGCACCCTGTTGGGAGTCTTTTATAGACCTCCTAAAAGTTCTAGAGAGGTTGAGGAAAGGATTGCAAAGTCAATTCTGATCAGGAGTGAAAGTAATAGGGTAATTGTTATGGGGGACTTTAACTTTACTAATATTGATTGGAATAGCTATAGCTCTAGCTCATTAGAGGGGTCAGTTTTCGTACAAAGTGTGCAGGAAGGTTTTTTGACTCAGGATGTAGATAGGCCAACTAGAGGTGAGGCTACATTGGATTTGGTGCTGGGCAATGAGCCAGGCCAGGTGTTAGGCTTGGAGGTTGGTGAACATTTTGGTGACAGTGACCACAATTCGGTTACGTTCACCTTAGTGATGGATAGGGATAGGTATGAAGCTGGGGGCAGTAGTTATAGCTGGGGGAAGGGTAATTATGAGGCCATCAGGAGAGAATTAGGGTGCATAGATTGGACTAGGAAGCTACAGGGACTGGGAACATCTGGAATGTGGAGCTTATTCAAGGAGCAGCTGGTGCGGGTCCTTGATAAGTATGTCCCTGTCAGGCAAGGAGGAAATGGTCGTGTAAGAGAACCTTGGTGTACGAAAAAAGTTGATTTACTGGTTAAAAGGAAAAAGGAGGCTTATGTCAGGATGAGGATTGAAGGCTCGGTTAGTGCAATGGATAGCTATAGATTAGCCAGGAGGGAGCTAAAGAGTGAATTGAGGAGAGCAAAGAGAGGACACGAGAAGACTTTGGCTGATCGGATTAGGGAGAATCCTAAGGCTTTCTTTAGATATGTTAAGAATAGAAGATTGGTTAGGACAAGATTAGGGCCAGTCATAGACAGCAGTGGGAAGTTGTGCGTGGAGCCTGAGGAGATTGGAGAGGTACTGAATAAATATTTCTCTTCGGTTTTCACGCAGGGTGATGTAAATGTAGTTATGGAGAACACTGAGGTACAGGGTAGCAAACTGGAAGGTATCGAAGTAGATAGGGAGGATGTGCTAGATATTCTCGAGGGTTTGAAGTTGGATAAGTCCCATGGGCCGGACGGGATTTACCCTAGGATTCTCTGGGAGGCAAGAGAGGAGATTGCAGAGCCTCTGGCTCTGATCTTCAGGTCGTCGTTGGTTACGGGTGTGGTTCCGGAGGACTGGAGGATAGCGAATGTGGTCCAGTTGTTCAAGAAGGGGAAGAGAGACCTTCCAGGGAATTATAGGCCAGTGAGTCTTACTTCTGTTGTGGGCAAAGTATTGGAGAGAATAATTAGGGATAGGATTTATAGTTATTTAGAGAGTGATGAATTGATTGGAGATAGTCAGCATGGTTTTGTGAAGGGTAGGTCGTGCCTTACTAACCTCATTGAGTTTTTTGAAAAAGTGACTAAGGAGGTGGATGGGGGTAAGGCGGTTGACGTGGTATATATGGACTTTAGTAAGGCGTTTGATAAGGTGGCCCATGGAAGACTTCTGCAGAAAATGCAGATGTATGGGATAGAGGGTGATTTAGCTAATTGGGTTAGGACTTGGCTAGCAGATAGAAGACAGAGGGTGGTGGTTGATGGGAGATATTCATCTTGGAGTTCGGTGACAAGTGGTGTACCTCAGGGGTCTGTTTTGGGGCCCCTGCTGTTTGTAATTTTTATAAATGATCTGGATGAGGGTATTGAAGGATGGATTAGTAAATTTGCAGATGACACTAAGTCGGTGGAGTGGTAGATAGTGAAGAGGGGTGTTATAGTTTGCAGAGGGACTTGGACAAGTTGCAGAGCTGGGCCGAGAGGTGGCAAATGGAGTTTAATGTGAAAAGTGTGAGGTAATGCACTATGGCAGAAATAATAAATGTGTAGAGTATAGGGCAAATGGTAGGATTCTTAGTAGTCTAGATGAACAGAGGGATCTTGGTGTGTATGTGCATAGATCCTGAAAGTAGGCAGTCAGGTCGAGAAGGTTGTTAGGAAGGCATATGGAGTCTTGGCTTTTATTGGTAGAGGGATTGAATTTCGGAGCCGCAACGTCATGTTGCAACTGTACAAAAACTCTAGTGCGGCCGCACTTGGAGTATTGTGTGCAGTTCTGGTCCCCACATTATAAGAAAGATGTGAGGCATTGGAGAGGGTACAGAGGAGGTTTACCAGGATGTTGCCTGGTATGGAGGGCAGGTCTTATGAGGAGAGGCTGAGGGATTTGAGGTTGTTTTCGTTAGAAAGGAGGAGGCTAAGAGGCGACCTGATCGAAACATATAAGATGATTAGAGGTTTAGATAGGGTGGACAGTGATAGCCTTTTTCTAGGATGGAGAAAGCTAGCACGAGGGGACACAGCTTTAAATTAAGGGGTGATAGTTATAGGATGGATATCAGAGGTAGGTTCTTTACCCAAAGGGTGGTTCGAGAGTGGAATGCCCTGCCTGCAGCAGTTGTAGATGCGCCAAGTTTGGTGGGGTTTAAGAGGTTAGTTGATAAGTATATGGAAGAGAAGGGAATGGTTTAGTTTGGAGGGGCATTGCTTTTTATATTGGTCGGCGCAACATCGAAGGCTGAAGGGCCTGTTCTGTGCTATAATGTTCTATGTTCTAGAACACTCTAGTCTAGTCTACATATGCTAATAGGGTTAACACAATAGGGAAATTCTGGTTTGATCCTTTAATGATTAGCAGTGATCCAGCCACCAGGGAGGTGCTTCAAAGAAACAAAGGGGTCTTTGCGCAACACAAGCATGATTGTGGTCAGCTACCCAGGGAAGTATTAATTGAAGGGCTACACCCCAAATCTCAGAGATAATAGGCAGAATTGAAGGTGGCCAAAGTAATTGATAGTCTATAAAATCGGGGGTGTTGAGACAGTGGCATCAATAAACAATGCACCAGTATTGCCCATATAAAAGGCAGAACAGATCATGGAGGTTAACATTTGATGATCAGGAATTAAACAAGGTTACCCCACTCACGGCCCCCACTGTAGCTACAAGGCCCATCACCATGATGAGATAGGGAGTCCAGGCAAAGTTTTTCAGTAATGGCTCCTAGTCCATCCCTTTAAATCAGTCTTGCCCGTACAAGTTCGTCTTTCCCTCCAGGGACAACAATACACTTGCACTTGCTTACCACAGGGTTTCCATAATTCCCCGTCCATCTTCCACAGACGACTAGCTACCGGACTAGAAAAGTTTTCCTGACCTGAATGTCTGGTCCAATATGTAAACAACTTATTGTTACAGATGAAACACAGCAAGAAATCTCACAACACTAGGTTAAAGTCCAACCAGTTCCTTTGTACTCAAGCTTTCCTCATAAGACATTGCCACCATACCAGACAACATCCTGGTAAATCTCCTCTGCACCTTTTCCAATGCTTCCACATCCTTCCTGTAATGCGGCCACCAGAACTGTACACAATACTCCAAATGAGGCTGCACCAGAGTTTTGTACAGCTGCAACACAACATCATAGCTCCAAAACTTAATCCCTCTACCAATGAAAGCTAACACACTGTATGCCTCATTAATAACCCTATCAACCTGGGTGTGAACTTTCAGGAATCTGTGCACATGAACACCGAGATCTCTCTACTCATCCACACTACCAAGTATCTTACTGTTAGCCCAGTACTCTATATTCCTGTCACTCCTTCCAAAGTGAATCACCTCACACTTTTCCGCATTAAACTCTCAGCCCAACTCTGCAACTCGTCTATGTCCCTCTGTAACCTGCAACATCCTTCCGCACTGTCCGCAACTCCACCAACTTTAGTGTCATCCGCAAATTAACTAACCGATCCTTCTACGCCCTCATTCAAGCCACTTATAAAAACGCCAAACAGCAGTGGCCCTAAAACAGATCTTTGCAGTACACCACTAGTAACTGAACTCCAGGATGAACATTACCCATCAACCACCACCCTTTATCATCTTACAGATAGCCAATTTCTGAACCAAACCGCTAAATCACCCTCAATCCCATGTCTCCGTATTTTCTGCAATAGCCTACCATGGGGAACCTTATCAAATGCTTTAATGAAATCCATATCCTGTTTTACCCTCATCCATCCCTTTGGCCACCTTCTCAAACAACTCAGTAAGGTTTGTGAGGCACGACCTACCCTTCACAAAACCATATTTACTATCCCTAATCAAATTGCTCCTTTCTAGATGATTATAAAACCTATCTCTTCTAATTCTTTACAAAACTTTGCCCATAACACAAGTAAGACTTACTGGTCTATAATTACCAGGGTTGTCTCTACGCCCTTTCTTAAACAAGGAGACAACATTTGCTATCCTCCAGTCTTCTGTCACTATTCCTGTAGATAATGATGATATAAAGGTCAAAGCCAAAGGCTCTGCAATCACCTCCCTAGCCTCCCAGAGAATCCTAGGATAAATCCCATGCAGCCCCAGGGGACCTATCTGGATACTCCTCTTTATGAACCTCAATTCTGTCTAGTCTAATAGCCCGTATCTCAAAGATCAAAGAACAAAGCAGCATGGGAAACAGGCCCTTCGGCCCAACGAGCCCGCGCCGCCACCCCGATGTTCCCACCTCTACCCATGATCCCTGTCTATGTTTATAGATCTATGGATTAAAAACCAAATTTGAGACAATTTAGGGAGAATTTGTTTTGCCAATTAGCCTAAGAGCACATCTTTGGGATACGGGAGGAAACCGGAGCACCCGGAGAAAACCCACACAAGCATGGGGAGAATGTGCAAACTCCCACAGACACAGGCCTAAATCCATGTATCTGCACAGCACAGCGATAATCACTGAGCTGCCGTGTTGCCCATAAAATGGTCCAGGTCAAGCGTACACTAACGACGTGAAGCATTAGGATACTCTCGAAAAAAAAAATCCAAGAGCAGTCTCTCACGACCCATTGCGTGTTTGCCCCTCGTCAGACAACAAGGTGGACCAAAGCACCTGTAGGATAAAAACAAGTACATCAATATCATCATCTATTTACACACTTCCCAGGGACTCCCAAGGCTCAGGATCCCTATTTTAAATCAGTTTTCTATACCCCTCCATTCCCATTCTGTTCATGTGGCCGTCTAAGTATCTCTTAAATAACTCCAGAGTACCTGCCTCTACCACTTTACTTGGCAGAGCATTCCATACCCCCAGCACCCTCTGTGTGAAAAAAACTCCCTCTAGCATCCAAATTATACCTTACCCCCCTCACCCGAAGCCCGTGACACCTCGTGCTATTCAAGTCCATCCTAGGAAAAAGCTTAACCCTGTTTATCTATACCCCCCATAATCTTGTACACCTCTATTAGATCTCCTCTAAGTCTACGTCTTTCTAAGGAAAACAGCTCCAATTTGCCTAATCTCTCCTCGTAACTCAGACCTTCCATACCAGGCAGCATCCTGGTAAACCTCCTCTGCACTCTCTCCAGAGTCTCCACGTCCTGCCGGTAGTAAGGCGACCAGAACTGGACGCAGTATTCCAAATGAGGTCTGACCAACGTTTTATACAACTGTAACATTAAGGCCAGCTCTTGTACTCTATACCCCTTCCTATAAAGGATAGCATACTATAAGCTTTCTTCACAACCTTCTCCACTTGCTCTGCCACCTTCAGAGACTTGTTCACCTGCACCCCCAGGTCCCTCTGAGTTTCTACACTCTTAATAGGTCTATCCTTTATCATCTACCTCCCCCCTACATTCTTTCTCCCGAAATGCATCACCTCACATTTATCAGGATTGAATTCCATCTGCCATCTATCTGCCCAAGCTACCAGCCTATTTATGTCCTACTGCATTGCCTGACAACGCTCCTCACTATCCGCAAGTCCAGCCATCTTTGTATCGTCTGCAAACTTGCTGATGACTTCACTTACTCCCTCTTCCAAGTCATTTATATACATTACAAATATATATAATATATTAGTATTGTCTTCGACAACATTATCTTTTTCCTGTGTGAATACTTCCAAAAAATATTCATTTAGCGCCTCTCCTATTTCTTCAGGTTCCATGCACAATTTTCCACTCCTATCCTTGACTGGCACTAATCTTACCCTAATCATTCTTTTATTCATGACATACCTTTATAAAAAGCTTTAGGATTTTCCTTAATCCTACCTGCCAAAGACTTTTCATGTCCCCTCCTGGCTCTTCTTAGTTCTCTCTTTAGGTGCTTTCTGGTTAGTTTGCAACTCTCAAGCGCCCTAACTGAACCTTCACGTCTCATCTTTATATAAATCTCCTTCTTCCTCTTCACAAGAGTTCAACTTCTTTAGTAAACCACGGTTCCCTTGCTTGACTATTCCTCCCTGTCTGACAAGTACATATTTCTTAAGGACACGCATCTTGAACAAGCTCCACATTTCAATTGTGCCCATCCCCTGCAGATTTCTTCTTCAACCTATGCATCCTAAATCTCATCTAATCACACCATAATTTCCTTTCCCTCAGCTATAACTCTTGCCCTGTGGTATATACCTATCCCTTTCCATCGCTAAAGTAAACGTAACCGAACTGTGGTCACTATCACCAGATTATTCACCTACCTCCAAGTCTAAAGCCTGGTCTGTTTCATTACCCAGTACCAAATCCAATGTGGCCTTGCTCTTGTTAGTCTATCTAGATACTGTGTCAGGAAATCCTCCTGCACACATTGGACAAAAACTGACTCATCTAAAGTACTTGAACTATAGATCTTCCAGTCAATATTTGTAAAGTTAAAATCCCCCATAATAACTACTCTGTTACTTTCACTCCGATCCAGAATCATCTTTGCAATCCTTTCCTCTACATCTTTACACCTCTGGAACTATTTGGAGGCCTTTAGAAAACTCCTAATAGGGTGATCTCTACTTTTCTGTTTCTAACCTCAACCCATGTTACCTCAGTAGACAACTCCTTTCTGCCACTGTAATACTGTCCTTGACTATCAACACCAACCTCCCCCACTTTTACCATCCTCCCTGATCTTAATGAAACATCTAAACCCTGGAACCTGCAACAACCATTCTTGTCCCTGCTCAATCCATGTCTTTGAAATGGCCACAACATCGAATCCCAGCTACCAATCCACGCTGCAAGTTCACCCACCTTATTCCTGATGCTCCTGGCATTGACGTAGACACACTTCAAACCACCTTCCTACCTGCCCATACATTCTTATGATCTTGAAACTTTATTCCTGACCTCACTACTCATATCATCCTGTACACTGGGGTACCAATCGAAGTTCCCATCCCCTGCTGCATTAGTTTAAACCCTCCTGAAGAGCATTAGCAAATTTACCTCCAGGATATTGGTACACCTTTAGTCCAGGTGTAGACCATCCCATTTGTAGAGATTTCACCTACCCCAGAATGACCCCCAATTATCCAGTTTTCTGAATCCTTCCTTCTACACCATCCTGATAGCCATGTGTTCAACTCTCCTTGCTAGCACATGGCACGGGCATCAAACCAGAGATAACAACTCTGTTCTAGCTCTAAGCTTGCACCCTAATTCTCTGAATTTTTGCCTTACGCCCCCATCCCTTTATCTACCTATGTTGTTGGTGTCTATGTGGACCATGAGTTGGGACTGGTCTCATTTTCCCTTAAGGATCCCGAAAACACGATCCGAGATATCATGGACCCTTGCACCTTAGAGACAACACACCAACCGCGATTCTCTCTCATTCCCACAGAATCTCCTATCTGTCCCCCTAACTGTGGAGTCCACAATGACTCATGCTCTACTCCTCCCCCTCTTTCCCTTCTGAGCAACAGGGAAGACTCTGTGCCAGAGAACTGTACTCCATGGCTTACTCCTGGTAAATAGTCTTCCTCAACAGTATCCAAGACAGTATACTTATTATACAGAAGAATGGTTACAGAGGATTGCTGCACTGACTGATTCTTATCCTTTCTAACAGTCACCCAAGTATCCTCATTCCTAGGAGTATGAACCTCCCTGTAGCTTTTATCTATTCTGTCTCTGCCTCCAGAATGATCCTGAGTTCATCCAGTTCCAGCTTCAGATCCCTAACACGGTCTTCAAGGAGTTGGAATTGAGTGCACTTCTTACAGCTATACTCAGTTGGGACACTAATGGTGTCTCTCACTTCAAACATCCCACAAGAGGAACATTGCACTGCCTGCACTGCCATTCTTGTTAACTTACCTTACAAATAAACAAAACAGAAAAAAAGAAAAAGGGAAAAAAAGCTCACCTCCTCTCACACCAGTTTTTAGGTTAGAGGAGGGGGGAAAGTGGGAGACATTTTACCTGTAATTTTTCGGGTTTCTTCCCCATTCAAATTTATTGGCAAAAAAAAACTACAAACTGTCCTAGGTCTCTCTGTGGCCTACTTCCAGCGTTCAGAGAAAAAAATACTCCAAAAAAAGTGAGTGAAAATAAACTTAGCTTGTCTTATCTTGATAACTATGTCCCTGTCAGGCAAGGAGGAAATGGTCGAGTAAGGGAGCCATGGTGTACTAAAAAAGTTAATTCACTGGTTAAAAGGAAAAAGGAGGCTTATGTCAGGATGAAGCTTGAAGGCTCAGTTAGTGCACTGGTTAGCTATAGATTAGCCAGGAGGGAGCTAAAGAGTGAGTTGAGAAGAGCTAAAAGAGGACACGCGAAGACTTTGGCTGATAGGATCAAGGAGAATCCTAAAGCTTTCTTTAGTTATGTTAAAAATAGAAGATTGGTTAGGGCAAGATTAGGGCCAGTCATAGACAGCAGTGGGAAGTTGTGCGTGGAGCCTGAAGAGATTGGAGAGGCACTGAATAAATATTTCTCTTCGGTATTCACGCAGGGAGATGTAAATGTAGTTGTGGGGAACACTGGGATACAGGGTTGCAAACTGGAAAGTATTGAAGTAGATAAGGAGGATGTGCTAGATATTCTTGAGGGTTTGAAGTTAGATAAGTTCCCTGGGCCGGATGGGATTTACCCTAGGATTCTCTGGGAGGTGAGAGAGGCGATTGCAGAGCCTCTGGCTCTGATCTTCAGGTCGTCGTTGGTTATGGGTATAGTGCCGGAAGACTGGAGGATAGCCAATGTGGTCTCATTGTTCAAGAAGAGGAATAGAGATTTTCCGGGGAATTATAGGCTGGTGAGTCTTACTTCTGTTGTGGGCAAAGTATTGGAGAGAATTATTAGGGATAGGATTTATAGTTATTTAGAGAGAAATGAATTGATTGGGGATAGTCAGCATGGTTTTTGTGAAGGGTAGGTCGTGCCTTACTAACCTTATTGAGTTTTTTTGAAAAAGTGACCAAAGAGGTGGATGGGGGTAAGGCGGTTGATGTGGTATATATGGACTTTAGTAAGGCGTTCAATAAGGTGGCCCATGGAAGGCTTCTGCAGAAAATGCAGATGTATGGGAGAGAGGGTGATTTAGCTAATTGGATTAGGAATTGGCTAGCAGATAGAAGACAGAGGGTGGTGGTTGATGTAAGTTATTCATCGTGGAGTTCAGTTACAAGTGGTGTACCTCAGGGATCTGTTTTGGGGCCCCTGCTGTTTGTAATTTTTATAAATGATCTGGATGAGGGTATTGAAGGATGGAATAGTAAATTTGCGGATGACACCAAAGTCGGAGGAGTGGTAGATAGTGAAGAGGGGTGTTATAGTTTGCAGAGAGACTTGGACAAGTTGCAGAGCTGGGCCGAGAGGTGGCAAATGGAGTTTAATGTGGAACAGTGTGAGGTAATTCACTTTGGCAGGAATAACAAATGTGTAGAGTATAGGGCTAATAGTAGGACTCTTAATAGTGTTGATGAACAGAGGGATCTTGGTGTATATGTGCATAGATCTCTGAAAGTTGGCAATCAAGTCGATAAGGTTGTTAAGAAGGCATACGGAGTCTTAGCTTTTATTGGTAGGGGGATTGAATTTTGGAGCCGCAACGTCATGTTTCAACTGTACAAAACTCTAGTGCGGCCGCACTTGGAGTATTGTGTGCAGTTCTGGTCCCCACATTATAAGAAAGATGTGGAGGCATTGGAGAGGGTACAGAGGAGGTTTACCAGGATGTTGCCTGGTATGGAGGGCAGGTCTTATGAAGAGAGGCTGAGGGATTTGAGGTTTGTTTTTGTTAGAAAGAAGGCGGCTAAGCGGAGACCTTATTGAAATATATAAGATGATTAGAGGTTTAGATAGGGTGGACAGTGATAGCCTTTTTCCTAGGATGGAGAAAGCTAGCACGAGGGGACATAGCTTTAAATTAAGGGGTGGTAGTTGTAGGATGGATATCAGAGGTAGGTTCTTTACCCAGAGGGTGGTTAGGGTATGGAATGCCCTGCCTGCGGCAGTTGTAGATGCACCAAGTTTGGTGGCGTTTAAGAGGTTAGTAGATAAGTTTACGGACGAAAAGGGAATGGTTTAAGTTGGAGGGTCATTGCTTTTTCTTAATTGGTCGGCGCAACATCGAGGGCCGAAGGGCCTGTTCTGCGCTGTAATGTTCTATGTTCTATGTTATCTTCCAGCTCTCCCCTCAAAAATCACTCTCCTTTCTGTCTGCTCCACCGGAAGAATGAGGTCGAACCTCGGAGGTCAGTGCTCTTCTTAAAAAAAAACTACAATCCGCCCCAGGTCTCTTTACCCAGTTTCCAGCTGTTCGGAGAAAAAAAAACCCCGAAAAATATACGTGAAAATAAACTTAGCTTATCTTGTCTTCCAGATAATATTTATTTGGAAGATAACCTCCAAATTGATTACAATGGCCCACTATCGCCATGCAGAAATGGATTTAAATATGTCCTCGTAATGGACACTTTCACCAAATAGGTTGAGGCATACCCCACTAAATCCAACACAGGTAAACTCACCGCAAAAATATTAGCCCAGCAGGTGTTTACACAATGGGGTCTTGCTTAGAGGCCAACCAAGGGACACATTTCACCAGGTAGGTGATGCAAAACGTTATGGCTATGTTTGATGCCAAGAAGAAATTCCACATTGCCTATGATCCACAATCCAGTGGAATTGTAGAGCGCATGAACAGAACGCTGAAAGAGATCATTAGGAAAACTGTGCAGCAAAACAACCCATGGGACACAGTGCTTCCCTTTGTCCTCATGATGGTACACAACACTATTTCCAGTTCTACTGGACTCACCCCCCCAATACATTAATGACTAACTGATTGACTGACCTATGAGGGGAGCTGAACATTGGGATTTGATTTAACTGAGCCTGATATCACAGCGCTCACCCATAATTGAAGGCATGAAGAAGTTTCATTATACCAGATTAAAGTCCAACAGGTTTATCTGGTAGCACGAGCTTTTGGAGCGCTGCTCCTTTATGAGTGATGATGGAGCAATGCTTTGAAATTTTGTGCTACCAAATAAACCTGTTGGACTTTAACCTGGTATTGTGGGACTTCTTACTGTGTCTATCCCAGTCTAATGCTGGCATCTCCACGTCACAAAAGCATTAAAGCAGTCCAGTTAGCTGCGGCTGTCTGACTAGGAGTTAGAAGGAAACAGAGCAAGGCATATTTTGTTAAAAGAGTACAGTAGAATATATAGTTAACCAGCAGGTTACTACAACCCTCTACAACCCTACTTCTTTCTTGTTCCCTGGATATTCAGGCCTGCACACCATCCAATAAAATAAGCCCCTCAGTGTATGAGGTCCTGAGTGCCAATGGAAAACTGGTTGGTTCCACGTCAATCAACTGAAAGCTTGCAGGACTCAGAATAATCCACCATCTCTCATTAGAGATAGGGCAGGATGACAATAGGCAACCGGAATGGCCTCACCCAGTAAACATATTTCCCCAGACATCTTCTCATCCACTTCCAGGTTCAGATCAGACTCTTACCCATAGTTGTATTATTATAGCTATATTACCAAAGTACAGCCAAAAGCCTCTTCCACATCTGAAGTGCCCCTAGGCTGATCGACCTGGATATAACAGGAGACTCGTGCATCCTAGAGGATTGACACAACTCACTCGATATAGGCCCTTGCAACATTATGGATTCCCCTATAAACATAAACCTTTACTAACCCCAGACCCAACAGTGAGACACTGACTAAACGATACTGGATATACCCCATGTCACACCTCCCCTGTGGTAAGGGACCAGACACATAAATTGATTAGAATGGGAGATGAGGATAAAGGACCCCCGAACTCAGAACCAAACATATACCCCACAGTTCAAGGAACAGACAGGAGTGTGGAGGCCAGGTGAGGATGTGATGATAGAGCCCCATGAAATAATGATTCAGAGGATGAGTCTGTTTCGGGTAATTTGTTAACAGAAATGCTGAATGGCGAAATCTAAGGTGCTCCAAATAATGAAATTCAGCCTACAATGCAGAGCAATGCAAGGTACAAGAATCTCTGATGAAAACACTCACTTACAAATCCCTCAATCTGCAGGTCCATCATGACTGACCTAAATCAAAATGTCCATAGTTAAATGCAACTAATTTATCCCCATGCCGGATAATGCTAGTACGATTAACTGGGTTACTATACAGACTGATGCCATATTCTTTTGCCACTTTTCTCCTGTTAAGACAGGACTTCTAGGCCATGGTGCTAAATTTTAATATTGTCAAGGCAACTGTGCTACATTTTAAATTCATAGAGCACTTGTGCTAAATTTTAAATTTGTTCTGCCTTCAAACCTGCAAGGCACTCATGACATGGACAATTTATCTAATCCATGTCCCACAGGACATACTGATGCCAACTTCTTCAGGTGATGACAGATCGACTCCAGTGTTATTTGAATCCCTGGGGCCAATGGTGACTGCTGTTAAAATAAAACAGGCTGCCTTGATTTTGCTGGCCAGTTTAAACAAGTTCTTTTCGACCACTCCATAAATTGTACACTTCTTGATCCAAACAAAAATTTGCTTGGCAGTAGTTCGCAATTGGAAGATAAAAACAAACAATAAACGCAAATGAAAATCGATACACTTGGGTCCTCCTGACACTGTCAACAGTGTTCAAAAAAAAAGTGTTGGGGGGTAAGGTGCATGGACAGTTTAAATGCATGTATATGCATCAAATATTAACCTGATAACAGCAAATGTTACATTGATCTCCTCAGGACAACAACAGATAATGACAAAAATGCAACTTAGGATCTACCTCATTGGATTCATCATTGGGATAAGCATGCAGGACACCACTGAGATAAGCTTTTCATATCTCAGTGACTTATGGTTTGCCTCATCTGTTATGGGGAATGTGAGGATAATGTGTTATGGGTGCATCCTAATAAGATAATATTTGAGTGTAACAATCAGTGGCTGATATACAAAAAAACAAATGGCGGTTCAGCTGAATGTTCTCTGAGTGTCATGGTTGGAGGGGATTGGTAGGATTTTAAAATAATGGGTGTCCCAAAATTGGATGTCTGGCTAACAGCCCAGAGAAAGGATTAGAGCCAGGACACTCACAGAAAGGAATTTTGCCTTGTATGAAATAAGAAATGGGCTAAAGCCAACCCCAAAATCATCATATCTATTTATCCTGAAGCCACCCCCAACCACAGAATGGATTAACACCACAACACACAGGTCACATATGCATTATGTGACCCTATATGGTCACATCCACTACAAATTGGTACCTGTGGTGATGAATATAGCTGGGCCCAACTGCCGGAGTGGTGCTCTCCCCAGTTTAAGAGATTATACCTGCACCTAACTTGCAGACTGTTAGGATGAAAGACAGGAAAGATCCAAGAGTGCGTTAGTGAATGACATGGCCACACCATATGGGCAGGAGAAGCAAGCATTAACACCTTTGATTTAGCCGATCTTAACCCAACAAGTTAAACAGACACTAAATTCCACTAATGAGGACAATCAGCAGGATGCTGAAGAGGAACTGACTGGGAGCACAGCCAGAGCCACATGGTCACTGTGTTAGAGGGACACGCTTAAAACAATCAATCAAATTATTAGGGAAAAATTGGAGGATAATGACGGACAACAGAATGTGACTTTATGTAATGCATATGGACAGTGGATAATACAGCAGCTAAGGGAAAGCCTAGAGCAGGTATGCAGAGGACAGGTTCCATTTTAGATTAGGGATGAGAAAATGGAACACTTATTCCCGGGTAAGAAACACTTAAAGTTATCTGGCTGCCAGAGGCGACTGTTGGCCAAAGTCTGGTTCAATGATGACTGCAAAGGGATTGCAGGAAAAGCCCTGGGAATGATATTAGGCCTCCCCTTAATCACTGACGACCAGGTTGAACTGAGGGTTTTTGAAGTTGAAAATATAGGGACTATCCATGAGGATATCAGGAAAGAATACAATGGCACTTCACTGTATGCAGTGGAAAAAGAAGGAATTTTCAAAGCGACAATTCTGGACAGATGTCAGTAAACTTATCAAATAATTGCACGCCCATACCCAGTTTATTTAAATGAGAATGCACTGTGTGGCTTCAGAACAAGCACTAGCCTAAATTGTTCAGTAGAAGCTCATAGCCTGGATACAGACATAACTCATGTAGCTTACAAGGGAGCAGAGGGATACTGTTTCACCATCTCCCTGAAACAATATTAGTATGGCATGACACATTGTAACATTACTAATACTACATTTTGCATCAAACCAGACATACCAACCATTCAACTAATAGACATTTGTAAGAAGGAGAGGGTGGATGAACCCCGTAGATTCTAGAGGAGCACTATGAGAAATATGACACAAGCCTAAAACCTCTACCAGAAGAATTAAATCACATTTGGATAAAATTGGCTACAGCCCACAGAACCTTTGCCAAAGTGATACAATAGACCCAAGGGATGAAGAGGAAATTTAGAAAAATTAAGGCTACCACATAGAACAAAAAACAAAGAAGAACAAAGAACAAAACAGCACGGGAAACAGGCCGTTTGGCACAATGAGCCCACGCCGCCACCCCGATGTTCCCATCTCTACCCGCGATCCCTGTCTATGTTTGTAGATGTATGGATTAAAAACCAAATCTGAGGCAATTTAGGGAGAATTTGTTTTGCCAATCAGCCTAAGAGCACGTCTTTGGGATGTGGGAGGAAGCTGGAGCACCTGGAGAAAACTCACACAAGCACGGGGAGAATGTGCAAACTCCCACAGACACAGGCCCAAATCCACGTATCTGCACAGCACAGCGATAGTCACTGAGCTGTCATGTTGCCCATCAAATAGTCCAGGTCAAGCATACACTAACAATGTGAAGCACTAGGTTACTCTTGAAAAAAATCTAAGAGCTGCTTTCTCATGACCCATTGCGTGTATGCCCCTTGTTAAACAACAAGGTGGACCAAAGCACCTGTAGGATAAAAACAAGTACATCAATATCATCATCTATTTACACACTTCCCATGGACTCCCAAGGCTCACGATCCCTATTTTAAATCAGTTTTCTATACCTCTCCATTCCCATTCTGTTCATGTGCCCATCTAAGTATTTCTTAAATAACTCCAGAGTACCTGCCTCCACCACTTTACTTGGCAGCGCATTCCATACCCCCACCACCCTCTGTGTGAAAAAACTCCCTCCAGCATCCAAATTATACCTTACCCCCCTCACCCTAAGCCCGTGACCCCTCGTGCTATTTGAGTCCATCCTAGGAAAAAGCTTAACCCTGTTTACTCTATCTATACCCCTCATAATCTTGCACACCTCTAAGTCTACGTTTTTCTCAGGAAAACAGTCCCAATTTGCCTAACTTCTCCTCGTAACTCAGACCTTCCATACCAGGCAGCATCCTGGTAAACCTCCTCTGCACTCTCTCCAGAGTCTCCATGTCCTTCTGGTAGTAAGGTGACCAGAACATGATGAAATGATCTTTGGAACTTGGGCTCAAAATCCACATCCATCCATTCGGCCACATAATGTCACACCTAGCGGTATTACTGATTTATTCACCTTGGTATATCTAATCATCCTCACAGTCCAACCTAGCCACTGGAAAAAGAGAATCACCCAAAAGCAGGACGTAGGGTTTGCCCTTGATTCATGGTTGCCTCTAATTCAGTAGGTCAATATTTATAGGAAATCTGCCAGATTGCTATTTGCACAAATGGGCAGTTGAATCTTAACATCGGAATGCACCCTGGATTCATGAATACTTTATTGTAATGTTTGTTTTGAATGTTTTGTTTTGTAATAGGCTTATGGTAACAATGGTGTTTTATGATTGTTTGTGACAAAAGAATGTTTACTGTCTGTAACTTCTGGAATTGCAATACATTATAAGGTTGTGTTATTACTGTACATGCCAATGTCTGGACCTGCTTGACTGTTGAGTGACTAGGGAATTCCTAACAGATATTGATCCTGAATCACATTCAGGGTCAACAGGAGCAAACAGGCCACCTAAGATGGTGGTTTGCAGGAGCACACTGGGATAACTGGACAAGCACTGAAACAGACAGGCTACAGCCTCCAAAAGAAATTGGACAGAGATAAACAGGCTGAAATTGCAGAAGCTCACGTGACATGGAGATGTCGGCGTTGGACTGGGGTAAAAACAGAAAGAAGTCTCACAAAACCAGCTTAAAGTCCAACAGGTCTATTTGAAGCAAACACCATATGCTTTCAAAATAGGCTGTCCCTTCGTCAGATGGGTGGGAATTCTGATCACAAATAGAGCACAAAGACACAAACTCAATTTACATGGATAATGATTGGACCGTGAGTCTTTACAACTAATTAAGTCTTAAAAATGTAGACAATGTGATTGGAGAGAGCATTAAGCACAAGTTAAAGAGGTGTGTATTTTTTCCAGACAGGAAAGTTAGTGAGATTTTGCAAGTCTAGGCAAGTTGTGGGGTTACAGATAGTGTGATATGAACCCAAGATCCCGGTTGAGGCCGTCCTCATGTGTGCGAAGCTTGCCTATCAGTTTCTGTTCAGCGACTCTGTGCTTTCGTGTGTCATGAAGGCTGCCTCAGAGAATGCTTACCCGAAGGTCAGAGGCTGAATGCCTGGGACTGCTGAAGTGTTCCCCAACAGGAAGAGAACAGTCTTGTGTGGTGATTGTCGAGCGGTGTTCCATTGTTGTAGCGTCTGTATGGTCTCCCCAGTGTACCATGCCTTGGGACATCCTTTCCTGCAGTGTATCAGGTAGACAACTTTGGCTGAGTTGCAAGAGTACGTTCCCATGTACCTGGTGAATGGTGTTCTCATGAGAGATGATGGCATCTGTGTCGATGATCTGGTACGTCTTGCAGAGTTGTGGCAGAGTTGTGTTGTGTCGTGGTCACTGTTCTCCTGAAGGCTGGGTAGTTTGCTGCGGACAATGGTCTGTTTGAGGTTGTGCGGTTGTTTGAAAGCAAGAAGTGTGGGTGTGGAGATGGCCCTGGCGAGATGTTCGTCTTCATCAGTGACATGTTGAAGACTCTGGAGAAGATGTCGTAGCTTGTCCGCTCTGGGGAAGTACTGGACGATGAAGGGTACTCTGACAACTGTGTCCCGTGTTTGTCTTTGGTGAAGAAGTCGATGCAGCTGCAATATACAGGAAATACGCCGTCTCCATGACAAAGGACACTTTCTGATCGAACTGGATTGTTTATTAGACATAGGGGAGCCTTAACCCTTTGTTTGGGAGGGAGGTATGTGACCTATATTCCTCCAGTCCCTACAGACGTGGCCTTTGGATACACACCCAGAGATCAGTGTGGCACCACCTGATTGGACTTTATTGATCAGGGTGATCAAGTCCTGATCGATTGATGGGCAATGGCCAAAAGGGGTGCGAAAACCAATGAGGTATAAAGGGTGCTGTGCAACAGAAGAATCTGTCTCTCTCTCCCTCTCACCCAACGAATGAACGAATGAACATTGACCATCGCCAGCAATGACCAACATGAAGAGAATGCAAGAAGGAAGGAAGAAAGAGCCAGAGTATCCGACCAGACCAAAGAACTGCACAGCACTATGGAAACCAACACATGGATAAAAGCTTGGGTGCTTGCCAGTCATGTAAAAGTATTGGACATGAATTTTAGTAATCTGTAAGATAACTTATTGTTGATGGGGTAGGTGATTAATAATTCTGTGTAAACAAATAATATTGAACTAACAAGAAGTCTATTTGCAATTCATTTTCCTCCACATAAGGTTAAAACAGATTGTGCAGCAGGCAGAACAATATTTTCTCCTTGTGGTTGCCACATTAAATGCATTGCCTCTGTAAGGTTATTGTTACCACTTTAGTTTTTTCATTGAACTGTCAGTAGCTGTAGCTTCTCCCGTGCTTTTGAAGTTTTGGCATGAACCTGAATGCTCTCTTTTGAATTTTTAAAGGTTCCACTTTTACTCTTAGTAAACTTTTGAGTTTTTTTCTGGCCACTTGGAAAATCTGTTTTTCTTTGATGCGCCAGTTTTTTTTGTCCATTTCATTGGGAGACCCGGCCTTCTCAAGGCCCAAGAGACCGTTGTTTTCACAACTTTTTAACTTTTTTTTAAACAGATTGAGGACTTCTCTACTTGTTTGAAGTCAATTAGTGGAGTGATTGCTGAATCCCTGCAGGTTCTGCTCTGATCCATTTCAGCTCCTTGATTTTCCTGTGCTTTGAAGACATCACTGTGGTTCACTTTGGCCATTTCTTTTATTTAAAGTACTTTCTGTGTTTTCTGTACAAAAGAAAAAATTTGCAGCAACTCTTTTCTAACTGAAGTTTTTTTTTAAATTTAAAGCCACAGCTCTTTTTTCGCAGGGCTAAAGAACAAAGAACAAAAAACAAAACAGCATGGGAAATAGGCCCTTCGGCCCAACAAGCCCGCGCCGCCACCTCGATGTTCCCACCTCTACCCGCGATCCCTGTCTATGTTTATAGATCTATGGATTAAAAAGCAGATTTGAGACAATTTAGGGAGAATTTGTTTTGCCAATTAGCCTAAGGATGTGGGAGGAATCTTTGGGATGTGGGAGGAAACCGGAGCACCCGGAGAAAACCCACGCAAGCACAGGGAGAATGCGCAAACTCCCACAGACACAGGCCCAAATCCATGTATCTGCTCAGCACAGCGATAGTCACTGAGCTGTCATGTTGCCCATCAAATGGTCCAGGTCAAGTGTACACTAACGACGTGAAGCACTAGGATACTCTCGAAAAAAATCCAAGATCAGCCCTCTCATGACCCATCGCGTGTGCCCCTTGTTAGACAACAAGGTGGACCAAAGCACCTTAGAATAAAACAAATACATCAATGTCATCATCTATTTACACACTTCCCAGGAAACCCAAGGTTCATGATCCATATTTTAAATTAGTTTTCTATACCCCTCCATTCCCATTCTGTTCATGTGCCCATCTAAGTATTTCTTAAACAACTCCAGAGTGCCTGCCTCCATCACTTACATAGAACATAGAACATTACAGCACAGAACAGGCCCTTCGGCCTTCGATGTTGCGCTGACCAATATAAAAAGCAATGCCCCTCCAAACTAAACCATTCCCTTCTCTTCCATATACTTATCAACTAACCTCTTAAACGCCACCAAACTTGGCGCATCTACAACTGCCGCAGGCAGGGCATTCCACTCCCGAACTACCCTATGGGTAAAGAACCTACCTCTGATATCCATCCTATAACTATCACCCCTTAATTTAAAGCTGTGTCCCCTCGTGCTAGCTTTCTCCATCCTAGGAAAAAGGCTATCACTGTCCACCCTATCTAAACCTCTAATCATCTTATATGTTTCGATTAGGTCCCCTCTTAGCCGCCTCCTTTCTAACGAAAACAACCTCAAATCCCTCAGCCTCTCTTCATAAGACCTGCCCTCCATACCAGGCCATCCTGGTAAACCTCCTCTGTACCCTCTCCAATGCTCCACATCTTTCTTATAATGTGGGGACCAGACTGCACACAATACTCCAAGTGCGGCCGCACTAGAGTTTTGTACAGTTGAAACATAACGTTGCGGCTCCGAAATTCAATCCCCCTACCAATAAAAGCTAAGACTCCATATGCCTTCTTAACAACCTTATCGACTTGATTGCCAACTTTCAGGGATCTATGCACATATACACCAAGATCCCTCTGTTCATCAACACTATTAAGAATCCTACCATTAGCCCTATACTCTACACATTTATTATTCCTGCCATAGTGCATTATCTCACACTTTTTCACATTAAACTCCATTTGCCAGCTCTCGGCCCAGCTCTGCAACTTGTCCAAGTCCCTCTGCAAACTATAACACCCCTCTTCACTATCTACCACTCCGCTGTCTTTAGTGTCATCTGCAAATTTACTAATCCATCCTTCAATACCCTCATCCAGATCATTTATAAAAATTACAAACAGCAGGGGCACCAAAACAGACCCCTGAGGTACACCACTTGTCACCGAACTCCAAGATGAATATCTCCCATCAACCACCACCTTCTGTCTTCTACCTGCTAGCCAATTCCTAACCCAATTAGCTAAATCACCCTCTATCCCATACATCTGCATTTTCTGCAGAAGTCTTCCATGGACCACCTTATCAAACGCCTTACTAAAGTCCATATATTACCACATCAACCGCCTTACCCCCATCCACCTCTTTGGTCACTTTTTCAAAAAAACTCAATGAGGTTAGTAAGGCACGACCTACCCTTCACAAAACCATGCTGACTATCCCAAATCAATTCATTTCTCTCTAAATAACTATAAATCCTATCCCTAATAATTCTCTCCAATACTTTGCCCACAACAGAAGTAAGACTCACTGGCCTATAATCCCCTGGAAGGTCTCTCTTCCCCTTCTTGAACAATGGGACCACATTCGCTATCCTCCAGTCCTCCGGAACCACACCCGTAACCAACGACGACCTGAAGATCAGAGCCAGAGGCTATGCAATCTCCTCTCTTGCCTCCCAGAGAATCCTAGGGTAAATCCCGTCCGGCCCAGGGGACTTATCCAACTTCAAACCCTCGAGAATATCTAGCACATCCTCCCTATCTACTTCGATACTTTCCAGTTTGCTACCCTGTACCTCAGTGTTCTCCATAACTACATTTACATCACCCTGCGTGAATACCGAAGAGAAATATTTATTCAGTGCCTCTCCAATCTCTTCAGGCTCCATGCACTTGCCAGCGCATTCCATACCCCCACCGCCCTCTGTGTGAAAAAACTCCCTCTAGCATCCAAATTATATCTTATTCTGTCTTGATTTTTTTTCTCTGTGCATTCTTAAACTTTTGATTCTACTGGCCAATTGAGGTTTCTTCTGTGTCTGGTCCTCAGCCTCTCCAATGCACTGAGCTTCCCAGACTATCTCACCTCCTTGCCCACAATGTAAGTAGAAGTATGTTTCTGCACTTTGCATACCCTTCCTGTAGATTCTGACCCAGCAGTCTTTACGTGCTGTTGCTATTGACCATGCAGCATGGAACTGTCCATCTTTTCTGATTCTACATTACTCAGGGTCTGGCGACATCACAAATGTGTCTGTTCACCCAAAGAGAGACATTTGGATGAGTACTTTTTTTAGACTTCGATTAAAACAGGATACTCACAGGTGTCACAACAGAGGCAGTGTTATGATGATCTTATTCTCATCATCAGATGTAAGGATACACTTTAACAGACTTCACAAAAAGATATTTATTAAAAAGAAAATCTGTACAGCACTTCAGCAGCCAGTGTGGCTGTCCTTTGTCCCTTACATGTTTTTTGCCTAAGCAAGGACTTCATCCCTGGGGGTGATTACCTATTCTGAGTCGCAATAGTTCTCCCTAACCAAGTAACTTTACTCTGCTGTATTGCCCTTAAAAGAACAATCACCACAATTCATCACATGACCTCAATTAAATCTCCCCTCAGACCTATCCGTCAAAAAGGAAAACAAGCCCACCTAATTTTTCAGCAAATTGATAGAGGTCTTGCCCTATCCAAACATTAGGGTCACCCTGTCTATCTCCTAATTTTGTTCTTAAGGATTTCAAAGCTTAAGTTTGGCATGGACTTTGTTGCAGAAACTGCTGGAAAATAATGGGTGGGAGTTTTCCGGCCCACTGCACTGGTGAAATTGTGAAGTCGGGCAGGAAATATGTGTGAGAGGCGAAAAATTGGGTTCACAAGTAATTTTTCACCTCTCGCGATATCACCAGAACTATTCTACTGATGAAATTAGTCTTACATCCAGGAAGGGTGCAGGCTGATTTAAATATTATTAATATGATTAGCTTTTTATTAATGAGCCCGGACACAATCATCTGTTCTGATGGTGGCAGAGCCCTGATGGGGGAAGGTGAGGTGGTGAGGGGGAGATCCGTAGGAGGGGAGGGAAGGGGGAACTCTGCATCATGGGGACTGATCAGTGGGACGATGATTGGGGGGGGTGGGAGTGGCTGATTGGAGGAGACGGTGATCGGCCAGGGCGCCGATTGTGGAGATGGGTGGCAATTGGGTGGGGGGTGGTCTTTGGGAGCGATGTCCATGATCGGGTTTGGGCTGGTAGTGTCAGGGAGTGGGGTGGGGGAAACTATGTCTGTTGGAAGAGGAGGTTACAGGTCTCTCAGTTACAATGTACACATTGTAATGGGAGATATGGATACTGGTTAGTACTCAGTAGTTGGCTTCCCAGTGAGACTCTATGCTCCTCCTTTACCGGTGAGATTCACATTACAACCTTTGTATTGCAGAGTGCTGAAAATTACTATGACTTACCTCGCTGGAAAAACAGGCGAGGAAACCTCCTGTTTTCTTGCCCATTTTGCTTTTAGAATTTTTCTGAAAAAATTCCACCCAACATATTTAGACATCTTTGGGTTCTACTCCAGATTTTTTTGTTGGGATTTACTCCCTTCATCTTCAACTGTTCTGAAGTATCCTCAAGGCAGTGGAATTATTCATTCATAGCTGGGAATTTGGTTCACAAGTACCAGGCTGTGTCTACATGCCTGTGAGCCTGCACGCTACATGTCTGGGAGCCAAACCTCCTCCCAGTTCCTCAGAAACTTTGGCCAGTTTCTCTACGTTGTCATTGAGGATGCACAGCTGAGGACTTGCCCATGGAGAGCCTGTGAACTGGCAGCAAGAGTCCTTGGCTCTCCTTTTCACATTTCCAGCAGGGTACACTGAAAATGAAAAGCAAACAAAAGTGAGAAGAAGCATTCTAACTCTTCACCAACATATTAGACTTATTACATTGATTTATTGGATGTGCGGTTTCTGACATACAATTTTTGCAAATTAAGGGAACAGAACAGTTCCTTGTGCTCCTGTGCTGGGACCATTGAGGTGTGTTGAGGTTAATGCAGTAAACTATTTGGTTTAATTGCCTTAAACAGTCTGACAGATTTTCACTCCTTCTTCATCCATTTCAAACTTAACATATTGCAATATTACATAGAACATAGAACATAGAACATTACAGCACAGAACAGGCCCTTCGGCCTTCGATGTTGCGCCGACCAATATAAAAAGCAATGCCCCTCCAAACTAAACCATTCCCTTCTCTTCCATATACTTATCAACTAACCTCTTAAACGCCACCAAACTTGGCGCATCTACAACTGCTGCAGGCAGGGCATTCCACTCCCGAACCACCCTTTGGGTAAAGAACCTACCTCTGATATCCGTCCTATAACTATCACCCCTTAATTTAAAGCTGTGTCCCCTCGTGCTAGCTTTTTCCATCCTAGGAAAAAGGCTATCACTGTCCACCCTATCTAAACCTCTAATCATCTTATATGTTTCGATTAGGTCCCCTCTTAGCCGCCTCCTTTCTAACGAAAACAACCTCAAATCCCTCAGCCTCTCTTCATAAGACCTGCCCTCCATACCAGGCAACATCCTGGTAAACCTCCTCTGTACCCTCTCCAATGCCTCCACATCTTTCTTATAATGTGGGGACCAGAACTGCACACAATACTCCAAGTGCGGCCGCACTAGACTTTTGTACAGTTGCAACATGACGTTGCGGCTCCGAAATTCAATCCCCCTACCAATAAAAGCTAAGACTCCATATGCCTTCTTAACAACCTTCTCGACTTGACTGCCTACTTTCAGGGATCTATGCACATACACACCAAGATCCCTCTGTTCATCTAGACTGCTAAGAATCCTACCATTTGCCCTATACTCTACACATTTATTATTTCTGCCATAGTGCATTACCTCACACTTTTCCACATTAAACTCCATTTGCCACCTCTCGGCCCAGCTCTGCAACTTGTCCAAGTCTCTCTGCAAACTATAACACCCTTCTTCACTATCTACCACTCCACCGACTTTAGTGTCATCTGCAAATTTACTAATCCATCCTTCAATACCCTCATCCAGATCATTTATAAAAATTACAAACAGCAGGGGCCCCAAAACAGACCCCTGAGGTACACCACTTGTCACCGAACTCCACGATGAATATCTCCCATCAACCACCACCCTCTGTCTTCTATCTGCTAGCCAATTCCTAACCCAATTAGCTAAATCACCCTCTATCCCATACATCTGCATTTTCTGCAGAAGCCTTCCATGGGACACCTTATCAAACGCCTTACTAAAGTCCATATATACCACATCAACCGCCTTACCCCATCCACCTCTTTGGTCACTTTTTCAAAAAACTCAATGAGGTTAGTAAGGCACGACCTACCCTTCACAAAACCATGCTGACTATCCCCAATCAATTCATTTCTCTCTAAATAACTATAAATCCTATCCCTAATAATTCTCTCCAATACTTTGCCCACAACAGAAGTAAGACTCACTGGCCTATAATTCCCTGGAAGGTCTCTCTTCCCCTTCTTGAACAATGGGACCACATTCGCTATCCTCCAGTCCTCCGGAACCACACCCGTAACCAACGACGACCTGAAGATCAGAGCCAGAGGCTCTGCAATCTCCTCTCTTGCCTCCCAGAGAGTCCTCAACAATTGTATCAATGATAAAACCCAGATTGAACACTTCCTAAAGGTATCTTGCAGATCATCCACAATCAAAATTTTAAACTTTAAATAATTCCAGACACGTTTACTACATAATCTTGGCTCCCATTCAAAATATGATACGTCAGTAAAAATAAACAGACTGTTGTGTTCCTCAAAAAGAATCTGAATTGTTATTGGCCAGTTGAATGTCTGAAATATGCAGAAACCAATTTCTGCGTTAAGCCATTGAAAAATCTACGCCAGTTTCTGTTTGCCTCATTCCATACATTTTGGGACACAGCCCTTTATAAATGTCTTGAAAACTAAGCACTGGTTGTCTGAACAAAGTCTTTGAGGACACAAGTGAAGGGCAGCACGGTGGCACAGTGATTAGCACTGCTGCCTCATAGTACCGGGGATCTGGATTTGATTCCCAACTTGGTTCACTGTCTGTGTGGAATCTGCATGTTCTCCCCATGCCTGCATGGGTTTCCTCTGGATGCTCTGGTTTCCTCCCACAGTCCAAAGATGTGCTGGTTAGGTGCATTGGCCATGCAAAATTCTCCCTCAGTGTACCCAAACAGGTGCCAGAGTATGGCGACTAGGGGATTTTCACAGTAACTTCATTGCAGTATTAACTTACACCTACTGCGACACTAATAAATAAACTTTAGATACAGGGACACTAATGGAGTTGAATCAGCTAATCTAATGGTAAGTTACAAATATCTTAGCTGTTAGGGTGTTGATTTATTAGGTTATCTGGAGCTGAATAGGAGGTTCGCAACCATCACCTACAGATCAATCTTACTAGATTCCTTTTGAGAACTAACTGCTTAGTCATTAACAATGCCTGAGATGTTGGATCTGCTGATTCCATTGTCAGATTCCTAAATTTGCTACATATTGCTGATTATGGCTTTGAATTCCTATCACCAGACATGTGACGTTAGAGACATTTGTTTTCCAAGGGACCTCCTCCTTCCACAAGTAGAATAAATCACTAGACAATTGGCAAGCTAAGACCTGAACTCTTGGCATGTGGGACAATAGATCCCAGTGACCCCTGATGAATAGTTTGGCTGAATCAATTTCTACCACCCTTACCACAACATGGGCACACAATTGTCCTTCTACGAGCTAGAGGCCAAGGAGTATGCAGCATCCTCTCCTCTCTTTATAACTTCAGTAGGATAGATAGAGCCCAGAATAAATGATAAGTGTTCTCAGAAACATTTCCAGCAGCTTTTGTATTTTAAGATCAGTGTAATCTAGTTCAGTGGCCAATCCAGCACCTTAATGCTCTAGCTGCTGAAGATGTACGTTCGAATTAGGAGCAGAAGTGGATCACTCATGTCTGGGAACCCCTCAAGTCTGCTACTCCATTCAATAAAAATATAACCTTAATTCAAATTCCTGCCTCCCCATGATAACCTTCCACCCACTTGTTAATCAAGAATTTGTCTACTTCTGCATTAAAAATATTCAAAGACACTGCTTCCACTGCCTTCTGAAGAAGAGAATTCCAGAGACTCACTGCCCTCTGAAAGAAAATAATTCTCCCATCTCAGTCATAAATGTGAAATCCCTTAATATTAAACTGTGACCCTCAGTTCTAGATCTTTCCACAAGAGGAAACATCTCCATATCCACCATGACAAGGTCCCTCAGGATCTTATACATTTCAATTAAGTTGCCCCTTATTCTTCTGAATTCCAGTATGTACAAGCCTAACCTGTCCAATTTTCCATCATAAGACAATCTACCACTTACAGGTATTAACTTAGTAAATGTTCTCTGAACTGCTTCCAACATATTCACGTATTTCCTTCAATAAGGAGACCAATACTGTACACTGTATTCCAGACCTGATCTTATTAATGTCTTGTACAACTGAAGCATAATCTTCTTACTTTTTATTCCTCTCACAGTAAATAATAACATTCTATTAGCTTTGCTGTTTATGTGCTATACCTGCATACAAGCATTTTGTGATTAATGCACGAAGACACCCAGATTCCTCTGCATCGCAGAACTCTGCAATCTCTCACCATTTAGATAATGCGCTTCTTTTTTATTTTTTCTGTCAAATTGGACAATTTGGCATTTGCCTATATGATGCTCCATTTGCCATGTTTTTGCCCACTTACTTAACCTATATCCCTTTGTAGCATCATACATACTCTCCACATGTTAATATTCTATCTAACTTTGTATCATCAGCAAATTTAGCAAACATACCTTTTGTCCCTTCTTCCAAGTCATTTATATAAATTGTAAAAAACTGAAATCCCAACACTGATCCCTGTGGCACACCAGTTATTACATCCTGCAAACTAGAAAATTATCCACCCAAAGATGTGCTCTTAGGCTGATTGGCAAAACAAATTCTCCCTAAATTGTCCTGCAAATTTTGTTCCAATGCAGATTTCTATACCAATGCAAATTTCTGTAAACCTAGACAGGGATCATGGGTGGAAGTGGGAATGTCTGGACTTCAACGCAGATACATGTGTAGTTTTGGTACACATTTTGGCAGGAATAATGGGATGAAGGAGTACAATATAAGGGATAGGAGTCTTAGCTGTGTTGTAGAGCAGAAGGATCTCGGGGTCCGGGTCCATAGGACTCTTAAATCGGCCTCGCAGGTGGAGGAAGTAGTCAAGAAGGCGTACGGTGTACTGGCCTTCATTAATTGAGGAATAGAGTTTAGGAGTCAGGAGATAATGATGCAGCTCTATAAGACTCTTGTCAGACCCCAGTTGGAGTATTGTGCGCAGTTCTGGTCGCCCCATTATAGGAAGGATGTAGAGGCTATTGAGAGGGTTCAGAGGAGATTTACAAGGATGCTGCCTGGATTGGGAGGCAGGCCTTATGAAGATAGGTTGAGGGAGCTGGGAATCTTCTCACTGGAGAGACGTAGGTTGAGAGGCGACCTGATAGAGGTTTATAAAATGTTGAGAGGAATAGATAGGGTGGACTCTCAGAGACTATTTCCCCGAGCTGAAATGGTCACTACGAGAGGACACAGATTTAAGGTGCAGGGAAGCAAATACAAAGGAGATGGCAGGGGTAGGTTTTTCACTCAGAGGGTGGTGAGTGAATGGAACCGACTGCCGTCGGAGGTTGTTGAGGCAAACTCACTGGGGTCTTTTAAAAGACTTCTGGATGAGTATATGGAAAAGAGTAGGATAGGGGGTCATAGATAGGTCTGTGGATTGGTAGATGTGATTGGCGCAACTCGTGGGCTGGAGGGCCTGTTTGTGCAGTATTGTTCTATGTTCTATGTTCTATGTCGAGGTGGTGGCACGGGCTCGTTGGGTCGAAGGGTCTGTTTCCCATGCTGTTTTGCTCTTTGTTCTTTGTTCTTTGTTCTATGCCTATACTCTTCTTTCTATTAGTTAGCCAATCTTCAATCCATGCCAATATGTTACCCCAAACCAGGAATTACTGTGCAATAATCTTTGATGTACACCTTATCAAATGCCTTCTGGAAATCTAAGTACAGTACATCCATTGGTTCCTCTTTATCTACTGCACCTCTTACTACTTCAAAGAATTCCAAAAAATTGTTTAAACACGATTTCCCTCTCACAAAACCATATTAACTCTGTCTGATTGCCTTGAATCTTTCAAAGTGTTTTGCTATAACCTATTAATAATAGCTTTAAACAGTTTATCGTTGACATTTGTGAAGCTGACTGGCCTGTAGATTCCTGCTTTCTATTTCCCTCCCTTTTTCAATAACATTCAATATTTTCAAATCTAATGGAACCTTTCCTGAGTCTAAAGGGCTTTTGGAAAATTAAAACCAATGCAACAATTATTTCACTTCTTTCAAAACCCAAAGGTGAAGTCCATCATTACCCAAGGATTTATCAGCCCACAGCTCCAACAATTTATTCAGTATCACTTCTAGTGACTGTTACTTTCTTGAGTTCTCCCTTTCATTTCCTGATTTACAGCTATTTCTGGGGTGTTACTTGTATCATCAATACTGAAGACTGATGCAAAATATCTGTTTATCTCCTATCTCTTTACCTTCTGTTATTAACTCTCAGACTCACTTTCTATTCACCCAACATTCAATTTACAGAATTTTACAGCACAGAAAGAGGCCCTCCAGCCCATTGTATCTGTGTCAGCCATCAAGCACTTATCTATTCTAACATCATTTTCCAGTACTTATCCATAACTTGTACACTAAGCTTTTCATGCTTATCTAAATGCTTCTTCAATGAGGGTTGTGAGGGTGCCTGCCTCTACCACCCTTTCAGAGAGTGAATTCCAGACTCCTACCATTCTTAGAAGAAAATGTTTTTCCTCTAATCCTCTGTCCCTTACATTAAATATATGTAGCCTCGTTATTGACCCCTCCATCAAAGGGAAAAGTTCCTTTCCAAGCACCTTATTTTTGTCCCTCATAATCTTGTACACCTCAATCAGGTCCCCTCTCAACCAACTCTGTTTTAAGACCATCCAGCCTCTGTACATAATTGAAAGTCTCCTCTAGACTAGGCAATATCCTGGTGAAAAAGTGCTGCTGGTTGTCAGGATAAAAGGTTGGTGATGAGGGAAAACCCATTGCCTCCTTCATCAGAAAGCCCCTGGGGGCCTGAAAAGCTGATTCTGCCACCTACGGGGAGGTAAAAAGAACTGGAGGAATGACCCACTGACACAGCCAGCTTCTTTATGTGCTGTGTACACACACACACACACACACACACACACACACACAGAATGGACCATGCTCTGCAGCTTGTTTACCCACAGTTTGTTATAAACCTTTTCTTTTGAAGACTGTCTTCATATTTTAAGCTAGTTTTCTCTTTTACTCAACTTTTTCTTCCTTTTCATTTTTTTGGTCATTCTTTATTGTTTTTATATCCCATCCAACCTTCTGATCAACCACTCATCCTGTTATATGTTTTTCCTTTAAGTTTGATAGTATCTTTACTTTTTATGTTAATCATGAATGAAGGGTCTTCGTTTGGAAGTTTTCTTCTCATTGGAATGTACCTATTCTGAAACATGCCGTTAACTGTCTGCTACTATGTCTGTACTAATTTTCCAGTTCACTTTCTTTAGCTGTGCCTCCATTATTGCCCTTTTTAAAATTTAAAATATAAGCCTCGGGCTGACTCTTTCCCTCAAACTTAATCTAAAATTGAATCAAATTATCATTGCTGTTGCTTAGAGGCCCCATCATTATAAGATCATTAATTAATCCTATCTGATTACACACAAGATCCTGGAGAAAAAGAGGCATTCACTGATGTGAGAAACCATGCATTATGCATTCCTGAAACTATTTTGAATATTTCCAGTTTCATGAGTCACAAATTCTCTCAATAACCCTCTCTTCTCTTTTAAGACACCTCTTGAAGCCCATTTATTTGACCAAAACTGTAGTCATTCCTTTTAATTTGTCGCTATCAGTGTTTGATTATATTTCTCTGAAGTCCTTTTGTGATTTTTTTTCTGCATTAAATGTGCAGCTTGCTGCTGCTGTTGCCTCAACATGCTACACTTCTGTGTGACAGGGGAAGTGTTTTGTCATGATATTGTTACAAGACAGTAAAATAGATCCAAACTGTGTACATCAGACTCTATTCTTATTTTCTTATTTTGAAAATGGACTTTCTGCTGAACAGGTTTGGCCCTTTGTTTTGGAAGCTACCAACAGGAGAAACAGGAGACCTTCTCTTATCATCATGAAATCCCACACCAATTGTAATTATAGACACAAAATCAGGAGACTTGTAAATCTAAACTAATTATTCTGCAGAGTTACTAACAGACCCATTTCATACCTGGGATCATCCAGGTCCATTTCAAAAGAGTATCATTAAGGAGACAATGGATGTCATTTGCATTTTGATAAGTTTACCCCTCTATTGGAGCCAGAAGCTCTGCTTAGACTATGGCCTCCATTCACAATGACTTCTAAATGGAAGGTAACTAACTTTTTCAAATGCTTATGGCTGGGACATTATCGGTCCTAAAACCAAAGTCAGTCCCAGACAATAAATAAACACCTCGTTTGAAATCATTGTGGAAAACAAATGTCACATCACTTGAGTGACTTTTTTGAAGTCTCTATGTTCCTTTGAGAATTGAGATATTCTTGGTCTGCTCAATGACCAACTAACCAAAGAAATCTCCAGCATGACTCCCAGCTGACCAAGCAGCTAGTGCCCTCAAAGCCTGTTTAATTTTAAAAGTCTCTGATCATCACCTGCCACATTGTCTAAGCACAGAAATCCCAATGTGCTGCCTCACTGTTCTTTTCAATGATTTTCATGTTGCTGTCCCCAACAGGGATTTAATTTGGACTGAACTCCGCTATGAAGGAAACACTCTCTGGAAATCATGAGAACTAATATCAATTTCTGTAGTTCTACTGCTGTTATCCATTGTTATAAAAACTCCTTTTTTATACCCTTACTGTGTGTGCGTGTGTGTGTGTGTGTATTGGAGAGGTGGTGTGGGGTGAGCAGGGGGTGTTGCAAACATCCCTCCGCTGCCTTGTTCTGAATGTGAAATAAACTAACTAACCTTCTGGGCTTACCATAATGTGAGTTGGCTGCATGTTATTTATAAAATTGGACCACGCAAATTGAGAGTTCGGGGAAACACACCACAGCCTACTTGAAGAACAATTCAAAAACACTTCTGCTTACGGATAGACAGGGAAAGAATAAAGAACTTCAGTTTGCCCCTCCCCTGTGTGGAACGATAAACAGAATATTATTGGTAGAAGATTTGGCATGTGAAATGTATGTATAGTATCAATTTTGTGGCACCATGTTATAAAATTATAGTATCTATGATGTGGAGATGCCGGCATTGGACTGGGGTAAACACACAGGAATGACAACACCAGGTTAAAGTCCAACCAACTTATTTGATAGTAAACTCACAAGCTTCCAGAGTTTGAACTTAAACCTGGTGTTGTCAGACTTCTTACTGTGTATATAGTACTGACAGACTCCTATTAAGTTGTCACATCTAGGGCAAAGATAAGCTGAGGAAGTTAATTCACAATAGCCAGCACTTTAAAAAGATAATGATTTCTCACAAGCATAGAGAGTAATAAACAAAATGGATGGAAAAAGAAGAGTTGCAGTTCTTAATACATTAAACATTGATGTTTGTTGTGGCTATGTGGGGCAGCAGTAGCAATAGAAACTGACACATGGAGTTGGATGGAGCAGTGGACAGGTCCAATTGCCCACTTCGATGCAGAAATGTTATATGATCTTTTGGTGGAAGTGCAGCATTGGAAAATATGGAAAAAATAAACTTGCATTTATATAGAACTTTATCACAATCACCAGAATGCATCAATGTACTTGGAAGTCAATGAAATACTTTTGTAAAAACATAGCCAAATTGTTATATAGGAATAGGAGGCAGTTAATTTACATAAAGCATAGCAGGGTACAATCACCGACTGGCTGTGACATAGCATTCTAGATGACTTGAGTTCAAATCCCTCCATTATAAGCTGAGAAACAGAAAGTAAAGATCTACTAATTTCTCATACAAATTGACAATGGCACTCCAACCTGAGCCAGCCTACGTGTGGCTCCAGTTCCATGCTATAGAATGCCTTTCAGAAAACTGGGGATAGACACAAAATCCATGAACAAAAAATAAACAATTAGTCTGTTTCTGATGGTATTGGCTGAGTGATGAATGTTGACCCAGGATTCTTGGAGAACTCCCCGTTTTCTTTCGCCATCAAATCACTTACAGTCACCTAAACATATTCAACTTTAGATACATCTCAGAAGTTCTAACAATTCTCCAACATTCCTGAGCACTATACACGCAGCCTGAATTATAGGTTTGATTTTAATTTAGTCAAGAATGCTTGGATAGATATATGTGAGGGAAGTAAACATGTAGGATAATTACAGAATGCATACAGTAGCCAGAACTAGAAAGATGTCAAACCATGGCATATAAGGGAAATTAGAGATAGTATTAGATCCAAGGGAGAGGCATACAATTTATCCAAGAAAAGTAACAGACTTGAGAATTGGGAGTAATTTAGAATTCAGCAAAGGAGGACAGAGGGATTGATTAAAAATAGGAAAATAGAGTATGAGACTAAGCTTGGAGGGAACATAAAAACTACTGTAAAAGCTTCTATAAGCATGTGAGGAAAAAAAGATTGGTGAAGACAAATACAGGTCTCTTAAGGGGAACTTATAATGGGAAATAAAGAAGTGTTTGACCAACTGAATACATACTTTGGTTCTGTCTTCACAAAGGAGGGCACAAATAAGGTACTATAAATGTTGAGGAACACAAGGTTTAGTGAAAAGGAGGAACTAAAGATAATCAGTATTAGTAGAAAAATGGTATTGGGGAAACTGTTGGGATTGACGGCTGATGAATCCCTAAGGCTTAATAATCTACATCCCAGAGTTCTTAAGGATGTGGCCCTACAAATAATGGATATATTGGTGGTCATCTTCCAAGATTCTATGGACTTTGGAACAGTTCCTATTGACTGGAGAGTAACTAATGCCACCTCATGGTTTTAAAAGGGAGAGAAAACAGGAAATTATAGATCAATAAGCCTGACAGTGGTAGTGAGGAAAGTTCCATAATCCATTATCAAAGATTTTATAGTAAAACACTTGGTAAGCATTGGACAGAATCAGCATAGATTTATGAAAGGGAAATCATGCTTGGTAAATCTACTAGAATTCTTTGAGGAATTAACTAGTAGAGTTGGTGATGGAGAGCCAGTGGATGTTGTTTCTTTGGACTTTCAGAAGGTTTTCGACAAAATCCCAGGTACATGGATGAGAAGGGTGTGGAGGGATATGGTCCAGGCGCAGGTCAGTGGGATTAGATGGAAAAATGGTTCGGCACAGCCCAGAAGGGCCAAAGGCCTGTTTCTGTGCTGTAATGTTCTATGGTTCTTTAAAAGATTAACATGTAAAATTAAAGTGCCTAGGATTGGGGGTAGCATCTTGAGATGGATAGAAAACTGATTGGCAGATAAAAAAGTGTAGAAAATATCAAGTCTTTTTCCAAATGGCGGGCAGTGACTAGTGGGGTACCGCAGTGATCAGTGTTGTAATCCCAGCTATTCACACTATATGTATTAATGATTTAGATGAGAGTATTAAGAGTATTATATCTCTAAAATTGCAGACGACACAAAGTTGGGTGAGATGCTGAGCTGTGAGGAGGATGCTTCAGTGTGATTCAGACTGAAGTTGAGTGAGTGGACAAATGAATGGTAGATGCAGTATAATTTTGATAAATGTGCAATTATCCACTTTGGTAGAAAAATGGGGAGGCAGTTTACTATCTGAATGGCCATAACTTAGGAGAGGAGAATGTGCAGAGAAACCTGGATGTCCCATACACCAATCACTGAAAGTAAGCATGTAGGTGCAGCAGGAGAAAGCTGAAAACAAATGGCCTTCATAGTGAGAGGATTTGATTACAGGAGCAGGAATATCTTGCTAGTTGTACAGGGCCTTGGTGAGTCTACACCTGGAATATTGTGTGCAATTTTTGTCTCTTTATTAAAATTTAAAGCTTATTTATTAGTGCTGCAAGAAGGCTTACATTAACACTGCAATAAAGTTACTGTGAAAATCCTCAAGTCACCATACTCCGGCGCCAGTTTGGGTATACTGAGGGAGAATTTAGCAGAGCCAATGCACCTAACCAGCACATCTTTCAGACTGTGGGAAGAAACTGGAGCATCCGAAGGAAATTCATGCAGACACAGGGAGAATGTGCAGACTTCACACAGACAGTGATCCAAGCTGAGAATCGAAATTGTGTCCTTGGTGCTGAGTGCTGCCTTATCCGAGGATGTTCTTGCTCTCAAGGGATTGCAAAGAAGGTTTACCAGATGATTCCTGGGATGGCAGGGCAGGCGCTTGAGGAGAGATTGAGTTGGTTATGGTTGTATTCTCTGGAGTTCTGAAAAATGAGAGAGATCTCATAGAAATCTTTAAAATTTTAAAAGGGCTAAACAGGTTCACAAGGATGTTGCCAGGACTCGAGAAGCTGAGTTACAGAGAGAGATTGAATAGGTTATTTCCTCGAGCGTGGAAGAATGAAGGGAGATTTGATAGAGGTGTATAAGATCTTGATGAGTATCGATAGAATGAATGTAAGCAGGCTTTTTCCACTGAGGCTAGGGGAGAAAAAAAAACAGAGGGCATGGGTTAAGGATGAAAGGAGAAAAGTTTAAAAGGAATATTCTCTTCACGCAGAGAGTGGTGGGAGTGTGGAATGAGCTGCCAGATAAAGTGGTAAATGCGGGGTCACTTTTAACATTTAAGAAAAACTTGGGTGGTTTCATGGATGAGAAGGATGTGGAGGGATATGGTCCAAGTGCAGGTCAGTGGGACTAGGCAAAAAATAGTTCGGCACAGTCAAGAAGGGCCAAAAGGCCTGTTTCTGAGCTGTAATTTTCTATGGTTTCTATGGTTCTAAGGATGTTCCTGTTGTTAGGGATGACAGTCTGAGATACAAGGTAGATTATTTAGGTTAGAGATGAGGAGAAATTTCTTCACCCTGAGAATGGTATGTCTGTGGCATTTACTCCCACAGGAAGTAGATGAGGCCAAAATATTGTATGTTTTGAAAAAGCAGTTAGATAAGTTTGTTGGGGCGATTGGGGATCAAAAGGTTTGGGCAAAGGGATGGGGGAAGGTGGGATCAAGCTATTGAGTTGGATGATCAAACATGACTATAATGAACATCAGAGTAGACTCAAAGGGCTGAATGGTTTCTTCCTGCTTTTATTTTCTATCCAAACAGAATTTCTCAAGGCATAAGGATAAGTTTCTAAAAACATTTTTCCTAGATGTGACAACATGAATGAAGTCTAAACAGAAACTGGAAAGCATTGACGTTGCCCACATATTTCACACATTGGAACTTGCATCAATAGTATTCTTCTTCAAGTTTGTGCATATCATTCTCTTTTGAAAAGTCAGTGCAGATGTGGTGGCCGAATTTCCTCCTTCTGCACTGTACGGCTTCTATGGTTCCATGGCTTAACTATAATACTGAGGCAGCAGCAATAACAAACAGCATTTTAACACCGAAAAATATTCCAACAGGCTTCATTGAAAGTAGGGTCATATTGGAAAGAATGACTACAGCCTTGATCAACTAAATGAGCTTAAAGATGTGTTCTAAAGGAGGAGAGAGAGATAGAGAAGGAGGCTTAACTAGGGAATCTGGGACTCAGGTAACTAAAGATATCGAAAATGGATTCAAGGTTTGCAAGATTGGAAGGAGTGAGCCCATTATGGGATGTAGACATGGTAATGAGAATTTTAAATTGAATTGATAGACCTCGAGTGTTGGAAGGTCAATGAGTTTAGCAAAAATGGATGGATGGAATTTGTTATGAGTTAGGATTTGGTTGAATGGAAGATGGGGAGGCAGCCAGGAGAACATGAGAATAGTAGAGAAAGGAGATAACACAAACATGATGAAATGTTTCAGTAGAAGATCTGAGCAACAACAATTTGTATTTAGATAGTACTTTTAGCATAGTAAAAGGTCCCAATGTTTAGGCAAGAGTGGAGACAGGCAGTGCTGCAGAGATTGAAATGGCGAGTGTTTATGATGGGTAGAATGTGAGATTGGAAGCACACACAAAAAGTAGTGGGAAAGACTCTGAGGAGGAGGCCGTGGAGAGAGAGAAAATTTGTGGCAAAGACCAAAGGTGCAGTAGTATGTACATGAGAAAGATCCTTGGGAAACGTCAGAGGTAACAGTGAAAGGGGCGAGAGGAGAAGCTATTTTTCTTTATTTGAGGCATCACTGAGAAATCCAGCATTCATTGTCCATCCCAAATTACCCTTGAGAAGGCGGTGGTGAGGTGACTACTTGAACTAGTGCAGTACGTATTGTGTCAGTATATCCACGGTGCTGTTGGGAGGGACTTCCAGGATTTTGACCCAGCAACAGTGAAGGAACAATGGTATATTTCCAAGTTAGGATGGTGAGTGGCTTGGAGGGAAATTTCCAAGTGGAGGTGTTTCTGTTATCAGCTACCCTTGTCCTTCTAGATTATTGTGTTTGTTGGTTTGGAATGTCCTATCGAAAGAATCTTGGCAGTGCATTTTGTAGATGGTACACACTGCTACTATTGTGCATCAGTGGAGGGAGATCATATTTAAGCTGATGGATGGGTGTTAATCAAACAGGCTGCTTTATCCAGGATGGTGTCAAACTTCTTGAGTGCTACTGGAGCTGCACTCATCCAGACAAATGGAGAGTATTCCATTAAGTTCCTGACTTGTATCTTGTAGATGGTGGGCAGGATTTGGGGAGTCAGGAGGTAAGTTAGTCATCATAGAATTCTTAGCTTCTAGTCTATTTTGGTAGCCACAGTATTGAGATGGCTAGCCCAGTTTAGTTTCTCGTCAATGATAATTCCCAGCATATTGATGTTGGGGGATTTAGTGATGGTAATGTCAAGTGATGATAGAGTGTCAAGAGGAGATGGTTTGGTTTTCTCTTGTTGGAGATGATCATTGCCTGTCCAATATTACTTGCCACTTATTAGCCCAAGTTTGAATATTGTCTTGCTGCAATTGGACATGGAATTTTCAGAGTCTGAATCACAAATGGTGCTGAACATTGCAAATCTACCAGCAGAGGGAAGGTCATTGATTAAGCAGCTGATGATAGTTAATCGTGAAAAACTCCTGCAGAGAGATTGACTCCTCTTCACCTCTCCCCCCCATCCCCCCAACATCTCCGAACCACAATCATCTTTCTTGGTACAAGATTTGACTCCAACAAACTTTTCCCCGATTCCCATTGATTCATTGACTCCAGTCCTTGCTGTCACTCAGTCAAATATTGCCTTGAAGTTAAGTACAATCTCTCTCACCTCATGTTTGGAGTTCAGGTTGTTTTTCAATGTTTGAACTAAGATTATAATGAGCTCAGTGACCCTGATAGAACCCAAAACTGAGGATCAACGAACAGGTTATTGCTGAGTAAGTGCTGATTGATAGCACTGTCATTACTTTGCTGATACTTAATAGTAGACTGGCTAGGCTGGATCTGTCTTGCTTTTTGTGGCAGGACATCTTTGGGCAATTTTATTTCAGATAGATTGTTTAGGAGACTTATGGAGAACTGCTCTGGTGCATCAGTCATAAATCCACATTTTAGCCTTGTGAACAAACTCAAGTGCTTGAAGAGAATTTTGGATCATAGCATTGAAGTGCAGAGTGCATCAGATACACTAGGCCATACTTCCTACAACAGAGAAAAGCCAGTGTGGCTGTGGGAAATCTCACAATGTTAACTCACCTTGTAAACCTCTGACTGAATGATTCTATGATTAGAAGAATTCAAGCAAAATACTAAGCAACAAAATTTGAAACATTACTTGAAAAATGAATGGCCCAGATTTGTTGTGGCAGGGCAACTAGTGATCCTGTCTAAGCTTATTTGTTGCTGAAACCCTTTATCTCAAGTCCTGACTATTCCAATGTATTTCAGGCTGGCCTCCTATAAATACTAGTCAGCTAAAATATTACTCCCTCTCCTCTGACTTGCACCAGGTCCTGTTCACCCATCAAGGCTACATTCACTGACCTATATTAGTTAACTCCTCATTTAGCAATGCCTAAGATTTTAAAATTCTCATTTGTATTTTAAAATCTTATATTATTGGATCCCTCCTATCTCTGCTATCCTGTTATCCCTGAAACCATCTGCAATGTATGCACTCCTCCCATTCTGGCCCTATATCAATCTCTGATGGGATGCCTATGCTTTTAACACCTTAACACAGTAAGAAGTCTGACAACACCAGGTTTAATTCCATCTGATTTATTTGATGGTAAACTCACAAGCTTTCGGCTTTATAGCCTTCGTCAGGTGAATGAGGTGTTCTGGTCTCCAACAGCACAGACTGTTTACAGATTACTGATTAGAATGCAAATCTTTACACCTAACCTGCTATTCAAGTCTTAAAGTGGCTAACAATGTGAGTGGAAGGAACACTGAGCACAGGTTAGAGAGTTGTGTATTGTCTCCAGACAGCACAGTAAGTGAAGTTTTTTTGCTAACCCAGGCAAGTTATGGGGGTTACAGATAGAGTTCCCCGTGGGTCAGTTTTGGGACCCTTGCTCTTCCTAATGTATATTAATGACCTGGACAAAATTTAGAGATTATACAAAGATTGGAACAGTGATAAGATGGGACTTGAACTTCAAAAGGACAGATGTATTGATGGATTGGATAGACAAGTGACAAATAAAGTTCAGTGCAGACAAGTGTGAAATAATTCTGTAAAAATTCTTGGGCTGCCAATGCTATGTTAAAGATAAAATATAAATGTAGATTTTTTTTGTAGCTGTTAATTATGTGGTGCTGAGCCCAAAATAAAATTGGACATTTTGAAATTAAAGTAATGGGTACTCTAAATTAAACTACAGTCAGTTTCAGCAAATAGCCTGCAGAAAATTGGACCTAATCAAAGATCAAACATATAGAACTTAGACAGGCTACTGGGGCATGTCTGGATCAGCCTGATAACCCATCAAGTGATCATCGCTTCTATTTGATATGCACTGGCCTATTGTCTGCAGCCTAGACCAGGCTCCAAGGCACCCCGGGTGGACTCGTGTCCTGTCAGCAGCTTATTAACAGACCATTGGGCGCTGAGACCACCATTCATTGACAGAAGGCTAAGGACAGGTGGAAAAAGCGCAAGGCCACAGAGGGATAAAATAGACATTCTGGAATCTTAGGACCAAAGACTGAAGATAGGAGATGACTGAGACCAGACCAGAGAAGGAAGGAAGCAAGCAAGCAACCCCAGCAAGGATCAGCTTAGTGAAGATGAACCAGAGGGACTCATGGGTCAGATCATCTTTATGTGTAGGATAGCTGAATCCTGGCTGTTTTCTTATAGTAAGACGTCTCACAACACCAGGTTAAAGTTCAAGTTTTTTTTTGTAGCAAAAGTCACTAGCTTTCAGAGCACTGCCCGTTCATCAGGCAAGTAGGAGTTCGGTTCACAAGCAGGCCATAAAAAGACACAAACTCAATTTACAGAATAATAGTTGGAATGCAAATCTTTACAGGTAATCAAGTCTTAAAAGGTATAGACAACGAGTGGTGACAGAGCCAAGCACAGGTTAAGGAGATGTATGTTATCTTCAGGCAGGACAATTAGTGAGGTTTTACAAGACCAGGCAAAGCGTGGGGGTTACAGATAGTGTGATATGAACCCAAGATCCCGGTTGAGGCCATCCTCATGTGTGCAGAACTTGGCTATCAGTCTCTGCTCAGCGACTCTGCATTATCAAGTGTCGTGATGGCCACCTTGGAGAATACTTACCTGAAGATCAGAGGCCGAATGCCCGTGACCATTGAAGTGTTTCCCTATTGATACCCAAATTCCGCACACAAGGACAGCCTCAACAGGAATCTTGGGTTCATATCACACTATCTGTAACCCCTACAACTTGCCTGGGCTTGCATAATCTCACTAACTGTCCTGTCTGGAGACAGTCTCTTTAACATATGCTTAACGCTCTCCCCATTCACATTGTCTGTACCTTTAAGACTTGATTATGTATAAAAACTCACATGCCATTATTTTGTAAATTGAGTTTGTCTCTTTATATGCCCTTTTGTGAACAGAACTCCCACTTATCTGACAAAGGAGCAGTGCTCCAAAAGCTTTTGCCATCAAATAAACCTGTTCGACTTTAACCTCGTATTGAGACATCTTATTGTGTTTATCCCGGTCCAATGCTGGTATCTACACATCATATTGGGTAATTTATTGGTTAATATATTTAATAAAGTTTAAAATGTTATGTGTCTGTACTTTGTTCTTATAAATAAAGGCACCTGGATAAAACTTTAAGAAGCTGGTTGAAGTATCTGAATTGGGCAATTACTACAATTAGATTTGTTCATATGTGTTTAGGATTAAATCTATTGCTGAGAATGTAAACTGAAATATCACAAGTGTGACAGTGATGTCTGTCATGACATTGCGGTGATGATGTCAGTGATAATGTCACAGTGATGATAATATTCTCCGCTGCTGACCCCGGGCATTTCAGTTTTCTCTGTTACTTCTTCAAAGTTTTTAAACTTTGCAAGTTTTTAAACCATGATTTTCCCTGACTGAATACATGATGTCTTTCTTTGTCTAGATGACTATTGATTTTGACCAGCATTAATTCTTGTTGTTCACTGTTAGGACTTCTGAATCACCTTTAAACTATTTTAACATATGACCATGATCTAATATTCACATTAAATAATGCATCATTTTAATTAATCTGTTCTTCCCCCAAACATTTGTGTATTTCTCAGACAACGCTTTTCAGATTCCCCCATTTTAAACACAGTGAAGAAACCATCTGTTTTAAGTTTTGTCATTTGTGCTATGTTAAAATAGAACAACCTATTAAGATCTTGATGGTGTCAAAGTGAGCTCAGATCTGCAACTTCAGCTTGTTGCCATTTGAGGAATGCAGAGCAGAAGACAATTGCTCAGAGGAAGGAAATGTTGTTCAGTAGACTGTTTAGGAATGGAAATAGAGAATTCCATATATAGCACGTGGTCCTCTTAGAATCAATAAATCAGAGCCTGACTTTTATCTTCCCAATGAAACTAGATGTTAACAATTACTAAAATAATTCCATTTATTTTGACATTTAACTTTTATTCAAACACTTGAAATAATATCGAAATAAAAAAATACAATTCTATTCCACATAATGATAAATCCAAATTTAATGCAGTATAACAACAAGTTTTTAAAATCGAATTCATGTTACTCCTCTTTATGGTGAGACCAACTCTCCTTGTTTGCAGATTGCAATGAGAATGAGATTCCAATACTTGCCCAGATTCACACAGGTCAATGTTCTAAATTTTTCAGAAGCCATAAAAATTACAGTGAAAAGATAATGCTGCTCTGAGGAATTACATAAAAAGTGAGTAGACGACAGGGAAAAAATGTTCAGGTGGCAGAGACTGCCAGTATGTTTGTTTAACCCTTTGGCACTTTGCTATGAGGCAGGACAGTGCAGCATGTCCATGTAAAGCTTAGAGAAATGTAATCCTGCAACACGGCAGAGAGAAAACAGAGTATCTTTAGTATTGCCAAGGCTGATAAACAGACCAACAAACCAGATTTTAAGAAAGCCCTTTTAATTGTGTTTCCTTATCGTTTTCTCACTAATTTTTCTTTCTGGTGTACCATACAATGCAATAACTAGCTTAACAGCCTCTTATAATTATCAATGACATTGATTATAGTTCAGGAAATTGTAAAATTGATTGAAACGAGTTAAAAGTCGTAATCATTTAAACAGTTGCTCACTCAGTTGATGTGGAGGGCTGAGTTTGTGCTGCTATCTACAATTGCTTATAACACGTGTTACGGTCCTTCAGGTTAGTTTATCTCAGATATGGGAGATGAACCATAGCTCATTCATGATAGAATATAGCACCCCACATAATGAGGCACATGTGTTGCACAATGAAGTTATTTTATACATAATTATCTCAGTTTTAATTATATCTTTCAGGGACATTATTGCAGAGAACAGAAACACCGAGAAAAAAATGCCTCAGTGACATTACCAAAACCTAAAGCTAAAATAGGTCTGACTGAAGATCAGATCTGCCTGGAACTACACAACCTTCTTTTTGCCCAAAGTCCAATTTCTTATAGGAATTCAAGATAGTGGTCAGAAGCAGGAACTTGGGTAACATTCCCCAACAACCATTCTAATTTAAAAGGCTGCTGAGGCTCACTATAGAACATGGGAAAGATCAGCTAACTCAGCATAGTTAGAAGCATTGCCGCTTAGTTTGTTGTGATTTTTTTCAGCTTATAATATTTTTATCCAACATTATAAGGAGCTAAATACTGTAACTGTATTGATTAGCAATTTGAATAAACAGAATTTATGCAGCAACATGGTTCTGTTTCACATCCACTTTGTGATCATGGTCTCTTTGGGGTTATCAACCAGCATAGAATTCCAATCTAAATAATGCTTGTGAAAGCACTGGTTTGCAAAGAAGTGTCTACTTAAGTCACACCCAATGTCTCCTGATTCTCCCAAAGCCACGCCCAATACTTGTTGAGTTTGTGATCTTGAGGCTGTACCTGTGAAATGAAAATGAAGAAACATACAGATAAGTTTGCAATCATTCAAAATTCCACTCTTTCCCACTCTTTACATGTAAACCTAGACATTAGGTATTAGCAGGAGGGTAGTAATTTTTTAAACAGCAACTCTGTAAACATCTCATAACAACAAAAACAGGCACCTTACAGCTGTTGGATAATGATAAAAGTATGGAGTCTGGTGATCATTCCCAATCCTATTGCTTGAACTTTGAAGTTAATTGTTTGTAACGCATTCTTCTACAACCTGGCTAAGATCTGAGGGGCAATTCTCCAGTCTGCTGTGCTGCTTTAGTGTGAAGTGGGCTTTCCACTGGGCACCATGGTCTCCGTACATCTCCAATGATTGGGTTTGTCAGTGATTGAGCTGGCAAGCAACTGGAGGCTGGCAGTACAGGGCTACTGTGCGTGCATCGATCTCTGCGCTGACAGATTGGTGCACGTGCAGTAGCCCACTCAGCTTTATATTGCCAGCTTCTCTGATGAAAATAGCCCATGCCCCCTGATTTTTAATAAGATTTCCATTAGTGCACAGAATGTGAAAGTTTCATTTTGAAAGTCCCGCTGAAAAAAACCAGCAGGATTTACTTCAGTTTTTATACAAATTCGAACCTCTACACATCCTGATATCCACCTGAGATTAATGGTCCATCACCATGCAGTAAAATGAAAAGTTAAATTACTCGGTAACAATCCATTTTGGCAGCTAATGGTATTGAATATTCTGGAAGCGTGCAGAAGGCTGATTAACTGTGATGGGAAGGAGAGCGTGCCTCACAAGATGCACTCTCAAGAAAGGTGGCCACCAAATACAGACATGCAGCAGACCTCTAACTCAGTTTTTGCTTGTGATACTCCACAGACCTAAGCAATTGCAGCTGCTCTACAGACACTTTAATCTGAGACCTTAATTACCTTTAGGAGAACAGAGGGTCAAGTCTCCCTGACTTGGATCATACAGGTTAGGGGAAAGGGGAGGGGATAGAGTTGCAGAGTGTTACTGGATTATGGTTACTGAGTGACCATCTTAGTTCACTGCTCTGGGGTGCTGGGGCTCATTATGTTTCAGCTTTTTCATCTCTGCATCTCCGCAGTCCCAGCCTGCATTCCAGATGCAGAAGTCAATCTACACTTTAAAGCATTTACAGTAAATGTAGGTATACCAAGAAGAATGGCCTTGGTAAGCCACTGTTAATATGAATTATGCATAGTCACATATTAAAAAAAGATTGATTCTGCAGTGATTATATTGGCTACACAGATCAGGCACGAATGCCGTAGAGAACTAATGAGCACTTGCGGATGTTATGTTTGAAGTACAATAAAGGTTATGCTGATAGGACATGATGTATGGTAGGAGGAAGCTTGTCTGGAGCATGAACATCTTCTACTGAATGGCTTGCTCTTTGCTGTAAATTAAATGGAATTACACATGCTAAACACTATATGCTAAATCTAGAAGCCACATTAACAGATAAAATTTTTTTTTAATCCCTTACCTCCTTCCAATCTTTGACACAAAAAATCCTGTAAGAATCATTCCCGTACTTCCCAATTCCATGCAGTTCAATCGGGTACTTCCACTGTTTGGTGAGGAACTCATCTGTTATATGAATTATAAAAATTAATGTAAATTGTTCCCAGAATATTACTGCAGTAATTTTTTTTTCATTCATGGGATGTGGGCATCATTGGCTGGGTCAGCATTTATTATCCACCCCGAGGGCATTTAAGAATCAACCACAATGCTGTAGATTTTAGGCAAAGCCAGGTGAGAACAGTAAATTACCTTCCCTAAAGGGCATTAATGAACGAGATAGAACATAACAACGCATTACAGGCCCTTCGGCCCTCGATGTTGCGCCGACCACCTAAGAAAAAGCAATGACCCTCTAACCTAAACCATTCCATTTTCATCCATAAACCTATCCACTGACCACTTAAATGCCCCCAAACTTGGCGCATCTACAACTGCTGCAGGCAGGGCATTCCATGCTCTCACCACCTTCTGGGTAAAGAACCTACCTCTGACATCCGTCCTATAACTATCATCCCTTAATTTAAAGCTATGTCCCCTCGTGCTAGTCTTCTCCATCTGAGGAAAAAGGCTATCACTGTCCACCCTGTCTAATCCTCTAATCATCTTATATGCCTCAATAAGGTCACCTCTTAGCCGCCTTCTCTCTAATGAAAATAACCTCAAATCCCTCAGCCTTTCCTCATAAGACCTTCCCTCCATACCAGGCAACATCCTGGTAAACCTCCTCTGCACGCTCTCCAATGCCTCTACATCTTTCTTACAATGTGGCGATCAGAACTGTACACAATACTTCAAGTGCGGCCGCACCAGAGTTCTGTATAGTTGCAACATGACATTGCGGCTCCGAAATTCAATCCCCCTACCAATAAAAGCCAAGATTCCGTATGCCGTCTTAACAACCGTATCGACTTGATTGCCAACTTTCAGGGATCTATGCACATATACACCGAGATCCCTCTGTTCGTCAACACTATTAAGAGTCCTACCATTAGCCCTATACTCTATACATTTGTTATTCCTGCCAAAGTGAATTACCTCACACTTTTCCGCATTGAACTCCATTTGCCACCTCTCGGCCCAGCTCTGCAACCTGTCTAAGTCTCTCTGCAAACTATAACACCCCTCTCTACTATCTACAACTCCTCCAACTTTGGTGTCGTCAGCAAATTTAGTAATCCATCCTTCTATACCCTCATCCAGATCATTTATAAAAATTACAAACAGCAGAGGCCCCAAAACAGATCCCTGAGGTACACCACTTGTAACTGAACTCCATGATGAATAACTTCCATCAACCACACCCTCTGTCTTCTATCAGCAAGCCAATTCCTAATCCAATTAGCATTAGCAGATGACAACTGAAAATGGTTTCATGGTCATCATTAAGACTTTGAATTCCAAATTCTTATTGAATTCAAATTTCCCATCTGCCATTGTGAAATTTGAACCCAAGTCCCCAGAGAATTACCCTAGTTCTCTGGATTACCAAGCTGATGGCACTACCAAAATGCTACAGCCTTCCTTTGGAAAGGGGGAACAGATTCCTACCGGATCTTTGTATACTTTCTGTAATCTTGGCCATAAAACCTTGCATAAATTTTATTTTGGTCTCTTGTTGAAATCAATCCCCAAGTTGACAGTCATCACACTAAAGCTATTGACAAATCTATACTTGCTGGACGGTTTTACAAACTTGAAATCTAACTCCATCCCATCATAAATTCTTCCAATCTACCTAGCCTTTTCCCATCACTTTTATTATTTTTCATAAAATATTATTGCGGTGTTGAATGGGAAGATTTCCAGTATTAAGATGACACATAATTCCAGAATAGCCAATCTATTGTGTGTCATTCATGAAGTACTGTGGATTTACTTGGCTCTTAAACTGGATTATCTAACTTGTCATGCAAGACAAATTCTGAACTTCCATCACCAGAGCTCCCTTAACTTGGAGTACTGTGTGCAGTTCTGGTCGCCTCACTATAGGAAAGATGTGGAATCTATTGAGAGGATGCAGAGGAGATTTACAAGGATGTTGCCTGGATTGGGGGGCATATCTTATGAAGATTGGTTGAGAGAGCTAGGTCTCCTCCCTGGAGAGACAAAGGTTGAGAGGCGACCTGATAGAGGTTTATAAGATGTTGAGGGGAATAGATAGGGTGGATTCTCAGAGCCTATTCCCTGAAATGGTCGCTACAAGAGGACACAGGTTTAAGGTGCTGGGGGGCAAGTACAGAGGAGATGTTAGAGGTAAGTTTTTCACTCAGAGGAAGGCGAGTGAGTGGAATCGGCTGCCGTCAGTGGTGGTAGAGGCGAACTCGCTGGGGTCTTTTAAGAGACTTCTGGATGAGTATATGGGATTGGGAGTTACAGGTAGTTCTATGGCCTGGTAGGTACTGATATGATCAGCACAACTTGTGGGCCGAAGGGCCTGTTTGTACAGTAGTGTTCTATGTTCTAACTCCAAGGTAATCCTGCCTCAATGGTAGGAGTGGTACCAGCTCTGAGTCAGGATTAGTTTGGTTGCATATATTTATGCGATGAAAGGTGAGAAAGAGGTAGAAATGTTACATTAGAGATAAAATGTACAACACAAATTAAAAAACAATCAGGATCAATCAAGCTGCCAATTTCCTGGCCTGCAATCATCCCAGAACAAGCAGTCATGACAGGAAATCTGAGCATCAATAAAACCTCCAACAATTAAAAATCACACAACTTATAATGTCCTTTACTGGGAATTCAGTTAAAGCTAAACACACAGAATCTTTACAAAAAGAGATGATGGTATAGAAACAAACAGCAAGTTATACAAAACCTTTATAAACCACTGGTCAGGCCACAATGTCCAATTCTGAACACTACACTCTCAGAAGAATGTCTTTGGGAAGTTGCAGAGATTGGGACCCAGATAAAGGATTCAGTGATGTGGAGAGGGTGGAGAGGATAGGTTGAGAGAGCTCGGTCTTTTCTCCTTGGAGAGATGAAGGATGACAGGTGACCTGATAGAGGTGTGTAAGATGTTGAGAGGTACTGATCGCTTGGATTCTCAGAGGCTTTTTCCCAGGGCTGAAGTGACTGCTGCAAGAGGACACAGGTTTAAGGTGCTGGGGAGTCGGTACAGAGGAGTTGTCAGGTGTGAGATTTTCACTTAGAGGGGTGGGTGCGTGGAATCGGCTGCCAGCAGTGGTGGTGGAGGCGGATTCAATAGGGTCTTTTAAGTGACTAAGTACATGGGACTTAGTAAGATAGAGGGTTAAAGGTAAGCCTAGTAAGTAGAGACATGTTCAACGCAACTTGTGGGACAAAGGGCCTGTTTATGCTGTTGTTTTTCTATGTTCTAACTCAGATAAAAGAAAGATTTTCAGAAGGAAGAATAAATGAACACAGTACTTCTGCAAAAAGGGATCCACAGTGGAGACAGAGGAAGAATTATATTTTATAATTTAGACAGTATTACAAATATTGTATTTGTGTGGTCTGAATCTTCCAGTTTCTGTACACCATGCAGTGTTTCATCATGGATCAATGAGAATCAACGTCATTGCATTATAGAGTGTAGTTTTACAGTTCTGTCATAGCGGGGTGGGAATGGAAAATGCGCCAGCAATTCTAAACAGACTTTGCTGGGACTGCAAATTCTTTTTGATAGGAGGGTTTATAAAATTCCATCCAAAGTATGGATAAACTACATACTTTAAACTACATACATAAACTCGAGTTTAAGTCACAGTAGGACTGAGGTAAATATTAGAAAATACTCTCCAGCTTCCTGACCACCTATGAACAATGGCACAGGAGACCGACTAGTAAAAACAAAAACTGCCAAAATATACCGGAGGCTTTGCAACCAACTGGAACTGGATGAACTGAACTTTCAACATTATAAAACAAAAATGTTGTGTTTTTGAACAACTTTATAAACCAGAAGAGGCAAACTATATAATATGCATGATACGAAGAAATAGAGTCGAGAACCACTGTGATCTATTTCCCGCTGCACTTGTAAATGGATATGTTTTCAACGTGTTCAATAATTCAGAGATACTTGTGTTATTTTCTTTCATTGCAAATGATTTTTGCTGAAGATGCCCCCAGCAGTTAAGACCTGTAACATCTTTCTACTGTTTGTATGTTCCATTTGGATTGCGTGTGACTGTTGCCCTAGGTGTGAGGCAGCTTTACTTCTAAGCCTTCAATGATATTCACTCAGAGGTAACAGCCCCCTTGTCCCACATGAGACACCTGCCCAATGAAGTTAAGCACAGGAGCTCTCCATTGCATGGCAAACTGTGATACTGCGCCCACATGCAGCAGCATATAGCAGAGCAGCTGAAATCAGATCATAACAGGAGATATTAGAAATATCCTAAAATTTGCAGGACAAAATTGAGGAAAATAGCAAACGTGAGCAAAAAGAGATAAGTAATTCTATACACAATGTCCACACTGTAAACAATGAAGTTGATCTACAGACATAAATTGACTGTTGGGATTATGGCATGGTTGCATTAAGACCTAACTTAAGAAAGACCAGGAAAAGGTTATTAATATTTTTGGTTACCAAATGCTGACCAACTTGATTGAATTCTTTCACAAAGTATGGGAAGGTTGATCAAGAGTGGTAGATGTATATATGGACTTTCAATAGACATTCACAGGAGCCTATTAAGAAGATGAAATCCTATGGAATTAAGGGAAAAATAGTGGTTTGGGTACAAAATTGGCTCAGTGACAGCAATTATTGGGAACTGATGGTGGTTGGATGTTTTGCAGACTGAAATGGAAAGTAATGGGATGACCCAAGGGTCAGTTTTAGATGCATGACTATTCAATTTTTATCGGAACGAAGGAAACAACATTAAAATATTTATAGATGATAAGAAAATTGGCATAGAAGAATAATTATAGACTTTGGAAAGCTGAAATGAGTTGAAGTATGGCAAATGAAGTTCAATGAAGAGAGGTATGAAGTGATGCACTTTGAAAGGAAAGACATGAAGACCTCCTGTTCTGTAAATTTCTATATCCCCTAATTACTGTAACTTCAAATAACGCAAAGACATAGCTTTATAAACGGACTGAACACACAAAATAGAACAATTAGGGTCAACCAATGGAATAGCAACTGAGGAATAATACCAGAAAACCTAATGATGGCTTTGGCTCTCAGCTTAGACAGGCCAAGTGGTTTCAGAAGTTCTGCTATTTCTTTCCAATCAGCTACCCGGGCCACTTCAGCAGAAGGATATCTTTCCAATAAATTCCACAGCACCGGAATGGCTTTTTTACCTGATACAAGGAAAAGACTATTAACAGAATCATTATAAATCAAAACCTCGATATTTGTGATGATTCATAGTATAACTGGACAGTAGAATACCATTCCACCATGGGCAGCACAGTAGCACAGTGGTTGGCACTGCTGCCTCACAGCGCCAAGGACCCGGGTTTGATTTGCAGCTTGGATCACTATCTGGGAGGAAGCTGCATGTTCTCCCTGTGTCTGCATGGATTTCCTTGGGATGCTCCTGTTTTCTCCCATAGTCTGAACATCTGGGATAGGTGCATTAGTCATACTAAATTCTCCCCCAGTCTACCCAAACAAGAGCCAAAGTGTGGTGACTGATGGATTTTTCACAGTAACTTCATTGCAGTGTTAATGTAAGCCTACTTGTGACACTAATCAATAGACTTTTAAAACAATATTTGGATCTAGTATTAGCATCAAACACTCCTGGAAAAAACAAAGGAAAGGTTAAAGGCAGACTCCTTTTTGCCTCAAAGTGCCTTACATTTCATTTGTGTCCCATCAACTGTCAAATATTGGGCAGTTTTCCGCTGTGCACTTGTGTCACTTTAGAAAATGGGTGAAGAGAATTCAAACAAAGTGCTGGAAATATTCAGCAGGTTGGGCAGGACTTGTGGGGAGAGAAACAGTTGACATTTGGAAATTAATAGGACTTTTCGGCAGAACTGAAGGAAGGTAGAAACGTGATAAGTTTTAAACTGATGAAGAGAGAGTGGGAGGAAGAACAAAAGTGAGATAGGATAGAGGTCAGTAGAGATTGAATAACAAAGATATCATGAATAACTATTTGAATGGGTGGAAATTGAGAGAGGTGGATATTCAGCGAGACCTCGATGTCCTTGTGGATTAGTTACTGAAAGTAAGCATGCAGGCACAGTAGGCAGTAAAGAAGGCAAATGGTATGTTAGCTTTTATCACACCAGAATTTGAGTATGGGAATAGGGATGTTTTGGTGCAATTGTATAGGTTATTGGTGACGCTACACATGGAGTACTATGTACAGTTTTGGTGTTCCTTTCTGAGGAAGGATGTCCTTGCTATAGAGGGAGTACAGTGAAGGTTTTACATAGAACATTACAGCACAAAACAGGCCCTTCGGCCTTCGATGTTGTGCCGACCAAAATAAAAAGCAATGCCCCTCCAAACTAAACCATTCCCTTCTCTTCCATATACTTATCAATTAACCTCTTAAACGCCACCAAACTTGGCGCATCTACAACAGCTGCAGGCAGGGCATTCCACTCCCTAATCACTCTTTGAGTAAAGAACCTACCTCTGATATCCGTCCTATAACTCATACCCTTAATTTAAAGCTGTGTCCCCTCGTGCTAGCTTTCTCCATCCTAGGAAAAAGGCTATCACTGTCCACCCTATCTAAACCTCTAATCATCTTATATGCTTCAATAAGATCCCCTCTTAGCCGCCTCCTTTCTAACGAAAACAACCTCAAATCCTTCAACCTCTCTTCATAGGACCTGCCCTCCATACCAGGCAACATCCTGGTAAACCTCCTCTGTACCCTCTCCAATGCCTCCACATCTTTCTTATAATGTGGGGACCAGAACTGCACACAATACTCCAAGTGCGGCCGCACTAGAGTTTTGTACAGTTGCAACATGATGCTGCGGCTCCTAAATTCAATCCCCCTACCAATAAAAGCTAAGACTCCATATGCCTTCTTAACAACTTTATCCACTTGACTGCCTACTTTCAGGGACCTATTGACACATACACCAAGATCCTTCTGTTCCTCAACACTATTAAGAGCCCTACCATTAGCCCTATACTCTACACATTTATTGTTCCTGCCAAAGTGCATTACCTCACACTTTTCCACATTAAACTCCATTTGCCACCTCTCGGCCCAGCTCTGCAACTTGTCCAAGTCACTCTGTAAACTATAACACCCCTCTTCACTATCTACCACTCCACCGACTTTAGTGTCATCTGCAAATTTACTGATCCCTGAAATGGCAGAACTGACACATCAGCAGAGACAAAGTCGGTTAGGATTATATTCAAAGAAGTTTAGAAGAATGAGGGAATCTCATAGAAACTTAAAAAAATTCTCAGGATTAGATAGGGCAGATTCAGAAAGAATGTTTCTGATGGTGGGGGAGTTCAGAACTAAGGGATCATAGTTTGAGGATAAGAGGTAAACATTTTAGGGCTGAGATGAGGAGAAGTTTCTTCACCTAGAGAGTGGTGAATCTGTGAAATTCACTACCACAAAGTAGTTAAGGTCAAAACTATGTGATTTCTAGAAGGATTAAATATAGCTCATGGGGCTAAAGGGATCAAGGGATATGGAGGGGTAGGAGGCAGGATCAAGGTATTGAATTTGATGATCAGCTGTAATCATAATGAATAATGAAATAGACTCGAAGGGCCAAATGGCCCACTCCTGTATCTATTTTATTACAAAGAACAAAACAGCACGGGAAACAGGCCATTCGGTCCAACGAGCCCGAGTTGCCACCCCGATGTTCCCACCTCTACTCGCGATCCCTGTCCATGTTTATAGATCTATGGATTAAAAACCAAATTTGAGACAATTTAGGGAGAATTTGTTTTGCCAATTAGCCTAACAGCACATCTTTGGGATGTGGGAGGAAACCGGAGCACCTGGAGAAAACCCACGCAAGCACAGGGAGAATGCGCAAACTCCCACAGACACAGGCCCAAATCCATGTATCTGCATAGCACAGCAATAGTCACTGAGCTGTCGTGTTGCCCATCAGATGGTCCAGGTCAAGCATACACTAACGACGTGAAGCACTAGGATACTCTCGAAAAAGATCCAAGAGCAGTCCTCTCACGACCCATCGTGTGTATGCCCCTCGTTAGACAACAAGGTGGACCAAAGCACCTGTAGGATAAGAACAAGTACATCAATATCATCATCTATTTACACACTTCCCAGGGACTCCCAAGGATCATGATCCCTATTTTAAATCAGTTTTCTATACCCCTCCATTCCCATTCTGTTCATGTGCCCATCTAAATATTTCTTAAATAATTCCAGAGTGCCTGCCTCCACCACTTTACTTGGCAGCGCATTCCATACCCCCACCACCCTCTGTGTGAAAAAACTCCCTCTAGCATCCAAATTATACCTTACCCCCTCACCCTAAGCCCGTGACCCCTCGTGCTATTCGAGTCCATCCTAGAAAAAAGCTTAACCCTGTTTACTCTATCTATACTCCTCATAATCTTGTACACCTCTATTAGATCTCCTCTAAGTCTACGTCTTTTTAAGGAAAACAGTCCCAATTTGCCTAACCTCTCCTCGTAACTCAGACCTTCCATACCAGGCAGCATCCTGGTAAACCTCCTCTGCACTCTCTCCAGAGTCTCACGTCCTTCCAGTAGTAAGGCGATCAGAACTGGACACAGTATTCCAAATGAGGTCTAACCAGCGTTTTATACAACTGCAACATTAAAGGCCAGATCTTGTACTCTATACCCCTTCCTATAAAGGCTAGCATACTATATGCTTTCTTCACAACCTTCTCCACTTGCTCTGCCACCTTCAGAGACTTGTTCACCTGCACCCCCAGGTCCCTCTGCGTTTCTATACTCTTAATAGGTCTACCCTTTATCATATATCTCCCCCCTACATTCTTTCTCCCAAAATGCATCACCTCACATTTATCAGGATTGAATTCCATCTGCCATCTGTCTGCCCAAGCTACCAGCCTATCTATGTCCTGCTGCATCGCCTGACAATGCTCCTCACTATCCGCAAGTCCAGCCATCTTTGTATCGTCTGCAAACTTGCTGATCACTCCATTTACTCCCTCTTCCAAGTCATTTATATATATTACAAATAGAAGAGGTCCCAGTACCGAGCCCTGTGGCACACCACTAGTGACCGACCTCCAGCTAGAAAAACACCCTTCCACTATTACTCTGTCTCCTAATACCAAGCCAGTTACTTATCCATCTAGCTACTTGTCCTTGTATCCCATGAGCCTTGACCTTCTCAACTAACCTCCCATGAGGGACTTTGTCAAACGCCTTACTAAAATCCATATAGACAACATCAACGGCTCGCCCTTCGTCAACCGTTTTCGTCACCTCCTCAAAAAATTCTACCAGATTTGTAAGGCACGACCTCCCCTTAACAAATCCATGCTGCGTATCCCTAATCAGATCACAACGCTCTAAGTTTTCTATGTGTGTGTCAATGTAAAAAGCAAAAGAAGTGGTAATAGTTGTAGCAAAGAGACAAAACATTTGTCCAGATTGTCAATAACAGAATAATGAACAGTTCTGCCCAAAAGCAAAAACATGGAAGATATGTGTCTGTAAAGGAGGCTGCATTCTGAGTAGTGAATACAGTATACTGAGTGCTTGTGGCCTTTTACAACCTTCTGGATGTAACACTGAGTTCAACTATTTCATGATATAGTTCTGTTCCCCATTTTGATTGTTTTTTTTGGGCATGTGCAAATCAGAATCTTTGCTTCTTTACTCCAAAGATCATCACTCCATTTGCTCTTTGTACCATAACATCTGTTATTTAATCTCTCCTGGCCTCTACCCCATCCCAGACCTTCCCTTTTGTTTTTCTTCCCACCCCCTTTTCAACTTATAAAACCCATCTTTACTTTAATTCAGAAGAATCATATTCAACTTGAAACATTAAATCTGTTTCTCTTTCCACAGATTCTGACAGATCTCCTGCAGATTTCCAGAGGTTTCTGTTTTTATTTTTGAATTACACTATGCTCAGTATTCTGCTTTTAAGATAACTCAGTGTCTGCACTAATGAGCAGTGTGGCACCAATCTGAACTAGACTGCAAACCAGTTGCCAGAGGAGAAAGACAGTGTGCTCACCTATTGTCTCCTTATTATTGGATAATCTGATGAATATTGTTAATGTTGGTAAAATATTCAACAGGATCCTTTGATTTATATTAATACACATGCTAAATTTTATTTTATAGCCTGTTTGTTTTTATTTTTCAGGCTGCATTATTAGCCATCATTAATTATCCTTTGATAATGATGGTGAGTTGTCAATTTAAATTGCTGTTGCCCTTGTGAAGACGATATCCCGCTTTTGTTTACATTACAGCTTTTTTTTTTAAAACCTTTAGATCAGAGAATAGCTGGTTAGAAAACCTTCTTGGATTCTGCCACCTGGCAAGTGATACCCATGGTGTACACAGTAATCCTGTGTGATCTAGTTTCCTGATCTCCTATTTGAGGAACAATCAATGCCTCCCCTCTTGTAACCTGCTCAAAACAGGCAACCCTGTGTGGATGTGGAGTGGCTGTGTGGATACATGTCATTCTACAGTACTTCAACACCAGCGGAGAAACATGGAAATATGGCAGAGCTTTTCATTAGTGTCGATTAATCAGTTCCCATTGAACTTCCCTTAACAACAGTTGTTACTGACTAATCCAGATCTGAATTTTTCATTGTCTTGAGAAAAGTAGATGTCAGCAATCAGTTACCAGAGTGACTCACCAGAGGTTTTATTAAGAAGTATGGTTGCAATAAGGAGCTTCCAAGGATCGTGAAAGAGTGTCTCCTGGACCAAATTAAATGGGGATCGTGGAGGAATCCACTTGGCAAATGCTTTACGCTGTGGTGGGCTGGAGGCTGCAAAAATACACTAAAAATCAACACCACTTGGGGACATGAGATTGCTTTGGCAGATAAGGCAAAGGAGAATCCAAAGAGCACCTAAAAATACATAAAGGACAAAAAAGTAACTAGGGAGAGAGTAGGGCTTTTTAAGGATCAACAAAATCATTTACGTGTAGATCCATAAGAGATGGATGAGATCCTAAATGAATACTTCTCAAAAATATTTACTGTTAAGAAAGGCTTGGATGTTAGAAAGCTAAAGGGAAATAAATAATAGTGTTGAGGAGAGTACGTATTGTAGAGCAGATGGCACTAGAAATCTTAAAATGCATCAAAATAGATAAATCACCAGGATCTGATGAATTGTATCCCAGGATGTTGAGGGAGGCTAGGGAGAAAATTGTGAGTTCTCTAGCAGAGATATTTGAATCATCGATAGCCACAGGTGAGGTGCCTGAAGATTGGAGGGTGACAAATACTGTGCCTTTGTTTAAGAAGGGCTGCAGGGAAAAGCCTGGGAACCACATGCCGGTGAGCCTAACGATTGTAGTGGGTAAATTATTAGAAGGTATTCTGAGAGACAGGATCTACAGGCATTTAGAGAGGCAAGGACTGATTAGAGATAGTCAGCATGGCTTTGACAGTGGAAAATCACATCTCATGAATTTGACTGAGATTTTTGAAGGGATGTCCAAAAAAAGTAGATGAGGGTTGTGCAGTCAACATTGTCTACATTGTCTACATAGCAAGCCCTTTGACAAGGTACCATATGGTAGGTTGTTGCATTAGGTTAAATTTCATAGGATCCAGGATGAGGTAGCCAATTGGATACACACGAAGACAGAGGGTGGTTGTGGAGAGTTGTTTTACAAACTGGAGGTCGGTGACCAACGGTGTGTTCCAGCGATCACTGCTGGCTCAAGTTATTTGTTCAATTAATGGTTCGATTGAGAATTTAGGAGACATGTTTAGTAAGTAAGTTTACAAATGACACCAAGATTGGTGGCGCTGTGGACAGTGAAGGTGGTTATCTAGGACTGCAACAGGATCTTGATCAATTGGGCCAGTGAGCTGGTGAATGGCAGGTAAAGTTTAATTTAGGTACATGAGATGATGCATTTTGGTAGATCAAAGCAGGACAGAACTTAGTTAATGGTGGAGTACTGGAAAGAGTTATAGAACAAAGAGATCTAGGGGTACAGGTTCATAGCTCCTTGAAAGTACAGTCACAGGTGGACAGAGTGGTGAGGAAATGCTTGGTTTCATTGGTCAGAACATTGAATACAGGAATGGGACATCTTTTTGAAACTGTGCAAGACATCGCTAAGGCCACACTTGGAATACTGTGTACAATTCTGATCACCCTATTATAGAAAGGATATTAAACTAAAAGAGTACAGAAAAGATCTACAAGGATGCTACTGGACTTATTGGTTTGAGTTATAACGAGAGACTGGATAGACTGGGTCTTTTTCCCCTGGGGTGCAGGAGGCTTAGGGTGATTTATAGAGGTCTATAAAATAATGACGGGGAAAGATAGATAGTCAACATCTTTTCCAAAAGGTAGGGGAGTCTAAAACTAGAGGGCATGGGTTTAAGATAAGAAGGGAGAGATGCAAAAGGATCTAGAGTGGCAATTCTTTCATATAGTGGTGGTAAGTGTCTGGAATGAACTGCCAGAGATAGTAGTAGATGGGTACAATTTTGTCTTTTAAAATGCATTTAGACAGTTACTTGGGTAAGATGAATATAGAGACATAGAAGCCAAATGTAGGCAATTGGGACTAGCTTAGTTGTAAAAATGGGGCAGCATGGACAAGTTGGGCCAAAGGGCCAGTTTCTATGCTGTAAACTTGTGTGACTTTATACTATGACTCTATGACCATTTCAGAGTACGTAATAAACTTAGAGCTAGATAAAGATTCATGTTCCATACCTCCTCTGGAATATTTCTTGGAAAAGTATGGACTGGTCTTCCTCTTGTCTAGCTTCACTCCTGGAGAAGGATGATTCTCTGTTTATAAAAGGAATCCAGTATGTTATGAGGGATAAGAAAATCTCTGGTATGTGATTAGCAGGAATTGGCACTGTCAAATGGGTGTTTAAAAACTCCACATTTCAATTTTAAAATCAATCTAAGCCCAAAGTGAGAGGTTACTTTGGGGACTATAGATTACTATTTTGAATTTCTAGCTCCCTTTTCCTCTTGGTCATGTGCCCCAAACTTCCAGGAAGTACTCACTCAAAGTCTTGTATACATCCCAGCAGCTGGTTGAGAATGTCCTTCCTTCATTTACTGCAGGAAAATGCCTGAGCTTCTCATAGCTGATTTTGGAGGGGGCGGAATTGTATGCATGAAATCAGTGCCTACTGTTCAAGATACTACTGCAACAGAAATCTTCCTTGTGAGGAGAATGCTGAAGCAATGGGATTGCTGAATTCAGTGCCAGATCCTGTGGGTCTCTGCAGACTTCCTGTTCCTATGTATATTCAGTAAGATGTTTCACAACACCAGCTTTTGGGGCACTTGCGGCCCCTTCGTCAGGTGAGTAGGAGTTCTGATCACAAATTGGGCATATAAAGGCACATATTCAGTTTACAGATTACAATGCAAGTCTTTACACCTAATGAAGTCTTAAAGATGCAGACAATGTGACTGGAGATAGCATTAAGCATAAGTTAAAGAGATGTATATTGTCTCCAATCAGGACAGTAAGTGAGATGTTGCGAGCCCACGTAAGTTATGGGGATTACCAATAATGTGACATGAACCTAAGATCCCGGTTGAGGCTGTCCTCATGTCTGCGGAACTTGGCTATCAGTTTCTGCTCGGCAAGTCTGCGCTGTCGTACGTCATGAAGACTGCCCTGAAGAACGTTTACCCGAAGATCAGAACGTTTACCTGAATGCCCATGAATGCTGAAATGCTCACCAACAGGAAGGGAACAGTCTTGCTTGGTGATTGTCAAGTGACGTTCATTCATCTGTTGTCGTAGCGTCTACATGGTGTCCCCAATGTACCATGTCTCGGGACATCCTTTCCTGCAACGTAACAAGTAGGTAACATTGGCTGAGTTGCAAGAGTAAGTACCATGTATCTTGTGAATGGTGTTATCACAAGATGATGGAATCCACGTTAATGATCCAGCATGTCTTGCAGAGTTGCTGTGATAGGGTTGTGTGGTGTCTGGGTCACTGTTCTCCTGAAGGCTGGGTAGTTTGCTGCGGACAATGATCTGTTTGAGGATGTGAAGACAAGAAGTGGGGGTGTGGAATGGCCTTAGCAAGATGCTTGTCTTCATCTATGACATGTTGAAAACTTCAAGAAGATGTCGTAGTTTCTCCTCTTTGAGGAAGTACTGAACGATGAAGGGTACTCTGTCCATTGTGTCCCGTATTTGTCTTCTGAGGAGATTGACGTGGTTTTTCACCGTGGCACGTCGGAACTGTCGATCGATGAGTCCAGCACCATATTCTGTTCTTACGTGGCCATCTTTCAGTGTCTGGAGGTGTCTGTTGCAATCCTCCTCATCTGAGCAAATCCTACGTACACACTCTTGCAACTTGGCCAACATTGTCTACCTGATGCATTTGAGGAACGGCTGTCCCGAGGCATGATACATTGGGGAGACCATGCATACGCTAATACAATGGACGAATGAACACCACTCGACAATCACCAGGCAAGACTATTCTTTTCTTGTTGGTGAGTATTTCAGCAGTCATGGGCATTCAGCCTCTGATCTTTGGGTAAACGTTCTCCAAGGCTGCCTTCACGTGCAACAGTCACTGAGCATAAACTGAAAGTCAAGTTCCGCACACGAGGATGGCCTCAACTGGGATCTTGGGTTCATGTCACACCAATTGTAACCCTCATGACTTGCCTGGGCTTGCAGCATCTCACTTACTGTCCTGTTTGGAGACAATACACACCTCTTTAACCTGTGCTTAAAGCTTTCTCCACTCACATTGTCTGCACCTTTAAGACTTGATTAGCTGTAAAGACTTGTATTCTAATCAGTATTCTGTAAACTGAGTGTGTGCCTTAATATGCCCTGTTTGTGATCAGAACTCCCCATTGACCTGACGAAGGGGCAGCGAGTGCCCTTAAAGCTATGGTGTTTGCTACCAAATAAACCTGTTGGACTTTAACCTGGTGTTGTGAGGCTTCTTACTATGCTTACCCCAGTCCAATGCTGGCATCTCCCAATCATGACTACCTATGATTATCAGGAAATGACCACTAATATGCCTTATTTTACAGACGTGGAGATGTTGGTATTGGACTCGGGTGGGCATAGTAAGGAGTCTCACGACACCAGGTTAAAGTACAAGAAGTTTATTTGGAATCACAAGCTTTTGGAGCACTGCTCCTTCATCAGCTGAGTTGAGAAGTAGGTTCATGAACATGGCATATATAGGCAAAGACACATTTGAAAGATGATTACAGATTGCAATGTGAATGGTTGGAATGCAAGTCTTTACAGGTACAGACAGTGCGAATGGAGAGAGGGATAATCATAGGTTAAAGAGATGTGATTTTTTTTTCAAGCCAGGACAATCAATAGAATTTTGCAATCCCAGACAGTATGGTGGGGGGTGACACGTAGCATGACATGAAACCAAGATCCCGCTTGAGGCCGTCCTCATGCGTGTGGAACTTGGTTCAGTTTCTGCTTGGCGATTCTGTGTTGTTGGCCGCCTTGGAGAACAGTTACCCAACAGCAAAAGGAGAACATGTCCTCGTCTACATTATTGAGGGTGAAGTAGAAAGGGTCAAGAGCTTCAAGTTTTTAGTTGTCCAGGTCACCAACAATCTGTCCTGATCACCGCATGCCAACACTATAAAGCCCATCATCGCCTCTACTTTCTTAGAAGACTGAGGAAATTTGGCACGTCAGCTACGACTCTTTCCAACTCTTACAGATGCACCACAGAAAGCATTCATTCTGGTTGTACCACAGCTCCTGCTCTGCCCAAGACTGGAAGGAACTACAAAAATGCATGAATGTATTCCAATCCATTCCACAAACCAGCCTCTTATCCATTAACTCTGTTTACATTTCCCACTGCCTTTGCAAAGCAGCCAGCATAATTAAGGACCCCACGCATACCAGACATTCTCTCTTCCAGCTTCCTCCTTTGGAAAAAAGATACAAACGTCTGAGGTCATGTACCAACCGACTCAAGAATAGCTTCTTCCCCACTGCTGTCAGACTTTTATAGAGTCATAGAGATTTGCAGCATGGAAACAGGCCCTTCCGCCCAACTTGCCCATGCCACCCTTCTTTTAAAACCCTTTAGTCCCAATTGCCCACATTGGCATATCCTGTTCCATATAACTTACCCAGATAACTGTCCAAGTGTTTTTTGAATGAATTTACCTTGCATTGAGTTGATCTTTCTCTACACCCTGTGACTGTTACACTACATTCTGCACTTTTTTGTTTCCTTCTCTATGAACAGTATGTTTAGTCTGTATAGTATGCCAGAAACAAAACCTTTCATTGTATGTTAATATATGTGGCAATAATAAATCAAACCAAATATTGGAGACTTTGTCTATATATGTGTTTGTGAACCTATCTCTCCATTCAACTGAAGGTACAACACTCTGAAAGCTCGTGATTCCAAATAAACCTGTTGGACTTTAAACTGGTATTGAGAGACTTCTTACTGTTACCTTACAGAATCCTACTTTCTGTTGAAACTTTCAAGGCTGAGATTATTAGATTTTTGATACACAAGATATCAAGGTATCTGGGGCAAAGGCACAGAAATAAGATTGAGGCATAATCAAACTGAATGGCAAACAGACCTGACAACTGAATGATCTGCTCCTGATCTGCTACAACAAGCTCAAAGGGTTGAGTAGCCCAGCACGGCTCTCATGTTCTTATGTAAACAGATTGAGGGGCTGGCAACCTCCTCCTGTTTTTATTGTCTGAATTTACTATTCAGTTTTGGCTCCTCTTCCTGTCACTAATAAAACAGTGAATGGTCACTGCAGAAAAGTAAACTAGAATATTGTGTCAAGACAAAGAGCATCATTAAGTAAGCTGTGTGCAGCATGATGGATTCACCAAAGACTTGAAAAATCAATTACCCAGGTCAAATCCTGGTATCATTTACAAGGCACTGCCAGCAGTCCTGCAGCAGACTATTGGTTCTGATGCTTGGCAATGAGAATGATGCATGGGAGATGTAGAAACAGGAAGGAATGGCAACTTGCTACTGGCAAAAAGCACAGCCAAATATTGCACTAGGCCATTTAGAGTTTCAACGACTGACTTGTTTGGGCTAACTGATTTGAGTCAGTACCTTCAAAGAGCAGAATTTAAAAAAATAAAAATTTGCAACTGCTCTAGAATGAAAAAGACACTGAACATTTTATACCTATGATAACTAATGTTGAATTATCACTTAAATTCCGTACCTGGGGTTTTGAGCAATAAAAACTTGTCCCCATCAGAATCCATTGTATCTCGGTCTGAGTTTTCACAAGTCATCTCCGATTTGGAGCACTGTGTTTCTGGAGAACGCAGCTCTAAGTTTATATCAGAAGTTACAGAGAATGTAATGGCATCAACATCACTCTCTTTGCTCTTTGTCGCCACCTGACTGTCAAATACTGGTACCTCAGAGGCAAGCTTGCCAGCTTCTTCCACTTGTAGTTCCAGTGGGTTCTTGCTTTTAAATGCCTGTTTCTTTGGAAACTGCTTTTTGTTATTTGCTGTTTGCTCTTTGGACTTTCTGCTGCTGGACTTCCTCCCAGCTTTGGGACTTGCTCTCCTCCCATCAGTTGGAATCCCATCACCCAACTCCGTCGTGTCAGTTGATGGCTGCTTTTTCTGCCTGGCTCCTGCAGATGATCTTCTCCTGGAACACATTCTCTGTCTGGTTGGATTTTGTAGGTTTGCACCTTTATCAGGTTTCTGCTTTGAAGCAGTTTTAACTTCTGCATGCCTCTGTCTTTTGCTCTTACAGCAGTTATCCTCAGTTTCAGGCCCATCCTCTCTCTCAGCATTATGGACATGTGCCACTGTTTGTGGGAGGTTAACTGGCAATTTATCGACGTCTTGCGTTGGTGACGTATTGGTCTGCAGGAATGCTGCCTGTTTAGCAGAAATGATCTTTCTCTGAGCACAGCCTCGCCAGAAGGCACTAAGGACTTCGGCTTTCAGACTGTCTTCTCCTGCATTTCTCTGAAAGTAATTTTCAAGCTCCTTTGAAGATCGAAATTGCCTCCCCTGAGGACTAAATGAAAGGATATGAATGTGCACAAGGTAAAATTAACTGTTTTTTCACAGGAATACAAAGAGTAAACATTTGCTTCTTCAATTTCTATGCAATAAAGTAATGAAAACTAGTTGAAATGTCAAGATCAAGGCTAGTGTGGAGGAGGGGTAGAACGCTGAAGATCATTAGATCAAGGTGTGGAGATGGAATTTCCTGGTGAGGTGGTGGTGGTATAGTAATATTGTTGCTGGATTGGTAATCCAGAGAGTCTGGGTACTGCACTGGAGGCCTGCTGGAATTAAAAGTCTAATGGATGACCATGAAACTATTGTGGATTGTTGTAAAAATCCATCTGGTTCACTAATGTCCTTTAGGGAAAAACTCCGTGATCTTTGCCTGGTCTAGCCTGCATGTAATGCTAGATCAACAACAATGTGGATGACTTTGAAATGGCCAAGCAAGCTACTCAGTTCAAGAGCAACTGGGATGAGCAACAAATGCTGGCCTTGTCAGTAATGCCCATGTCCCATTAAATAATAGAGAAAAAAAGGCATTCATTTTAAAATAATATATTTTGTCCTCATTTCTTTCCTCTATTCTTTCAGTGCTATAACGTCGCTGGTTGGGTCAGCATTTACTACCTATCCTTAATTCATAGGATCACAGTGCAGAAAAGGCTCTTTGAGACTATATCAACACGAGAACCAGCCAATTTTCCCAACTAATCCCTTTATCAGCACCTGGCTCATAGCCTTGAATGTTACGACATGCTAAGTGTTCATCTAGGTAGTTTTTAAAGGAGGTGAGGCAACCAGATTCTATCATTCTGCCAGGCATAGCATTCTAGACTGTCATCACCTCTGGATAAAAATGTTACATCCCCCTATACCTCCGGCCCCTCATGACTGACCCTTCAATCATGGGGAACAGCTGCCCTCTATCCACCGTGTCTATCCATGTCCCTTTGTGTCTTGAACACCTTGATCAGATTACTCCTGGGTCTTCTCTGCTCCAATGAAAACAACCCAAATCTATCCAATCACCCTTCTTGAAGTCATGAATGATGCAGTATGTGTGGCGGTAGCACAGTGGTTAGCAATGCTGCTTCACAGCTCCAGGGACTTGGGTTCAATTCCCTGCTTGGGTCACACTGTTTGCACATTCTCCCTGTGTCTTCATGATGTTCCGGTTTCCTCTCTCAGTCCAAAGATGTGCAAGTTAGGTTGACTGGCCAAGCTAAAATTGCCTCTTTGTGTCCCACTATCTGTAGGTTAGAGGGATTAATGGGTAAATATATATGGATACGGGGATAGGGTTTGGGTGGGATTGTTGTTGGTGCAGACTCGACAGGTGAATTGCCTCTTTCTGGGGCAGCACGATGGCACAGTGGTTAACACTGCTGCTTTCACAGCTCCAGGGACCTGGGTCCGATTCCTGGCTTGGGTCACTGTCTGCGTGGAGTTTGCACATATTCCTTGTGTCTACATGGGGTTTCCTCCGAGTGCTCTGGTTTCATCCCACAGTCCAAAGATATGCAACTTAGGTTGATTGGCCATGCTAAAAATTGCCCTTAGTTCTTGAAATGCACAGGTTAGAGGGATTAGTGGGTAAATACGTAAGCGTATGGGATAGGGCCTGGATGGGATTGTGATCAGTGCAGACTCGATGGGCCGAATGACATCTTTCTGCACTCTGGGGTTTTTATGACTTATGATAACTTAAATGCTGCACCCTAGGCAGCATTCTGGTGACTTTTGTCTGCATTCCTCCAGCACAATCACATCGTTCCTATAATATGGTGACCAGAACTGCACGCACTACTTCAGTTGTGGCCTCACTAAAGTTCAATGCAACTCCAACATGGCAACTCTGATGAACGATCATTCAAAATTGGAACATTAACTCTATTCTCTCTCCACAGATGTTGTCAGACCTGAGATGTTTTAGCATTTTCTGTTTTTGATTCAGTCCCAGCATCCACAGTATTTATTTTTATCCAACATGACTCCTTGCTTTTGAAATCTATGCCTCGATTGATAAAAGCAAATATCCTATAAACATTTTTCTCCACTCCATTAACATGAGCCTCCGCCTCCGAAGATTATTGACAAACATGCTCCCAAGGTTCCTTTGTTCCTCAGAACTTCCTAGTGTTATGCTGTTTATTGAATACCTCCTTATCAAATTATTCCTTCCAAAGTGTTTCAGCTCAGTTTTCAGAGTTAAAATGCATCTGCCACTAATCTGCCTCTTTTACCAGCTCTCTATATCATCCTGTAGCCAATCTTTGTGTCATCTGAAACTTACTAATCTTACCCCCCACCTCCCCTGCAGTCAATGTTGTTCATATTAATGACAAATAATAGGGGATCCAGCACAGATCCTTATGGTTCACCACTGGACATTGGAAGCCAATCACTAAAGGAGCCTACTGTCATCACCTCTGTCTCTAAGACAATTTTGAATCCACATCCTCAAATGACCCTGTATGCCATATGCATCTGTCTTCTTTATAAGTCTCCTATGTGGGACCTTGTCAAAGTTTTTGCTGAAATCCATATAAACTACATGAACTGCTCTAACCTCATCTATACATCTGGTCTCTTCCTTAAACAAATAAATCAAATTTCTTAGGTATGACCCCCGACAAAGCCATGCTGACTATGCCTGATGAAACCTTGTCTTTCCAAGTGAAGGTAGATTCTCTCCTTCAGAATTTTCTCCAGAAATTTCCCTACCATTGACATGAAATTCATTCTTTTGTAGTTCCTGGCTTAGCTCCACAACTCTTCTTAAATAGTGGAACAACGTTAGTGTTCTCCAGTCCTCTGGCACCTCTCTCAGCTAGAGAGGAATTGAAAGTTTGGGTCAGAGCCCCTGCAATTTCCTTGCTTCTCATAGTAGCCTGGGACACAATTCATCCGAACCTGGAGATTTGTCCACTTTTAACACCTCCAATAGCATGTCATTCCCTATGAAAATTTGCTCAAGAACTTCAGTTTCTCTCTGAGTTTCATACCTTCAACCTCATTCTCTTGGGTGAAGATGGATGTGAAGGGCCCACTTTGATTCTAAGTGGTGAACGGACTTGAATCTGGGAGTTTCAGATTCGACTTTTAGGGGACATAGCTTTAAATTAAGGGGTGGTGGTTTTAGGACAGATGTCAAGAGGTAGGTTCTTTACCCAGAGGGTGGTAAGGGTATGGAATGCCCTGCCTGCGTCAGTTGTAGATGCGCCAAGTTTGGTGGTGTTTAAGAGGTTAGTAGATGAGTTTATGGATGAAAAGGGAATGGTCTAGATTAGAGGGTCACTGCTTGTTCCTAATTGGTCGGCGCAACATCGAAGGCCGAAGGGCCTGTTCTGCGCTGTAACGTTCTACTCTCTTCTACTCTACTCTACCTATTCCAAGGTGCCCCCCCTTACACATCCTGCCTGAAAAAAAAAAATCAGTGATTCCGAATTGCGCTGCAGAAACCTGCGGGTGAGGCTTATCATGCCTGAAATATTGCAGCTTCAATCGAAGCCTTCAGCTATGCACGTGCAGTAAAACAAAATTTACAAACGTTCCCCTGCCACATTGCTCCCGGGCCAGATAACGTCTCCCCCTGACCCCAAAACATTACCCCACCCCCATAACACAACAGACCTCCTTATCCTCCTACCCACCCTCTACCCAGACTGATTGCGGCTCCTGTCCCGCACCCCCATCCCCACGGAATGCATGCAAAGTGGCAGCGGACCCTCCTACCTCTCATCGACCGCACACAGAGTGGTAGTGGAATCTCCTCCTGCCCTCCTCGCCCTTCAGAGAACCATTTGACTCACCTCCCTCCGCCCTTAGAGCCATCTGACCCAGCTCTCTCTCCCCACCTGAGAACCATATGGTCTGCCTTCCCCCCACCAATCTGAGCTAGAGAGCTATTGAAAGCTATGAACGTACCTCCTCAAAAACTGGGGTGCCTGAATTGGACCTTTGCGGACCATGTCTCTTTTGCACCGAATCTCAGGTGAATGTGGGGATAATGTCCCGTTAATTCAATTCAAATGCATGCCCGTTTCTGGCATGCTCCAGATGGCAGCCATTTTCAGTCACTGGCAAAGGTGGAACAGGTATGGATCACGTTACTCGCCTCACGCCCGACTTTACCAATTTTTCGCGCCAAAAAAAGGGCATAATTTGATAGTCAAAATCAGGCCCGAAAGTATTCATTCAACACTCTACTGATGTCCCCTGGCTCTGTATGTAGATTGCCCCCTTTGTCCCACTTGGGCTCTACTCTTTCCCTGGTTATTCCACTAATATACTTATAAGATATTTTGGGATTTCCCCTACTTTTACCAGCTTGAAATTTCTGATATCCCCTCTTTGCTCTCATAATTATTTACTGAAGCTGCACATTTTACTTTCATAGAACATAGAACAATACAGCACAGAACAGGCCCTTCGGCCTTCGATGTTGTGCCGACCAAAATAAAAAGCAATGCCCCTCCTAACTAAACCATTCCCTTCTCATCCATATACTTATCAACTAACCTCTTAAACGCCACCAAACTTGGCGCATCTACAACAGCTGCAGGCAGGGCATTCCACTCCCTAATCACTCTTTGAGTAAAGAACCTACCTCTGATATCCGTCCTATAACTCATACCCCTTAATTTAAAGCTGTGTCCCCTCGTGCTAGCTTTCTCCATCCTAGGAAAAAGGCTATCACTGTCCACCCTATCTAAACCTCTAATCATCTTATATGTTTCAATAAGGTTTCCTCTTAGCCGCCTTCTTTCTAACGAAAACAACCTCAAATCCCTCAGCCTCTCTTCATAAGACCTGCCCTCCATACCAGGCAACATCCTGGTAAACCTCCTCTGTACCCTCTCCAATGCCTCCACATCTTTCTTATAATGTGGCGACCAGAACTGCACACAATACTCCAAGTGCGGCCGCACTAGAGTTTTGTACAGCTGCAACATGATGCTGCGGCTCCTAAATTCAATCCCCCTACCAATAAAAGCTAAGACTCCATAAGCCTTCTTAACAACTTTATCCACTTGACTGCCTACTTTCAGGGATCTATTGACACATACACCAAGATCCTTCTGTTCCTCAACACTATTAAGAGCCCTACCATTAGCCCTATACTCTACACATTTATTGTTCCTGCCAAAGTGCATTACCTCACACTTTTCCACATTAAACTCCATTTGCCACCTCTCGGCCCAGCTCTGCAACTTGTCCAAGTCACTCTGTAAACTAAAACACCCCTCTTCACTATCTACCACACCACCAACTTTAGTATCATCTGCAAATTTACTGATCCATCCCTCAATACCCTCATCCAGATCATTTATAAAAATTACAAACAGCAGGGGCCCCAAAACAGACCCCTGAGGCACACCACTCGTCACCGAACTCCACGATGAATATCACCTTATCAAAAGCCTTACTAAAGTCCTTACTCCACTAGGGCTTCTGCTGATTTGCTCCTCTTGTACCTACTAAAAGCCTCTCTTCTCCTTCTTACTCCATCCTAAATATCTCTGACCATCCATGATTCTCTAGGTTTATTACTCCTTTCTATCACTCTAGAATGGAATATGTTGGACCATTTCCTTTTTGGAACCAACTAGCCCCCTCCCCACCCAGTTGTTCCCAGGATACCTTGGTCAGATCCTGTCTTAGTTTACTAAAATTTACTCTTCCTCCAATACAAATAATTGATTATATTGTTACTATACATTCCCATTTACGTACTTATAATGAAATGCTTTTCTATAAACTGATAATGCTGTCTAAGTCGCATTTGAAATGTGATGGTTGCTGAATTGATTTTGTCTGCTCAATAATAGCTTCCATTGCTTTTTTTGTGAGCAAATGGGATATACAAGTGAATCCAAAATAAAATCTGAACTACAATAACTTTTTTATAATGCAATGGCAGTTTCATTGTCACTTTTATTTCCTTACCTTTCTTAAACTAATTCTGAATTTTAATGCTCAAACTCTACAAAAGTCCATACCTCTGGGTCACTAGTCCAGTAACATCACCACATTACTGTGCCACTATATCCAGGTCATATCCTCCTTGAGTCGTCCCTCTATGTTTCTTTCTTAGCATAGCTGTTTCTCCCTAGATGCTGATCCCAGCATCATCCAACCATACACTCCCAACATCCTTTGTTATGGCCCTCCATCACTGGGAATGTTCTTCCCAATGCCTGGCTTCAGGAAGAGGAGCTTTAAAATAAGACTGAACAAAGATTGAAGTTGGAAGAGTCAGCTGCCATTTAAATATTGCAAGGCTGAGGGAGCAAAGCAAATCTGGATGGAAATGGGCAGGTGAAATGAAAAAAAAACAAAGAATTAGTGGTCACAGTTGACGTAAAAAGAGGAGAAATTTTATGTTTAGAAGCCCTGGGAGTTTGCTTCATGTTTCACACAAAGGTCATGGATTTTTGCAGCTTTTTACTGGAACACTGGGATATAATCTTCTATGCAAAAACACACAATAGAACCAAGCCAATTTTTGCACTAAGGAGAAGATTGGTCTCTTATGCCTGGACAGAAATTGCATGCACATTAATCATTCACAGAGCCCTCACAGTCAAACTACTACTCTTGTCTGTGGTATCCATTTAATGGTATTTTCCGGCAGATATCACTGCAACAGCGTTCAGGAATAGAATACCAGCTGCTTTTTCCACTTTCTCAGCTCAGGTATTCTGATTCCAACACAAAAGCAGAAAATGCTGGAAGATCTCAGCAGGTCTGATAGCATTTGTGGGGAGAGAATAGAGCCAATGTTTCGAGTAAATGACCCCTTGTCAGAGCTGATTCCAACCTGTCACCTTGAAATGAGCATGTATTGAACCCAGTCCTTCTTGACTGATGGTTCTGTTCCACTTCAGACAGTTTATTTACCTACTGAACAAATAGTACAGACTTAGTTATTTTATGGGTGATAATTTGGATTGAATTAATCTTTTTTGCCCATAGAGATCTTGGAAAAGTTATTTCTAATGTCTCTCCTAGTAACACATTATACAGAATAACTTTCCTTTCCATTAGGAGTGACAGTGTACATTAGTGAGGAACAACCACATTTCTGACAGTTTGGGAGGGCCATGGTATTAAAATATTTGGATTAGTGAGCCTAGGCACTTAGGAGCACCTTAAATTAGCCACAGAACGTTGAATTGCTTCATCACCTTATGTGACAAAGACACCATCTGTAATTTAACGACAAGAAGATCTCTCACCTTATAACGTAAACGTCACATTTTCCAGATGACTTCCCCGTTTTTCTTTTTTTCACTATTCTCTTCCACCCTTCTGGAAGTTCAGAGTAACATTCTCCGGATATTTCGATATCCAAAGCAGGAATGCTAGGCCCAGCTTCAGAGGACAAAGAATTTGCGTTTTCAGCCAATTCAGGATTTAAGATATATTTTTTCTTTTGGATACAATGTTCATCTTTGCTGATCTCACTGCAAGGAGGTAATTCCATCAGGCACACTTTTTTAAGTTCTTCTTACTGAAAATACAGAATATATCATTTCATTCATTTTTTGTTTTTTCCAAGATTAAAAATATATTATTTTACTGGATTTTATACTTATCATGATGAGGGATGCCAATGATAGTGAATGAATGAATGAATGAATGCAGTGAACTTATAATGGGTTATGGAGGTTGTATTATACATTCCCAGGTCTAGCATAGGTGTAAAGATATCTCTATACTGCCCCACATGCTACTTTATCGAATATTCCACAAGCTAGGTGGCCAGCAAACATTCTCTATGTTGCTACAAACATATGCTTAACTTGAACTTTAAACAATTAGCATGGCTCATGAAACCCTTGCAGCTGATGTGCTAATTAGTATGAAGTTATAGGCACCTCCAGAATAAAAGGCACCTATTCAAAATTCACCTGACATTTCAAATTCACTTTATACGTGGCCTGTAGGAGTTCATAATGGTTATTAGTGCCATTTATATCTTCTCTGGACCCGTTAGTGTCTCAATACTATACCTTTCTCCTTGGACCATTATAACTTTTGTAGTTTTTTTTTAATTCATGGGATAAGAGTGTTGCTGGCAAGACTAGCATTAACCTCATCCTTAACTACTCATGAGAAGGTGGTGGTGAATTGCCTTCGTGAACCACTATAGGTGTAGGTATGCTCACAATGCTGTTAGGGAGGGAGTTCCTGGATTTTGACCCAACAATAGTAAAGGGGCAGGAATAAAATTCCCAACCAGGATGGTGAGTGGGGAACTTCCAGGTTGTGCCAATCCTTTGTGCCTGCTGCCCATGACCTTGTAGATTTGGATGGCTCTGTCAAAGCAATCTTGGTGAGTTGTTGTAGTGCATCTTGTAGATGGTACACTGTGTACCAATGGTGGACCAGGATGCCAATCAAGTTGTTTTTTCCTGAACAAGGGTGATCTTCAAGTTTTGGAGCTGCACTTATAGAAATTGGGTAGTAATCATCACACACTCCTGTCATTTATCCTAACCCGATCCTCTCCTTTATTATTTCCTAGCCCCCATTCCGTTATCAGTTTTAAACTTCTGTTTCTTGAATTTTTTCCAGCTCTGATGAAAAGTCATTGTACTGAAATATTACTTTGTTTCACTCACAGATGCTGCCTGATCTGCTGTGTATTTCCAGTCTTGTCTGTTTGCATTTCACAAGTGACTTGCAAATCTGCTAAATCACAGAATGGTTACAACACAGGGAAGAAGTATCGGCTGTCATGTCCAAAACAACTCTGTTGTTATGTTAGAACAACTCTGCTAATCTCACTCTCCTGCTCTTTCTGCAAAGTCTTGCAATTTTTTTCTCTAAGTACTTATCTAATTCCTCTTTGATAGCTGTTTGTATGTGGCTTCACTATGCCCTCAGGCTATAAAAAAAGGTTTTTCTTTGTGTTGTCATGGATTCTTTTGTCAAGCATTTTAAACTAGAGTCCAAGACCCCTTAAGATTTTGAGCACTGATCTCAAATCTCTCCTCAATCTTCTCTGTTCTAGAAGAATAAAACCTAGCTTCTCCAATCTATTCTGCAATTGTTGTCCCCAAATCCTGGAACCATTCAGGTGAATCTTTTCTGCATCCTCTCAGAGTCTTCACAAATTTCTCCCTGAAGTGCAGTGTCCAGAATTGGACACAATACTTCAATTGAGATCAGAGATTTATCAAGGTTTACCATAACTTCTTGCTTTTGTTCTCTACATTTCTTTATGAAATGCAGAATCCCGCTTGTTTTATTAACCATTTCTTCAACCTGCCCTGCCACTTCCAATGATACGAGCACATTTATCCCATGTCTTATTGTTCCTAAATCGTGTTTAAAATTTCACTCTTTAATTCATATTGCCTCTCCCCATTCTTCCTACCAAGACTTATCACTTTACACTTCTCTGTATTAAATTTAATCTGCTGTGTTCACCCATTCCACCAACCTGTCTACCCTTGAAGTTTATTCTTATCCTTCTCATGGTTCATACTTACATGCTTGATGTTATCTGTATTTAGATGTACACTTGTGATGTCAAGGCATACAAGACTAAAGGCCAAGTGCTAGAAAATGGGGTTAGAATAGATAGGTGGTTTGTATTCGAATGGTTCAAACGCAATATGCCCAAGGGCCTGTATCTATGCTGCATACTTCTATGGCTATTTTCAAATTTTGAAATTACACCCTGAATATTGAATCTAGGTCACTTTTTTAAAGCAAGAGATAGAACATAGAACATTACAGCGCAGAACAGACCCTTCAGCCCTCGATGTTGCGCCGACCAATTAAGAAAAAGCAATGACTCTCTAACCTAAACCATTCCCTTTTCATCCATAAACCTATCCACAGGCCTCTTAAATGCCCCCAAACTTGGCGCATCTACAACTGCAGCAGGCAGGGCATTCCATACCCTTACCACTCTCTGGGTAAAGAACCTACTTCTGACATCCGTCCTACAACTACCACCCCTTAATTTAAAGCTATGTCCCCTCGTGCTAGCTTTCTCCATCCAAGGAAAAAGGCTATCACTGTCCACCCTATCTAAACCTCTAATCATCTTATATGTTTCGATAAGGTCCCCTCTTAGCCGCCTCCTTTCTAACGAAAACAACCTCAAATCCCTCAGCCTCTCCTCATAAGACCTGCCCTCCATACCAGGCAACATCCTGGTAAACCTCCTCTGTACCCTCTCCAATGCCTCCACATCTTTCTTATAATGTGGGGACCAGAACTGTACACAATACTCCAAGTGCGGCCGCACTAGAGTTTTGTACAGTTGCAACATGACGTTGCTGCTCCGAAATTCAATCCCCCTACCAATAAAAGCTAAGACTCCGTATGCCTTCTTAACAACCTTATCGACTTGATTGTCAACTTTCAGGGATCTATGCACATATACACCAAGGTCCCTCTGTTCATCAACACTATTAAGAGTTCTACCATTAGCCCTATACTCTACACATTTGTTATTCCTGCCAAAGTGCATTACCTCACACTTTTCCGCATTGAACTCCATTTGCCACCTCTCGGCCCAGCTCTGCAACTTGTCCAAGTCTCTCTGCAAACTATAACATTTCCATCGCACCACGATAAGCTGGAGAGAGGGTAGCTAGATACATCACAAAAAGTGACACTGGATTTATATAGGTGAACCACTATTCTATCATGCCACCGTAAGATTATAAGACCTAGAAGCAGAATTAGGCCATTTGGCCCATTGAATCTGCTTTGCCATTCAAAAGGAACATAACTAATCTGATGTGATAATTCTGAATTCCACTTTCCTGCTTTACAGCCCCATAACCTTTGATTCCCTTACTGATTAAAAATCTTTCTTAGTCTTGAATATATTTAACAACCCAATCTCAACAGCCCTCTGCAATAAAAATTTCCAGATTCACTTCTCTTTGAGAGAAGAAATTCTTCTTCTTTCTATCTTAAATGAACGACCCTTTACACTGCAGTTATACCCTCCAGTCCTAGACTCTCCTACAAAAGGAAACAACCTCTCAGCATTTACACTATCAAGCCCCCTGAAAATCTTGTGTATCTCAGTAAGATCACTTATCATTTTTCTAAATGCCAGTGAGTACATGCCCAACCACTCAAACTTCCCTCATAGGAAAATCCCTCTATAGAACATAAGAAATAGGAGCAGGAATAAGCCATATAGCCCTTCGACCTGCCCTGCCACTCAATAAGATCATGGCTGATCTGAAGTGGATCAGTTCCACTTTCCTGCCTGCTCCCCATAATCCTTAATTCCCTTGACTATCAGAAATCTATCTACCCATGACTTAAACATATTCAATGAGATAGCCTCCATCACTTCAACAGGCAGAGAATTCCAGAGATTCACCACCCTTTGAGTGAAGAAGTTCCTCCTCAACTCTGTTTTAAATTGTCCCCCCCGCCTTATTTTGAGGCTGTGCCCTCTAGTTCTGGTTTCCTTTCTAAGCGGGAAGAATCTCTCTACCTCTATTCTATCTAGCCCCTTCATTATCTTGTAAGTCTCTATAAGATCCTCCTCTCAGCCTTCTAAACTCCAACGAGTACAGGCCCAGTCTATTTAATTTCTCCTCATAAGTTAACACCCTCATCTCCGGTATCAAAATTGTACACCGGGAATCAAAATAGTAACTGCCTCTAAAGCCAATATACCTTTCCTTAGATAGGGGGGCTGAAGCTCTAGGCCTTGTATAATTTTAGCAAGGCTAAAAGGCTATTTTTATACTCCTTTCCCTTTGAAAGGGAGACCATCATCCATTCGCTTTCCCTGTTATCTGCTGAACCTCATACTAATTTTTGTAATTTATTTATTAGGACCCCAAATCCCTCCATACTGCGGTTTTCTATAGACTTTATTTAAAAAATATTTAGCTCCTATCAAAGTGCATAACCTCACATTTTCCTACGTTATATGTCACCTAGCAAGTTTTTGCCTAATCTCTTAACCTACCAAAATCCCTCTGCAGACTCTTGGAGAGGAATGTTTCCCTCCCGCCTGCCACAAGAATCGTAGCAAATGGGGGCAGACCATACAAAGGTCTGTTGACCTTGTGATTTTCTGGTTTTGGGACGAGCAGGAATGGAAAATCCTGTCCTTAGTGTCATCCACACCATTTGCCTTCCCATCTATTTATGTATCATCCATAAACTTGACAATAGTACATTCACCCTGTCCAAGAGAAATTCCACTCTATAGTTTTTTGCTAGAAAATATTACGTACTATCATACACTCAGATCCGAAAATGAGAAACTCTGACCCAAGTGGTAACGCTCTGATGCTTGAACCAGAAAGTTGTAGGTTCTAGCATCACTCCTGGATTCAGTCACACAATTCAAACCGACACTCCAGAGGCAGAGATGCACTGTCAAAAGTACCGTCTTAAAACAGTAAATTGTGACCCCACCTGCCTGTTTAGATGGACATAAAAATCCCATGGCACTAATCGAAGAAATGCAAGGAGTATCACCAAATTGTTATGATGCAAAAAGAGGCCATTTTGACCCATTCTGACTGCATCGGCTCTCCAAACGAGCATCATGACTTAGTGTCATTCCCCTATATTTTCCCCATACTTCTGCAATAATCATCTAATGTCCTTTTGAATGTCTCCATAGAACCTCCTTGAATGTCTCCATATAAAGTCTAGGTATGGTCTAACTAATGCCTTGTATAGTTTTAGCAATTTTTATATTTTTATACTCCTTTCTCTTTAAAATAAAGACCATAATTTCATTTGCTTTCCACACTTTCAGGCAGCCCATTCCAGATCCAAAGCATTCACTGTATGAAAAACTGTTTCTTATACAATAGTTGTGTCTTTTTCAAATTGTTTTAAATCTGTGCTCTCTGATTCTTGGTCCTTTTACAAGTGGGAACAGTTTCGCCCCAGCATGATTTTGAACATCTCTATCAGATTTTCTTCTCTCCAAGGAGAAAGTCTCAACCTCTCCAATCCATCCTTTTATTTGAAGTTTCTCATTCCTGGAACCATTCTTGTAAACCTCTTCTGCACTCTCTCTCCTAATATGGTCACATCCTTCCTATAGCGTGGCACCCACAACTGTGCACAATATTCTAGCTGAGGTCTAGTTAGTGCCTTGGATAAGTTAGAACATAGAACATTACAGTGCAGAACAGTCCCTTCGACCTTCAATGTTGCGCCGACCAATTAGGAACAAGCAGTGACCCTCTAACCTAAACCATTTCCCTTTCATCCATAAACTTATCTACTAACCTCTTAAACGCCACCAAACTTGGCACATCTACAACTGACGCAGGCAAGGCATTCCATACCCTTACCACCCTCTGGGTAAAGAACCTACCTCTGACATCTGTCCTAAAATCACCACCCCTTAATTTAAAGCTATGTCCCCTCGTGCTAGCTTTCTCATCCTAGGAAAAAGGCTATCACTGTCCACCCTATCTAAACCTCTAATCATCTTATATGTTTCAATAAGGTCTCCTCTTAGCCGCCCCCTTTCTAACGAAAACAACCTCAAATCCCTCAGCCTCTCCTCATAAGACCTGCCCTCCATACCAGGCAACATCCTGGTAAACCTCCTCTGTACCCTCTCCAATGCCTCCACAACTTTCTTATAATGTGGGGACCAGAACTGCACACAATACTCCAAGTGCGACCGCACTAGAGTTTTGTACAGTTGCAACATGACGTTGCGGCTCCAAAATTCAATCCTCCTACCAATAAAAGCTAAGACTCCATATGCCTTCTTAACAACTTTATCCACTTGACTGCCTACTTTCAGGGATCTATGCACATATACACCAAGATCCCTCTGTTCATCAACACTATTAAGAATCCTACCATTAGCCTATACTCTACACATTTATTATTCCTGCCAAAGTGCATTACCTCACACTTTTCCACATTAAACTCCATTTGCCACCTCTCGGTCCAGCTCTGCAACTTGTCCAAGTCTCTCTGCAAACTATAACACCCCTCTTCACTATCTACCACTCCTCCGACTTTGGTGTCATCCGCAAATTTACTAATCCATCCTTCAATACCCTCATCGACGTAACCAACGACGAACTGAAGATCAGAGCCAGAGGCTCTGCAATCTCCTCTCTCACCTCCCAGAGAATCCTAAGGTAAATCCCGTCTGGCCCAGGGGACTTATCTAACTTCAAACCCTCAAGAATATCTAGCATATCCTCCTTATCTACTTCAATACTTTCCAGTTTGCAACCCTGTATCCCAGTGTTCTCCACAACTACATTTACATCTCCCTGCGTGAATACCGAAGAGAAATATTTGCTCAGTGCCTCTCCAATCTCTTCAGGCTCCATGCACAACTTCCCACTGCTGTCCATAACTGGCCCTAACCAATCTTCTATTCTTAACATATCTAAAGAAAGCTTTAGGATTCTCCTTGATCCTATCAACCAAAGTCTTCTCGTGTCCCCTTTTAGCCCTCCTCAACTCACTCTTTAGCTCACTCCTGGCTAATCTATAGCTATCCAAGTTCAGCACTACATTCCTGCTCTGGTACTGAAGTAGGGAAAGAGTGAATGCACTTAGTACCTAAAGAAGGGAAAGCATTAATGGATTTTGTATCTAGAATATGTCACAAACATAACTCTTCATCATGATTGATCTTCTCAACCTTAGCCTGCTCCTGGGAGTAATGTAAGTTATTTGTTCATGTCTTACATGCTTTAACTCTCATTTTTATAAAAGGTAGTTTAATGTGTCTGTTATTTTGTAGATTGTGCAAATCTTACCTACTTGTGACAGTTGAACATCATTACACAATATAGCATGATACTGGCTTTTGACAGCTGCTGACAGCAGATCGTGATACCGGCTTTTAACAGGAAGACTCCTGCTGGGGCAGCCGTGATTGCAAAAGTAACTTCAAAGACAGATTGCAAAAGTAACTTCAAAGACAGGGATGCCAGTATTGCTGCAGAAAGGTTTTGAATTGTGACTGGATTAATCCTGTGTCATGACCGCACTGCTAGTCGGACAGTAATCTTAGGTCAACTCTGAAGCCAAATCGTGATTAGGGAAGGACGATCTGGAGGTCTGGCAGGAATTGGGACTTTGTGTCATGATTGACACAAAGACTCAATGGATAAATGTGTTTATGAGAAGTTTGGTAGCCCATTGTAACGAACCAATTCTCCCAAAATTCCGGAGTAAGATGCCAGAGTTTTGAAATAAAAGCTACTGTACTTCGACTCACTAGCAATCTCAGAGGTATTATTTTACCTACAACATATTCTATGCCCCTATAAATAAAGCCTAGGATAATATATACTTCCTTAATTGCTCTCCACTTATCTATGCATATACATACACACACACACGTACACATAGATCTTTGTTCCCGCACTCCTTTTAAGAATCTTATTCCTTAATTTATATTGTCTTTTTTATTTTTATTTTTTGAAACAAGTTTTTCCCCAGTCACAAATTGCGAAGCACTGGACAGCTGTTTCGCCCCTGTTGGGGCTCATCAGCAATGGGCACGCAGGGAACTGTGGACTCAAGGATAGAGTGTGGATTAGTAGTCCAACACACTAACCTTTATACTCCCACGGCACGGCGACTGGGTGTGCAGGAAGGTATTCAAATTTAAGATTAGATTCATTCCCTTTGTTATCGGGCTGATATCGATCAGCCACTTGTCTCTCCATAGCAAAGAGATATATGAACATATAGTTTATTTTTCTCATTTAAAAATGACTGCTGGACTATCTGTGTTCTACATGGCATGTTAATTGTTAGTACATAATAAATGTGTGATATGAAGACCTGGGATGAAGAAGGACGGGAAATGGATGGATATCTAAGGTTAGGGACGAAGTTGCTATGTTTCAGAGAAACAAATAGAATGTATCGAAAACAAAAGTGTGACATATCCATTATGAGCTAGGCTTCAAACACATTCTCACCTTGAGTGGAAAAGAATAGTTTCTTTGAAATATTTGTAACATATTCTACCTGACATGTCATCAGGTTGACTGTCAATGGGAAACAGGTCAAATAAGTCTGACACTGTGGCCTGTGGGCAGAGGGAGGGAATTGAGTTACACATTGAGAAAGTGAGGAAATATTTAAATCAGGCATGGGGGGGAGGGGCTGAACCAGAAATTGTGGAGATTGGTGAGACCGATTAGATAGGGTTCACTGATCTGCCGGGAGCGTCTGATCGGGTATAAGTGTCTTACCAGTGGAAAATAAGTCTTGTGGATTTTTGGGACCTCCTCCTGGTCGACACTGTAAAAAAGATTAATGAAGGCCAGTACACCATATGCCTTCTTGATCACATCCTCCACCTGCGACGCCAATTTAAAAGTCCTATGGACCCGGACCCAAGATCCTTCTGCTCCTCAACACTGCTAAGACTCCTACCCTTGATATTTTACTCCTTCATCCCATTGGTCCTGCCAAAACGGACCACTACACATTTATCCGCGTTGAAACCCATCTGCCACTTCTCTGCCCATTCTCGCATCCTATTTATGTCTTGCTGCATCTTCTGACATCCTTCCAGACTATCCACAACACCACTAACCTTCGTATCATCGGTGAACTTACTAACCCATCCTTCCACTTCCTCATCCAGATCATTTATGAAAATAACAAATAGCAAGGGTCCTAGAACAGTTAGTTTGGATTATTTAATTGCATTCAGCGCTTCCACCATACATGTAATAAAAGGATATTTCAAAGAAAGGGAGTGGGGGGAGGATAACAGAACACAGACAACAATTGGTTCTGTGGTGCATAACCAAGCTCACAGAATAACCATGACACAGATATGGATTTTATGGAAAACCTGCAGGAGTAAACGAGACAATGTGGAATTCAGAACTTTAAGTGTACAAACTTCATAGAATGTATCCGATTTAGTGCGAAGTAAACAAGTCAAAATTTCCATTGGTGAACATTTCAAAATGATTTTATTCTGAACTGAAGAAGGTTTATCACTAATCCATGAACAAAAGGATATGCTTTTGTGCTGCAAATCTTAGGATATTGTACAGTCTTTTCCCATTTGCATTTTTGATCATTTTATCTAGGAAACCCAATATTAAATGCAAGGGATCGAACTCTAAGGCTGAATCAAAGATCCTCTCAAGCTCTTTAAGAACATTAAACCAATAGGCATTAATCTTGACACAGGACCAAAAGCACGCAGGTAATCCCCCATGTCCACTCTGAACTTCCCATATTACAAAGATGTGGCAGGGTCAAACTTGTGCTGCAACCTTAGAGTAACATGCAAATGGTTCAATACCTTAAGCTGAATTTCTTCTCTTACAAACTTAAATTTATTAGCATATTTTGATTTGTAAGTTTGTGGATGACACAAAGATTGTGGATAGCGATGAGGTCCTTTGATGAGGACCGTCAAAGGATACAGCAGGATACAGATCAGTTGGAGACTTGGGCAGTGAGTTGGCAGATGGAGGTTAATTGGGATATATGTGAGGTAATACATTTTGTAAAGATAGAAAATATACAGTAAATGGCAGAATCTTTAAGAGCATTGATAGGCAAAGGAATTTGAGTGTACAGGTGCTCAGATCACTGAAGTTGGCAATGCAGATGGAGAAGGTAGTCAAGAAGGCATGCTTGCCTTCATTGGCCAGGGTACTGAAATTAAAAATTGGCAAGTCAGGTTGCAGCTTTATAGAACCTTAGTTAGGTTGCATTTGGAATATAGTGTTCAATTCTGGTTGCCACATTACCAAAAGGATGTGGAGGCTTTGGAGAGGGTACAGAAAAGATTTACCAGGATGTTGCCTGGTATGAAGGGCATTAGCTATGAGGCGAGATTGGAGAAACTTGATTTGTTCTCACTGGAGGGGAGACCTGATAGGAGTCTATAAGATTATGAGAGGCATGGACGGAGTGATTAGTCAGAAGCTTTTCACAAAGTTGAAGAGTCAATTACTAGGGGGCACAGGCTGAGGAGCAAGGTTTAAAGGAGATATATGAAGCAGATTTTTTACAGCAGGTCGTGGGTGCCTGGAACTTGTTGCCAGGGGAGATAGTGGAAGCGGTTACAGTAGTGACTTTTAAGGGGCGTTTTGACAAATACACGAATAGAGGGATATGGTCCCTGGAAGAATAGGGAGTTTTAAGTTCAGTCAGGCAGCATGGTCAATGCAGGCTTGGGGACTGAAGGGCCTATTCCTGTGCTGTAATTTTCTTTGTTCTTTATTACCAAATATCACCCATTTCTCCTCTTCAATATTTACTGTGAGGTCTTTTTCCAAAGACCACAACCTGTCCAATGCACTATCACCAGGTTTAAAAGAAAGTAAAACATACTAACTAAATGCTTGTGTTGCACAGAGAGCAGGATTTTTTTCACCAGGGAAATCTCAGCAAAAAAATTAAAATTGTCATATTAAAGGATAAAGTCTATAAGTGGCAAATATCTAAAAATGGTTTGTTTCAGAATATCAAACGGTTAGTACCAATGCTCAAAGGATAACAGAGTAGAGCTGTCAAACACTCCCCCTAGCCTACAGAAACCTATATCCCTCCAGATATCAAAACCATGATTCATAAGACCTGGTGGTAAATCCAAGTTAGTCTGAACTGGAAAAAGAGTTAACTAGTTTTCCCCTCCAACTTTCAGACTATTCTCCATGCCTTTAAAGTGTTAATAACAATAGGGTTAGCAAACTTATCTAGCACCACCATAAGATTCCTAAAAAATAAAAGTGACCACAAGGAATTAAGGACTGATAACTTTAGCATTAAGCCATGGAGAAAGGGTCTCTCCTAACCCATTCTTGTCTAAATCTAAGTCAAAAGCTAACTGGTACATTTTAATATTTTGCATCTCTAGCTCTCCTTTAGAGCCAGGCAACTGCAATTTAGCTAATTTTAGACAAGTTTCTCCTTGTTCCAAACAGAAGAACTAAATAACCCATCAATTTATTTCACGATCTTAGCAAACAACAGGGCAGGTAGCATTTTCAGAGGATAAAGAAGCCAAAATTCATCTTAATCAAGGCAATTCTACTCATGAATTTGGTAAAGATGACCAATGATATAAGTCCCACTTAATAAAGACCAATAAAGGACAAACGTTTGAGGAAACAGGGAGGGGTGTTTTAGTTTACAGAGTGACTTGGACAAGTTGCAGAGCTGGGCCGAGAGGTGGCAAATGGAGTTTAATGTGGAAAAGTGTGAGGTAATGCACCTTGGCAGGAACAATAAATGTGTAGAGTATAGGGCTAATGGTAGGGCTCTTAATAGTGTTGAGGAACAGAAGGATCTTGGTGTATGTGTCAATAGATCCCTGAAAGTAGGCAGTCAAGTGGATAAGTTGTTAAGAAGGCATATGGAGTCTTAGCTTTTATTGGTAGGGGGATTGAATTTAGGAGCCGCAGCATCATGTTGCAACTGTACAAAACTCTAGTGCGGGCGCACTTGGAGTATTGTGTGCAGTTCTGGTCCCCACATTATAAGAAAGATGTGGAGGCATTGGAGATGGTACAGAGGAGGTTTACCAGGATGTTGCCTGGTATGGAGGGCAGGTCCTATGAAGAGAGGTTGAAGGATTTGAGGTTGTTTTCGTTAGAAAGGAGGCGGCTAAGGGGGATCTTATTGAAGCATATAAGATGATTAGAGGTTTGGATAGGGTGGACAGTGATAGCCTTTTTCCTAGGATGGAGAAAGCTAGCACGAGGGGACACAACTTTAAAATAAGGGGTATGAGTTATAGGACGGATATCAGAGGTAGGTTCTTTACTCAAAGAGTGATTAGGGAGTGGAATGCCCTGCCTGCAGCTGTTGTTGATGCGCCAAGTTTGGTGGCGTTTAAGAGGTTAGTTGATAAGTATATGGATGAGAAGGGAATGGTTTAGTTAGGAGGGGCATTGCTTTTTATTTTGGTCGGCACAACATCGAAGGCCGAAGGGCCTGTTCTGTGCTGTATTGTTCTATGTTCTATGTTCTATGAAATCTACGTGTGGAGCCAGAGGAAATGGGTGAGGTATTAAATGAGTATTTTGCATCAGTATTCACCAAAGAGGAATTGGTGGATGATGAGTTTAGAAAAGAATGTGTAGATAGTTTGAATCATGTTGAGATCAAAAAGATGGTGGTATTGGGGTTCTTGAGAAATATCATGATAGACAAATCTCCAGGGACTGATGGGATATACCCCAGAATACCGAGAGAGGGGCAAGAGAGGAAATTGCTGGGGCCTTAAAAGAAATCTGTGTATCCTCATTGGCTAATCCTCTGGGACCTCCCCTGTAGCCAATGTTATTCCTTCGTTTAAGAAGGGTAGCAAGATTAATCCAGATGATTACAGGCTAGTGAACCCATACGCAAGTGTGGGGAAATTATTGAAGAGAATTCTTCGGGACAGAATTTATACCCACTTGGAAATAAATAGAACATAGAACATAGAACATTACAGCGCAGAACAAGCCCTTCGGCCTTCGATGTTGCGCCGACCAATATAAAAAGCAATGACCCTCCAAACTAAACCATTCCCTTCTCTTCCATATACGTATCAACTAATCTCTTAAATGCCACCAAACTTGGCGCATCTACAACTGCCGCAGGCAGGGCATTCCACTCCCTAACCACCCTTTGGGTAAAGAACCTACCTCTGATATCCGTCCTATAACTATCACCCCTTAATTTAAAGCTGTGTCCCCTCGTGCTAGCTTTCTCCATCCTAGGAAAAAGGCTATCACTTTCCACCCTATCTAAACTCTAATCATCTTATATGTTTCGATAAGGTACCCTCTTAGCCGCCTCCTTTCTAACGAAAACAACCTCAAATCCCTCAGCATCTCCTCATAAGACCTGCCCTCCATACCAGGCAACATCCTGGTAAACCTCCTCTGTACCCTCTCCAATCCCTCCACATCTTTCTTATAATGCGGGGACCAGAACTGCACACAATACTCCAAGTGCGGCCGCATTAGAGTTTTGTACAGTTGCAACATGACGTTGCAGCTCCGAAATTCAATCCCCCTACCAATAAAAGCTAAGACTCCGTATGCCTTCTTAACAACCTTATCAACTTGACTGCCTGACATCTTCTCTGTACTTGCTCCCCAGCACCTTAAACCTGTGTCCTCTCGTAGCGACCATTTCAGCTCTGGGAAATAGCCTCCAAGAATCCATCTTATCTCTACCTCTCAACATTTTATAAACCTCTATCAGATCGCCTCTCAATCTTCATCTCTCCAGGGAGAAGAGAACATAACAGCATAAGAAATAGGAGCATGAGTAGGTCATCTAGCTCTTCGAGCCTGCCCCATCATTCAATAGGATTGTAGCTGATCTGAAGTGGACCAGTTCCACTTTCCGCTTTCTCCCCATAACCTTTAATTCCCTTGTCTATCAGAAGAGACCTAGCTCCTCAAACTATGCTCATAAGGCATGCCTCCCAATCCAGGCAATATCCTTGTAAATCTCTTTTTGAGGGGCACAGATCAGCTAGATAGTCAATATCTTTTCCCAAAGATAGGGGAATCTAAAACTAGAGGGTACAGGTTTAAGGTGAGAGGGCAGAGATACAAAAAGGTCCAGAGGGTCAATTTATTCACACAGAGGCTGGTGAGTGTCTGGAACAAACTGTCAGAGGTAGTAATAGAGGCAGGTACAATCCTCTCCGCAAGAGGATAATCTGTGTCAGCGAGCCGCTCTCTCCGCTTTCTGCTTTTCTTTCCCTCCTGGGCTCATTTTTTCAAATTTTTTTTGAACTGCGCATGTGCATTCAGAGCTCCGATCGTTAGAGCAGCGCTAAGCTCCGCCCACTGCGCGGATCGGACGGGAGCTGGCAAAAAGCTTATGGCTGTCCTGCAAAGAGGATTCTGGGTTCAGATCTGTATTACACCCGGATCCAGCCCTTAGATTCCAAATAGCAAAATCGAGCCCATTGAGTCCAATAGCTTTTCCCCTCCTCCTGGTTATTCACACCTTCTCCCCATTAGAATTGGCCCTTGCCTCTGTTCTCCTTCCCCTCTCCCCATCTCCTCCTCCATTCCCATTGGCACAACCAACCCTCTGTTCCATACTCCAGCATGGCCCTTCCCAGCCTCTAAACCATTACCCATTCCACAAAAAACAAAGAATAAAGAAAAGTACAGTCCAGGAACAGGCCTTTCAGCCCTCCAAGCCTGTGTTGATCATGATGCTCTAATTAAACTTAAAAAAATCTTCGGCCTTACTCATTCTATAACCCTCTATTCCCTCCCTATTCATGCACCCATCCAAATGCCTCTTAAATGTTGCGAATGTGCCTCTTTTCACCATCTCCTCTGGCAGCGCTTTCCAGGCACCCACCACTCTCTGCATAAAAAACTTCCTCTACACATTTCCTTTAACCTTCTCACCTTCAACCTGTGTCCCTTTGTAATTAACATTTCCATCCTTGGAAAAAGTCTCTGACTATCCACTCTGTCTATATCTTTCATAATTTTGGAGACTTCTATCAGGTCTCCCCTCAGCCTTCGTCTTTCCAGTGAAAACAATCCTAGTTTATTCAACCTCTCCTCATAACCAACACCATCGAAACCAGGCAGCATCCTGGTGAACCTTCTCTGCACTCTCCAAAGCTCCCATATTTTTCTGGTAGTGTGGTGACCAGAACTGCATGCGATACTCCAATGCAGCCTAACCCAGGGTTTTATATAGATTGCAACATGATTTCCTAACTCCTGTATTCACTGCCTGGCTGATGAAAGCAAGCACACCGCATGTCTCCTTGGTCACCTCTGTTGTCTCTTTTAAGGAATGTGAACCTGCACGTCCAGATCCCCCGTCCGAGGGTTCTGCTATTTAGAATATAATTCACATCTAAATTTGATCCTCCAAAATGCAACTCCACAACATCTCCTCTCTTACTGCTACTCCCCCAAACTTTACCCTCCTCTGGGCCTTCATACCCCAACTCTTCATTCCCTATCTAAACCCACTATGGGACAGACTGGGAAATGCTGCACAATGTTTTATTCAACATTGGACATATTACTAAGAGGCAACATGGTTTTGTGAAGGGTAGGTCGTGTCTATGAACTTGATTGAGTTTTTCAAGGAAATGATGATGATTGATGAGGGTAGATCAATGGATGTTGTTTACATGGACTTCAGTAAGGCTTTTGACAAGCTCCCTCATGGCAGACTGATGCAGAAGGTGAAGTCGCATGGGATCAAAGGTGAGCTGGCAAGGTGGATACAAAACTGGCTCAGTGAAAAAAGAGAGGGTAGAAGTGGAAGGGTGTGTTTCTAAGTGGAGGGCTGCGACAAGTGATGTTCCTCAGGAATCAGTGCTGAGACCTTTGCTGTTTATACTAAATATAAGTGTTTCGGAGGAAAATGTAACTGGATTGGTCAATAAATTTGTGGCTGACACAAAGGTTGCTGAAAAAGGTAGCCTTTTTCCTAGGATGGAGAAAGCTAGCACGAGGGGACACAACTTTAAATTAAGGGGTATGAGTTATAGGACGGATATCAGAGGTAGGTTCTTTACTCAAAGAGTGATTAGGGAGTGGAATGCACTGCCTGCAGCTGTTGTAGATGCGCCAAGTGTGGTGGCGTTTAAGAGGTTAGTTGATAAGTATATGGAAGAGAAGGGAATGGTTTAGTGAGGAGGGGCATTGCTTTTTATTTTGGTCGGCACAACATCGAAGGCCGAAGGGCCTGTTCTGTGCTGTATTGTTCTATGTTCTATTTGCAGATAGTGATGAGGACTATCAGAGGATACAGCAGGATATAGATGAGCTGGAGACTTGGGTGGAGAAATGGCACTAGTTAGCCTGATTCCAACCAATAAACTAAAAGCAGTCAGTAGCCAAAATTCACGACAAAAAAAAAACAGAATTGTTCTTAGAGAGACAAAAATATTAAATCACATTTACTTTTCAACATATCACTGGAGTAATTGTAAAAGGTAGATCCCAAAGGAAAGAAAAATTCCTTGCAAAGGAGAAAGCTCACAGAAAAATTCAGAGAATAGGAAAAAAATGCTTCCTTTACCAATGTCAATGTTGAGTGTCCAGTTTGATGGAAGAAATTTGGGAAAATACAGCAGAATGAGAGTTAAAATTGACACAGAAATGACTGATTTCAATAAAACAAATTTACTTGGAGTCACTTCAGGTAAAATCATACAGATCATTATATTTAAAGATCCAGACCTCAGATATATTTATAACTTACCAAATATTTATAACTTATAAAACTATGCTTCCTTCTCCAGAGCTGTATTTGCAGTTATTTAAATGATAAAATGTTTTTGTTTCATCTTTAACGATGCATTTGCAGGATTTGATTAAGATGCAAGTACTGTATTTATTTCATTTGTCTTCCCCAAAAAATCATTTTTTTCAGTTATTTACAGGATTGTAAAGTGATTTTTCCCTACTCCTTGGACCTACAATTTGTCATTCTACTTGGTTTTCACTCTGCCTTTGGAGGTTCTTAATATTGTCAAGTCTCTAATGAGTCAATACAGTATAGGAGATGGTAATTCAATTCATCAAATCATGCCAACTCCCCGTTGAGCAACCAAATCAATATCATTTCCTTGATCTATCCTGTAGCCTTGGAAGTTTATCTCTCTCTCATGCTCATCCAATTTCCTTTTGAAATCATTCACTGTCTTCACTTCCACCATCCTCTTAGGCAGCGAGTTCCAGGTCATTACCCCACTCACTGCTTGAGCCTTTCTTCCTCACATCCCCTCAATCCTTCTACAATATGCATCAGTCTTGCTTCCACAGTTAATTAGTGGTGCATTCCAAAGTGATTATTAAAATACTTTATTAATATGATTTTGAAACTTATTTTACAAATTCAATACTTTGTTTTGATGTCTGAATGTATATAGAACCATAGCACAGTACAGCACAGAAACAGGCTTTTAGCCCTTCTTGGCTGTGCCGAGCCATTTTTCTGCCTAGTCCCACTGACCTGCACCTAGACCATATCTCTCCACACCCCTCTCATTCATGTACCCTGTCCAAGCTTTTCTTAAATGTTAAAAGTGAGCTCATATTTATTACTTCATCTGGCAGCTTATTCCACATTCCCACCACTCTCTGTGTGAACAGCCATCCCTCCTCCCCAGTATTTCCTTTAAACTTTACCCCCTTCACCCTTAATCCATGTCCTCTAATTTTTTTTCTCTCCTAGCCTCAGCTTGCATTCACTCTATCTATACCCATAATAATTTTATACACCTCTATCAAATCACCCTTCAACATTCTATGCTCCAGGGAATAAAGTCCGAATTTATTCAACGTTTCTCTGTAACTCCGTTTCTCAACTCCCGGCAACATCCTTGTAAACCTTCTCTGTACTCTTTCAACCTCATTAATATTCTTTCTGTAATTAGGTGATGAAAATTGCACACAATACTCTAAATTCGGCCTCACCAATGTCTTATACAACCTCACCATAATATTCCAACTCTTATATTCAATAATTTGATTTATAAAGGCCAACGTTGCAAAAGCACTCTTTATGACCCTATTTACCTGTGATGCCACCTTTAGGAAATTATGAGCAAAGAGAGCAAAGAACAAAACAGCACGGAAAACAGGCCCTTCGGCCCAACGAGCCCGCACCGCCACCCCGATGCTGCCACCTCTACCCGCGATCCCCGTCCATATTTAGAGATCTATGGATTAAAAACCAAATTTGAGTCAATTTAGGGAGAACTTGTTTTGCCAATTAGCCTAAGAGCACATCTCTGGGATGTGGGAGGAAACCGGAGCACCCAGAGAAAACCCATGCAAGCATGGGGAGAATGCACAAACTCCCACAGACACAGGCCCAAATCCATGTATCTGTACAGCACAGCGATAGTCACTGAGCAATGAGCATTTGCCCATCAAATGGTCCAGGTCAAGCGTACACTAACGACATGAAGCACTAGGATACACTTGAAAAAAATATCCTAGAGCAGCCCTCTCATGACCCATCGTGTGTATGCCCCTTGTTAGACAACAAGGTGGACCAAAGCACCTGTAGGATAAAAACAAGTACATCAATATCATCATCTATTTACACACTTCCCCGGGACTCCCAAGGCTCATGATCCCTATTTTAAATCAGTTTTCTATACCCCTCCATTCCCATTCTGTTCATGTGCCCATCTAAGTATTTCTTAAATAACTCCAGAGTACCTGCCCCCACCACTTTACTTGGCAGTGCATTCCATACCCCCACCACCCTCTGTGTGAAAAAACTCCCGCTAGCATCCAAATTATACCTTACCCCCCTCACCCTAAGCCCGTGACCCCTCGTGCTATTTGAGTCCATCCTAGGAAAAAGCTTAACCCTGTTTACTCTATCTATACCCCTCATAATCTTGCACACCTCTATTAGATCTCCTCTAAGTCTACGTCTTTCTAAGGAAAACAGTCCCAATTTGCCTAACCTCTCCTCATAACTCAGACCTTCCATACCAGGCAGCATCCTGGTAAACTTCCTCTGCACTCTCTCCAGAGTCTCCACGTCCTTCCGGTAGTAAGGCGACCAGAACTGGACGCAGTATTCCAAATGAGGTCTAACCAGCGTTTTATACAACTGCAACATTAAAGGCCAGCTCTTGTACTCTATACCCCTTCCTATAAAGGCTAACATACTATAATGCTTTCTTCACAACCTTCTCCACTTGCTCTGCCACCTTCAGAGACTTGTTCACCTGCACCTCCAGGTCCCTCTGCGTTTCTATACCCTTAATAGGTCTACCCTTTATCATATACCTCCCCTCTACATTCTTTCTCCTGAAATGCATCACGTCACATTTATCACTATTGAATTCCATTTGCCATCTATCTGCCCAAGCTACCAGCCTACGTCCTGCTGCATCGCCTGACAATGCTCCTCACTATCTGCAAGTCCAGCCATCTTTGTATCGTCTGCAAACTTGCTGATCACTCCACTTACTCTCTCTTCCAAATCATTTATATATATTACAAATAGAAGAGGTCCCAGTACCGAGCCCTGCGGCACACCACTAGTGACCGACCTCCAGCTAGAAAAACACTCTTCCACTATTACTCTCTGTCTCCTATTACCAAGCCAGTTACTTATCCATTTAGCTACCTGTCCTTGTATCCCATTAGCCTTGACCTTCTCAACTAACCTCCCATGAGGGACTTTGTCAAATGCCTTACTAAAATCCATATAGACAACATCAATGGCTCGCCCTTCGTCCACCATTTTCGTCACCTCCTCAAAAAATGTATCTATATTCCCAGATCCCTCTGTTCTACTGCACTCTTTAGTGTCCTACCATTTACATTTTTTGTTCTATCTTGGTTTGTCCTTCCAGATGCAATACCTCACACTTGTCTGCATTTAACGCCATCTGCAATTTTTAAGCCCATTTTTCTAGCTGGTCTACATCCCTCTGAAGCTTTGAAAACCTTCCTCACTGTCCACTACATCTCCAATCCTTGTATCATCAGCAAATTTGCTGATTCAATTTGCCACATTATCGTCCAAACCACTAATGTAGATGACAAACAACAATGGATCCAACAAAGATCCCTGTGGTACACCACTAGTCACAGGCCTCCACTCAGAAGCAATCCTCCACTATCACTCGCTGGCTTCTTCCATTGAGCTAATATCTAATCCAATTTACTACCTCTCCACGTATACTGAACTTTCCTAACTAACCTCCGTGTGGGACCTTATCAAAGGCCTTACTGAAGTCCATGTGGACAACATAAACTGTCTTCCCTTCATCCACTTTCCTGGTAACCTCCTCGAAAAACTCTAATTGATTGGTTAAACATGCCCATCACACACAAAGCCATGTTGACTCTCCCTAATAAGTCCTTGTGTATCCAAGTATTTGTAGATCTTATCTTTTAGTGCTTCTTCCAATAATTTACCTACTATTGACGTCAAGCTTATTGGCCTATAATTTCCCAGGTTAATTTTTGAGTCTTTCTTAAACAACGGAACAACATGAGCTATCCTCCAATCATCAAACAAATGTGTAGAGTATAGGGCTAATGGTAGGACTCTCAATAATGTCGATGAACAGAGGGATCTTGGTGTATATGTGCATAGATCCCTGAAAGTTGGCAATCAAGTCGATAAGGTTGTTAAGAAGGCATACGGAGTCTTAGCTTTTATTGGTAGGGGGATTGAATTTCGGAGCCGCAACGTCATGTTGCAACTGTACAAAACTCTAGTGCGGCCGCACTTGGAGTATTGTGTGCAGTTCTGGTCCCCGCATTATAAGAAAGATGTGGAGGCATTGGAGAGGGTACAGAGGAGGTTTACCAGGATGTTGCCTGGTATGGAGGGCAGGTCTTATGAAGAGAGGCTGAGGGATTTGAGGTTGTTTTCGTTAGAAAGAAGGCGGCTAAGAGGAGACCTTATTGAAACATATAAGATGATTAGAGGTTTAGATAGGGTGGACAGTGATAGCCTTTTTCCTAGGATGGAGAAAGCTAGCATGAGGGGACATAGCTTTAAATTAAGGGGTGGTTATAGGACGGATGTCAGAGGTAGGTTCTTTACCCAGAGGGTGGTAAAGGTATGAAATGCCCTGCCTGCATCAGTTGTAGATGCGCCAAATTTGGTGGCATTTAAGAGGTTAGTAGATAAGTTTACGGATGAAAAGGGAATGGTTTAGGTTAGAGGGTCATTGCTTTTTCCTAATTGGTCGGCGCAACATCGAGGGCCGAAGGGCCTGTTCTGCGCTGTAATGTTCTATGTTCTACCTGGCACCTCACCCATGGGTACTTACATTTTAACTATATCTGAGAACACAATTAAAAGGGCAAATGCTCAGAATAAAATGCCAGCAACCAATACTGGGAATTTTTAGACAAAGAGCTCTCCTGCTATGATATGATCAGTAAGTTATTGACTAATCATAGCAATAAATGTTTATCAATTACCATGCATACATGTAACAAGTGATCACTGTTAAGTCCCCCTAACATATGGCTGCAAAATCCTTAGTTTCTCAGGTGCCTTCTGCTTGTTTTGGGGTATATTCTCAGGATGAGCGCTCAGCCATTTGCGATTCATTCAAATGGTTAGGAATCATCAGAGTTCTCTATCCCAGAGAGTCAAGGATGTTCAACTTTTTAATATAGAGGTCACTAGGTTCTTGGAATGTTTAAAAGCTCATCGGATAGTCCTATCAAATTTAGCAAATTTCTGATTGAATGGCAGAGCAGGTTTGCGGGGCAAGATGGTTTACTCCTGTTCCTATTACATTTTCACACATAGGGAGGTACACTACCATCTCTTGTTTAAAAAAGTAGTGTTATTTGCTGAATGCATCATGCATCTTTTTAAAAATGGAGTGACTATTGACAATGGCTGACTACAATGAAGAATGGCTACCAGCTACTAAACAGGTAAATAAGATATGATAAACTTGTGTAAACAATTATTTGGCCTCAAATAGAGTAGTGTGAACAGTTCTGGGCTCCACACTTGAGGAAAAATGTGAAGGCATTACAGAAGTGCACAAAAGGATTAATGAGACTGATTCTAGAGATGAGAAATTTGATGAAGCTGGGATTGTTCTTCTTGAAGAGAAGTTTGAAAAATTTGATGGAGGTATTCAAAATCATGAGAGATTTGGACAAAGTACAGAGAGAAACTGCTCACACTTGTGGGAAGGTCAATACAAAGATACGAGGAAAAGCTTTTTCACACAGCAAGTGGTTATGATCAGGAACACACTGCCTGAGAGTGTGTGTGTGATGGAGGAAGGGTCAATCAATCAAGGATTTCAAGGGGAAATTTTCAGGACTAGGGAAAAAGGCACGAGTGGGACTCGGTGAATTATTCTTGCAGAGAGACAGCACAGGCAACGTGCCATAATCATTCTGATTCTGTAACAATTCTATAAACATCTGATTTAGGATGGGGGATGAGTTAAAGCTGATCACGGCAAGAAATCACAAATGACGACATTTCTCTTGACAGCTGCAGCTACCCCTACCAGGAAATTGGCTGTCACGGTGTGTCGTCACCTGTCTTGTGCCATCCTCTCACATCCATTCATCTAGAGCTGCTTTGTCACGTCTGTCATCCAAAAACACCTCATTTCAATCTGCTTTCTACTGTCCTCCCCTCCAACCCATGCCCTCTGGAAAATGAGTCTATAGCTTTTCAGCTTTGGTTTCTCTTTATGAAAAGCTCTAAAACTACAAGTGAAAATTAGAGTTTTACATCACAGAAACAGGCCATTCAGCCCATCTTTTCTATACCAGCCATCAAAATCTATTCTAATTCCATTTTCTAGTATTTGTCTATAGCCTTGTACACTAAGCTTTTCATGTGCTCATTCTAAACATTCTTCAAATGAGGGTTGTGAGGGTTCCTGCCTCTATCATACTCGCAGGCAGTGAATTCCAGATTCCCACCATACTGTAGGGAAAACATTTTTCCTCAAATCTCCCATACCTTACCTTAAATCTATGTCCAAAAGGGAAAACGCTGGAAAATCTCAGCAGGTCTGGCAGCATCTGCAAGGAGAGAAAAGAGCTGACGTTTTGTGCTTATTTGACTCTTTGTCAAAGCTTTTCTCTTTTGGTTTCAGATTCCAGCATCCACAGTAGTTTGTTTTTATCTTAACTCTATTTCACCTGGTTATTGGCCTCTACTAAAGGGGAAACGTTTCTTTCTATGTACCTCGTAATCTTGTATGCCACGATCAGGTCTCCCCTCAGCCCCTCTGTTTTAAGGGCATCCAGCCTCTGTACACAGCTGAAAGGCTTCTCTGGACCAGGCAACATCCTGGTGAAAAAGTGCTGCTGCTTGTCAGGGTAAAAGGTTGGTGGTAAGGGAGCAACCCCCTTCCTCTTTGAGTCCCTGGGGGACTGAAGAGCAGATTCTACCACCTCTAGGGAGATGCAAAGAGCTGGAGGAATGAGGCACACACATACACACAGCCGGCTGTGTCCCAGTTTGTTTACTTAATGAACACACGTACAGAAGGGGCTGTAACCCACACACTTGTTTTATGCACACACAGAATGGACCATGTCCTGCACCGCGCTATTTACCGCTCGCGCACAGACACAGACAAAGCAGGACATGTCCCACGGTTTGTTTATTTATTGCGCACACATATGGAATAGGCTGCGTCCTAGTTTATTTATGTACCACACACAGAAAATGAGCTGAGCCCCACACCGTGTTGTTTAACCACACAGTCACATCAGGACCATTTCCCGCACCGTGTTTACTCACCGCGCACAACACCATTGTTCGTCCGACAGTCGCCCCACGTCTCGCGAGATTTCATCCCCAAAATGGCGGCGTCCCGCCGTTGCCTGGAAGGAGCTGCGCATGCGCTCAGGCTCGCCTTGGGCCTGCTTGTTGCTTCGGCTGAAGCCCGAGGCGGTGTGAGTCCGATTCCCCGACGATCCAGCGGCCTTTCGCTGGCACAGGACAGGGACTATGCGGGCCGTCCCCACCTGGATAGACCGGGTGCATGACAGGGAGAAGGTGGAACAGTGGTAAGGAGCTGCTGGATACTCGCTCTCTGTCCGCCATTTTCCCTTGGTTATCGCATAGCAACGCCGTTTCTAATGTAAACAGGCAGAGTTGGGGCAAATAGTGCACTCAGAGAGAGTCACAGCATGGAAAGAGGCTCTTTGGCCCATTGTGTTTGTGTCGACCATGAAGCACTATCTCTTCTAATCCTATTTCCCAGCACTCGGCCTTAGCCTCTTAAAGTCAAATCAAATAAACACTCAAATTAAATTAGGACAAAGTAAAAGGGGTAGCCCTCCAGAAAGGAGGGGAACTGCAAAAGGAAAAACAAAGTACGAAGGAAACTTAAGACACATCAAATGCACTTGGCCTTGTATGCCAATGCACTTCATGTGCAATAATACACTGTGGGGGAGAATGAGACACTGAAGTGGGGCAATGTTGCACTGTTTTGGGGGAAGGAGGTGGGGACAATGTTACACTGAGGGCCAATATTATACCAGGAGGAGTAATGATACATGTGAGGAGAGGGGAAACAATGAGGGAATAGTACATTTAGAGGCAATATTACACTCAGGGCAGTGATTCTATGGAGGGCAATTCTAAAGGCATTAGACAAAGACGTTGGGTGACAACATTATGCTAGGAGGCAATAATACATTGGGGGAATGATATGCTAAGGCATAATACATTGGGGACAACAATACACTGGGGAAATGATACATTAAAAGGAAATAACACTTTGTTTCCCCCTCTTTCTGTATAATATTGCCAATGATACACTGGGGGTACAAAGATGTCCTAAGACAATGTTATACAGGAGATCAATATTATAGTGGGAACATGATACATTGAAAAGCAATAATATACTGGGACACAGTGATACATTGGGAATCGATAATAAACTGGGGCCTCAATATTACTCTGGGAGGCAACAATATGCTGGGGGGGGGGAGCAATGGGACATTAGGGGGCAAAATACAAAGAACAAAACAGCACTGGAAACAGGCCCTTTGGCCCAATGAGCCCGTGCCACCACCCCGATGTTCCACCTCCACCCGTGATCCCTGTCTATGTTTATAGATCTATGAATTAAAAACCAAATTTAAGACAATTTAGGGAGAATTTGTTTTCCCAATTAGCCTAAGAGCACATCAAATGGTCCAGGTCAAGTGTACACTAATGACGTGAAGCACTAGGATACTCTCGAAAAAAAATCCAAGAGCAGCCCTCTCACGACCCATTGCGTCTATGCCCCTCGTTAGACAACAAGGTGGACCAAAGCACTTGTAGGATAAAAACAAGTACATCAATATCATCATCTGTTTACACACTTCCAGGAACTCCCAAGGCTCATGATCCCTATTTTAAATCAGTTTTCTATACCCCTCCATTCCCATTCTGTTCATGTGCCTGTCTAAGTATTTCTTAAATAACTCCAGAGTGCCTGCCTCCACCACTTTACTTGGCAGAGCATTCCATACCCCCACCACCCTCTGTGTGAAAAAACTCCTGCTAGCATCCAAATTATACCTTACCCCCCTCACCCGAAGCCCGTGACCCCTTGTGCTATTTGAGTCCATCCTAGGAAAAAGCTTAACCCTGTTTACTCTACCTATACTCCTCATAATCTTGTATACCTCTATTAGATCTCCTCTAAGTCTACATCTTTCTAAGGAAAACAGTCCCAATTTGCCTGACCTCTCCTCGTAACTCAGATCTTCCATACCAGGCAGCATCCTGGTAAACCTCCTCTGCACTTCCTCCAGAGTCTCCGCATCCTTCCGGTAGTAAGGCGACCAGAACTAGGCTGGGAGGCTGTAATCCATTGCGTGACAATAACACATGGAAAGGGGTCAGTGATAATACACTGGTAGACTAGACTACACCTGGGGGGCAATGACATACTGGTAAGGGAATCATATATAATAGAATAAGACAGGGAGGGGATGGTTAATACTTGGATGATGAATGTTGTTGATTATGTTTGTGTTCTGTATTAATTATTTGAAAGAATTTTGTATTATGATTGCACATACTTAGTTCATTGCTGCAAAGTTTACAGAACTATATTTTTATTTTAATATTTCTGCAGTATTTATGATATTGCATTCAAACCAGATGGAACCCAGCTAATCGTAGCAGCAGGAAACAGAGTTCTGGTATGTTCAATACATTTATCAAATTCTCACTTTTCACAAACGTCTTTCCTCAAAGATCATACATGACAGTGCTCACAGTGAGCCCACTTTATTCTGTGAGCTTGAGAAGTCAGAAATGGTATTGATCTTGCAACACAGATTCTGGTAATGCTGACTATCCAAGAGTATAGAGGCCAAATGGCAGTGAGGAGTATATTAATTGACAAACTGTCTTTGTCCTTCCACAGGTGAAAACTGACATGGCTGTCAAAATGGAGGCTCAGGGAATTAAAACAACATTTTTCTTCAGACATATTTAAATGGGCAGAACTCATTACTGTGTGAAAATATAAAGTTGTTCTTTCAGTCTTTTCTGCCATCACAAGCTGTTCACTAAACAATTATTACAGATTTCCCTAGTGAGATATGCATGCTGATGTAGTCACATTTAAAATAAGAATCCCATAGAGATGTTTATTTCAGCATTTGTAAAACTAGGGTTTTAATCCATAGTAATTAGTGTATTTCTACAATAGCCATATAGTTTGTTGCAAATCATTCTTGGTCTTAATTTTAAATCTTTTGTCAACGTAACATGATGTTCAAATGAGATTTGCAAACAATTGTAACTATAATACTAGTTGCAAAGATTTAATAACATTCATAGCCCATCACTTAGGTAATCTATATTCATTTTCAATGTTGATAATCTTCTTTGGCTATTTATGATTGGTCATTGCTGTCTCTATGTCATTACTGCATTCGGATAGATCTCTGCAAAGGGCCAGGCTTCATCCTGAAAATCGAAAGGAAAAGGATTTCTGGGTTTGCCTTGAGTAGGGTACAGGAGAAATGTTGCCACTCGAGCAAACAATAGACAAACATGCAGATCAGTAGAAGGGCCTTAAAGTGACCTTTTACCACAATGGGCTGAGAACTGAGTCAGGCCTCAGCCTCTCACACTGGGTTTTCTGAGAATTCATGATGTAGAGATGCCGGCGTTGGACTGGAGTAAACACAGTAAGAAGTTTGACACTAGGTTTAAGAGGATAACCTCGAAAACTTGTGAGTTTACTATCAAATAAATCGGTTGGACTTAAACCTGATGTTGTAAAAATTCTTACTGTGTTTATCTGAGAAGGTCAAACAATCAAGGCCTAAGAAATATGTTACCTTTTCTGCACAATTAACTAACAAAACTTTAGGGCTGTTTTTGAACAGCAGTTGGAAGTCACTACAGCTGGCAGTCAGAGATCAATAGCAACGGCTGCATCTCCATTCTTGACAGGCTTATGCTTGGGGTATGGACTGAAACCGGATAATCAGCTCAGGTCAGCTGGAGGACTGCACCTACTCTGTATTCAGTCTATATCACTGACAATATCTGTATCATTGGTGATCTAGATAGAGATCTCCAACTCTAACCTTGTATTCTGTCTGTATCATTAACAATATGAATAGAGATCTCCAGCTGTGACCCTATATTCAGTCTGTATCATTGAAAGTATGAATAGAGAGGTCGTGCCCTAACCCTGTATTCAGTGTGTATCATTGATGATATGAATTGAAGTCTCCAGCTCTAACCCTGTATTTAGTGTGTATTATTGACGATATGCATAGAGATTTCGTGCTCTAACCCTGTATTCAGTGTGTACCACTGATGATATAGATGAAGATGCACCTGTAAAGATCTAATGTAAAAATGTCTTGTCCTATTTTTAGGTGTATGATACTTCAGATGGAACCCTCATTCAACCACTCAAGGGACACAGGGACACTGTCTACTGTGTGGCCTATGCTAAAGATGGTAGGTTTATCTGGGAAATGGACTAATATTCCTGGAAGCCATTTATTGGAGCCATGTTTTTAATTTGTTTATTTTGATTTCTCCCCCTCTCATTTCCTACTTCTGCATTAATGGCATTCATTAACTGTTGTGGAATATTGTTCTTAATCATACCCAAGTACATTAGCTTCAATTGGGACTTGCTCTTTGATAGCTTCTCTTTATCAGGAGTAGTCGCGACAGAAAGTATAGTGTAGATGCACATATATGAAGTGAACCCACATAAAATTTGTGCACTGCTGTTCTGCTAATATGTTAGAGACTATAATTTAGAGAGGGCGAATACTTGTTGAATTGAGAGTGGCCTAGAGAAACAGAGAAGCTATGATAAGACTCTGACTGGATGCAGAATTACAGCACACTTTAATATTCTTGCAATGGGAGACATGAACTTTCAGAAAGAGCCACCTCTACAGAGAAAGGCCAATACCAAGTTCTTTCGAAATGCTGAGGCTAATTGTAATGCAACAAATTCAGCACAAACTAACAATTAAATAGGGAGGCCTGTGAAAAGGACTTCTTGAATTCTATCTTCAGGCAGATTTGCTCAATGTTAACTTGTGATATCATGGCTTATATAAGGAGTCAGGTAAAGAATAAACAAGCAGATGTGTTGGCTGACCATCCACTCATAAAATTGTAGGTTATTCAACTTTGAACATGCAATTTTGTAACTCAGATTGAGAATAAAAATGAATTTTAGCTTGTTTGTTTTTCCTAAATTAATTGACCACAATCATCTTAGGTAAACGATTTGCATCAGGTTCCACTGACAAGAGTATTATAATCTGGACCTCTAAATTGGAAGGCATCTTGAAATATACGTGAGTTCCTTTTACTTGCTTCTTTTTCTCCTGAACTATTCATTGTGAAGCTCTTGAAAATATTTTTATGTCAAAGTGAAAAGCAAATTCTTTCGAAGCTTTCGTAAAACATGGTTAAGTTTTTTTGAGAAATTGACGAAGATGATTGGTGAGGGTACATCAGTGGATGTTGTCTACATGGACTTGAGTAAGGCCTTTGACAAGGCCCCTCATGGCAGACTGGTACAGAAGGTGAAGTCACATGGGATCAGAGGTGAGCTGGCAAGGTGGATGCAAAACTGGCTCAGTCAAAAAAGATAGAGGATAGCAGTGGAAGGATGTATTTCTGAATGGAGGGCTGTGACTAGTGTTGTTCCTCAAGGATCAGTGCTAGCAATATATATATTGCTGTTTGTAATATATATAAATGATTTGGAGAAAAATGTAACTGGATTGATTAGTGAGTTTGCGCACGATGCAGAGGTTGGTGGATTTGCGGATAACGATGAGGATCATCAGAGGATGCAGCAGGATATAGATGAGTTGGAGAGTCAGGCAGAGAGATGGCAGGTGGAGTTTATAGAACATAGAACATTACAGCGCAGAACAGGCCCTTCGGCTCTCGATGTTGCGCCGACCAATTAGGAACAAGCAGTGACCCTCTTTCACTGATGGACACTGCAGAACTACAACATGTTGTTTGTGCATTTATTATTTTATAATATTCAATATGGGACTGTTAGTCACCCATTAAGTTGCTATCTCAGAATATTCATTATCTTTCATCATGTTGTTATAATTATTAATCCAGAGAAATTTTCAATATCAAAATCCAATATTAAATCTGACCCTAACATTATGACATGAACATATGCTTGAAAGTTTGAAAGGATGGGAAGTAATGAATTACAGATTGCAATTTAGTCTGTGACCTCCTGCAGCACAACTAACCTATTTGTTTCTTTTGCTCAATTTAAAACATAAAATTAGATTTATAATGAATCACCAACACATTATTGAGCATATTGATCATGGCTGGTCATCTACCTCAGCTTTGCCCTACTCTCCCCAGGTCCCATTATGTTTTTAGAATCCTGAAATCTGTTGATTTTTATCTTAAACATGCTGAATGATTCTCCCTCACAGCCCTCTGGGATAGAAAATACCAAGGATTCATCATCCTCTGAGTGAAGAAATTTTCCCTGATCTCAGTCTTAATTAGTCTGCCTTTTATTCTGAGACTGCGTCCCTTGGTTCTAGACTCAGCAACCAGGGGAATCATCTGCCCTGTCACACCCCTGGAAGAATTTTTAATATTTCAGTGAGATCGGCTCTCATTCTTTGAAGCGCCACAGAATTTAGGTCTAATTTTCTCAATCTCTCCTCATGAGACAACTTGACTATCCCTATGCACCATCTCTGCTGCAAAACCCAATCTTCAAATTTTCATTCATTTCAACTATCTTACGCACACAACTCTTTACAAGTTGCCTGCTTCAACCCCTTGCTGAAATCTAATCTCTGAAAGTTTTGGGTGTGATCTTACTACCCGTTCTCGCCATGCTGTATTCACATGACAAGCCTAATCTCTGTTCACTGCAACAGGAAAATTGGTCTTTGTGTTTTACTTCCCAAACAGCTTCAATTTCCTAATCAACCTGAGATCACAGTCTGACTTCCCAGAAGTCTAATATCACAATCAGAAATCCAAAGCCACAACCACCCTTCCCCTGAAACATGACATTCGTCTACAAGGCACAAGTGAGGAGTGTGATGGAATATTCCTCACATGTCTGGATGAATGTAGCTCCAACAACACTCAAGAAACTTGACACCATCCAGGATAAAGCAGCCTGTTTAATTGACCCCATATCCATAAACATCCACTCCCTCCATCACTGACACTTAGTAGTAGTAGTGTGTACTGTCTAACGATGCACTGCAGCAATTCACCAAAGATCCTTAGATAGCACCTTCCAAATCCACGACCACTTCCATCTAGATGGACAAAAGCAGGTGGGAACACGGCCACCTTTCAATAAGATCCAACTCCTTACTTGGCCATTCACCAAAATGCTTAATTCCTTTACTGTTCAAAAATTTATCTATCTTTGCCTTAAAAACATTCAATAATGTTGCCTCAACTGTTTCACTGGGCAAGGAATTCCACAGATTAACAATCATTTGGGTGAAGAAGTTTCCCCTCAACCCAATCCTAAATCTGCTTCCCCTTATTTTGAGACCCATAATTCTAGTTTCACCTGCCAGTGGGAACAATTTCCCTGCTTCTATCTTATCTATTCCCTTCATAATCTTATATATTTTTATAAGATCTCCCCTCATTCTTCTGAATCCCAATGCGTGTATCCCTAGTTTACTCAGTTCTCCTCATAAGCCAACACTCTCAACTCTGGAATCAACCTAGTGAATCTTCTCTGCACCCTCATCAGTGCCATTATATCCTTTCTCAAGTAAGGAGACCAAAACTATACATAGTACTCCAGGTGTGGCCTCATCAGCATCTTATGAGTTGCAATATAACCTCGTTGTTTTTAAACACCATCCCTCTAGCAATGAAGGACAAAATTTCATTTGCCTTTTTAATTACTTGCTGCACCTTCAAACCAACACCTTGTGATTCTTGCACTTAGATCCCTCTGTACACAGCAGGCTGCAATTTTTTACCATTTAAATACTAGTGCAGTTTGCTGTTACTCCTATCAAAATGGATGACCTCACATTTGCCAACATTGTACTCCATCTGTCAGACACTCGCCTACTCACTTAGACTATCTATATCCCTTTGCAGACTTTCTGCACACTTTGCTCTGCCACTCATCTTAGTGTCATCTGTGAATTTTGACACACTACACTTGGTCCCCAACTCCAAATCATCTACGTAAATCATAAACAATTGCGATCCCAACACTGATCCCTGAGGCACACCACTAGTCATTGATCGCCAACTAGAAAAGCACCCATTTACCCCCACTCTTGCTTTCTGTTAGTTAACCAATCCTCTATTCATGCTAATACATTACTCGTAACACCGTGCACCTTTATCTAATGCAGTCTTTGATGCTGCACCTTATCAAATGCCTTCTGGAAATCCAGATACACCACATCTACAGGTTCCCCATTGTCTACCCTGCATGTAATGTTCTCAAAAAATTCCACTGAATCAATCAAACATGACCTTTCCTTCATGAGTCCATGCTGTGTCTTACCAACCAGATGTCTTGCTATTTCTTTTCTTGATGATAGATTCAAGTATTTTCCCTACTACAGAAGTTAAGCTAACTGGCCAATAGTTAGCCGCCTTTTGCTTACCTCATTTTTTAAACAATGGCATCATATTTGCTGTTTTCCAATCTGCTGGAACCACCCTAAAGCCCATCGAGTTTTGGTAAATTACCACTTGTGCATTTGCTATTTCCCCCGCCATCTCTTTCAGTACCCTGAGATGTATTCCATCAGGACCAGGAGACTTATTTATTTTAGTCCCATTAGCTTGCCCAACACTACCTCTTTCATGATAATTTCTAGGTGCTCACCTATCATAGCCTTCCTGTCATAAATTTTTGACATGTTATTTGTGACTTCCACTGTGAAGACCAAAATGAAATACCCGTTCAATGCCTCAACCATTTTCTCATTTCCAGTTATTTCATCCCCCTGTGAAGGACCAATGTTTATTTTAGCCACTGTTTTTCATTTTATACATTTGTAGAAACTTTTGCTATCTGTTTTTATATTCTGAGTTACTTTACTCTCATAATCCATCTTTTATTTATAGCTTTTTTTGTGGCTTTCTGTTGATGTTTTCCCAATTTTCCCAAGATTTCCCAATCCTCTAGTTTCCCATGAATCTTTGCCACTTTGTATGCGCTTTCTTTCAGTTTGATACCTTCTTTTATTTCCTTAGATGGCTTTGACTGATTTATCTCTTTTTCTACAATCCTTCCTTTAGTCATTACTAGTCAGTAATGTCCTTTAGGGAAGGAAATTTACTACTTTTACTTGGCCTGATTTAAATGGTGACTCCCGATGCACAGATATCCATGGCTGATCTACAATCCTTCCTTATCATTGGTCAGTAATGTATTTTACGGAAGAAAATCTGCTACCTTCACTTGGTCTGATCTAAATGCTGAATCTCTGATGCACAGATATCCATGGCTGATTATCTCTTTTTCTACAATCTTTCCATATCATTGGTCAGTAATGTCTTTTAGGGAAGGAAATCTGTTACCTTTACTTGGTGTGATTTAAATGGTGAATCCCAATACACATTGATTTTAAAAGCACCCTGTGATGTCAAAAAGAACAAAGAACAGTACAGCACAGGAAACAGGCCCTTCGGCCCTCCAAGTCTGTGCCGCTCATTGGTCCAACTAACCCATTCATTTGTATCCCTCCATTCCCACACTGCTCATGTGACTATCCAGGTAAGTCTTAAACGATCCTGCCGTGTCCACCTCCACTACCCTATTTGGCAGTGCATTCCAGGCCCCCACCACCCTCTGTATGAAAAACATCCCTTTAATATCTGAGTTAAACCTCGTCCCTCTCACCTTGAGCCTGTGACCTCTCGCGATCATCACCTCCAACCTGGGAAAAAGCTTGCCACTTTTTCCCAGGTTGCCCTATCTGTACCCTTCATAATTTTGTACGCCTCTATTAGATCTCCCCTCATTCTCTGTCTTTCTAGGGAGAACAACCCCAATTTCTCTTCATAGCTAAGACCCTCCATACCAGGCAACATTCCTGGTAAATCTTCTCTGCACTCTCTCCAAAGCCTCCATGTCCTTCGGGTAGCATGGCAACCAGAACTGGATGCAATACTCCAAATATGGCCTGACCAACTTTTATACAGCTGCAACATCAGACTTCAGTTTTTATACTCTATATCCCGTCCTGTAAAGGCAATGTGCCTTCTTCACTACCTTCTCCACCTGTGCTGCCACTTTCAAGGATTTGTGGACTTGCACACCTAGGTCCCTCTGTGTTTCTATATCTTGATGGTTCTGCCCTTTATTGTATAACTCCTCCCTACATTAGTTCTACCAAAATGCATCACTTCGCATTTATCTGGATTAAATTCCATTTGCCATTTCTTCGCCCAATTTTCCAGCCTATCTCTATCCTGCTGGTTTGTCCGATAATGTTCATTGCTATCAGCAAGTCCAGTCATCTTTATGTCATTTACAAACTTACTGATAAGACCAGTTGCACTTTCTTCCAAATCGTTTATATATATCATAAATAGCAGAGGTCCCAGTACAGAGCCCTGGTCACAATCTCCAGCTGGAAAAAGACTCTTCGACTGGTACCCTCTGTCTCCTGTGGCCCAGCCAGTTCTCTACCAATCTAGCCACCTCTCCTTGTATCCCATGAGCCTTAACCTTTTTCACCAACCTGCCATGAAGGACTTTGTCAAATGCCTTACTGAAATTCATATAGACAACATCCATGGTCCTTCCTTCATTAACCGTTTTTGTCACCTCCTCAAAAAACTCCACCAGATTTGTAAGGCACAACCTCCTCTTACAAAATCATGCTGTCTGTCACTAATGAGATTGTTCCGTTCTAAATGTGCATATATCCTATCTTTAAGAATCCTCTCCAACAACTTCCCTACCACAGAAGTCAAGCTCACCGGCCTATAATTACCCGGGTTATCCCTGCTACTCTTCTTAAATAATGATACCGCATTCGCTATCCTCCAATCTTCTGGGACCTCACTTATGTCCAATGAAGAGACAAACATTTCCGTCAGAGGCCAGCAATTTCATATCTTGTCTCCCTGCGCAGACTAGGATAGATGCCTTGGGACCCTGGGGATTTGTCAGTTTTAATGTTCTCTAAAAAACCTAATATTTCCTCCCTTGTAATGGAGATGCCCTAGCAAGTCACTCAATTGTATTAAGTCAGGAGGAAAGGCCTCGTGAGATTAAAACCTGGACAGACAATTCAACATTAGCCTCAGGACTGGTCAATGCAAAGGCAAATCCAGCCCAGTTTATCCTGCAAAGTTTTTCTCATCTGGCAATTTGTGCTAGAATTGGGAGAGCTCTCCCACAGACCACTTAGGTTTATCTGACATCGTCTAATTCACAGAATCATACCTTACAATCAAATTCCCAGAGTTATTCATCACCATTCTTGGCTGTATCCTGTTCACTCAGTAAGAAGTCTGACAACACCATAGAACATAGAACATTACAGCACAGAACAGGCCCTTCGGCCTTCGACGTTGCGCCGACCAATATAAAAAGCAATGCCCCTCCAAACTAAACCATTCCCTTCTCTTCCATATACTTATCAACTAACCTCTTAAACGCCACCAAACTTGGCGCATCTACAACTGCTGCAGCAGGGCATTCCACTCCCGAACCACCCTTTGGGTAAAGAACCTACCTCTGATATCCGTCCTATAACTATCACCCCCTAATTTAAAGCTGTGTCCCCTCGTGCTAGCTTTCTCCATCCTAGGAAAAAGGCTATCACCGTCCACCCTATCTAAACCTCTAATCATCTTATATGTTTCGATAAGGTCCCCTCTTAGCCGCCTCCTTTCTAACGAAAACAACCTCAAATCCCTCAGCCTCTCTTCATAAAACCTGCCTTCCATACCAGGCAACATCCTGGTAAACCTCCTCTGTACCCTCTCCAATGCCTCCACATCTTTCTTATAATGTGGGGACCGAACTGCACACAATACTCCAAGTGCGGCCGCACTAGAGTTTTGTACAGTTGCAACATGACGTTGCGGCTCCGAAATTCAATCCCTCTACCAATAAAAGCCAAAACTCCATATGCCTTCCTAACAACCTTCTCGACCTGACTGCCTACTTTCAGGGATCTATGCACATACACACCAAGATCCCTCTGTTCATCTAGATTACTAAGAATCCTATCATTTGCCCTATACTCTACACATTTATTATTTCTGCCATAGTGCATTACCTCACACTTTTCCACATTAAACTCCATTTGCCACCTCTCGGCCCAGCTCTGCAACTTGTCCAAGTCCCCCTGCAAACTATAACACCCCTCTTCACTATCTACCACTCCACCGACTTTAGTGTCATCTGCAAATTTACTAATCCATCCTTCAATACCCTCATCCAGATCATTTATAAAAATTACAAACATCAGGGGCCCCAAAACAGACCCCTGAGGTACACCACTTGTCACCGAACTCCACGATGAATATCTCCCATCAACCACCACCCTCTGTCTTCTATCTGCTAGCCAATTCCTATCCCAATTAGCTAAATCACCCTCTATCCCATACATCTGCATTTTCTGCAGAAGCCTTCCATGGGCCACCTTATTGAACGCCTTACTAAAGTCCATATATACCACATCAACTGCCTTAGCCCCATCCACCTCTTTGGTCACTTTTTCAAAAAACTCAATAAGGTTAGTAAGGCACGACCTACCTTTCACAAAACCATGCTGACTATCCCCAATCAATTCATTTCTCTCTAAATAACTATAAATCCTATTCCTAATAATTCTCTCCAATACTTTGCCCACAACAGAAGTAAGACTCACTGGCCTATAATTCCCTGGAAGGTCTCTCTTCCCTTTCTTAAACAATGGGACCACATTCGCTATCCTCCAGTCCCCCGGAACCACACCCGTAACCAACGAGGACCTGAAGATCAGAGCCAGAGGCTCTGCAATCTCCTCTCTTGCCTCCCAGAGAATCCTAGGGTACATCCCGTCCGGCCCAGGGGACTTATCCAACTTCAAACCCTCGAGAATATCTAGCACATCCTCCCTATCTACTTCAATACCTTCCAGCTTGCTACCCTGTACCTCAGTGTTCTCCATAACTACATTTACATCACCCTGCGTGAATACCGAAGAGAAATATTTATTCACTACCTCTCCAATCTCTTCAGGCTCCACGCACAACTTCCCACTGCTGTCTATGACTGGCCCTAATCTTGTCCTAACCAATCTTCTATTCTTAACATATCTGAAGAAAGCTTTAGGATTCTCCTTAATCCTATCAGCCAAAGTCTTCTCGTGTCCTCTCTTAGCTCTCCTCAATTCATTCTTTAGCTCCCTCCTGGCTAATCTATAGCTATCCATTGCACTAACCGAGCCATCAAGCCTCATCCTGACATAAGCCTCCTTTTTCCTTTTAACCAGCAAATCAACTTTTTTCATACACCAAGGTTCTCTTACTCGACCATTTCCTCCTCGCCTGACAGGAACATACTTATCAAGGACTCGCAGCAGCTGCTCCTTGAATAAGCACCACATTCCAGATGTTCCCAGTCCCTGTAGTTTCCTAGTCCAATCTATGCACCCTACTTCTCTCCTGATGGCCTCATAATTACCCTTCCCCCAGCTATAACTACTGCCCCCAGCTTCATGCCTATCCCTATCCATCCCTAAGGTGAACGTAACCGAATTGTGGTCACTATCACCAAAATGTTCACTAACTTCCAAGCCTAACACCTGGTCTGGCTCATTGCCCAGCACCAAATCCAATGTGGCCTCACCAGGTTAAACCTTAACCAGGTTTAAGTCGAACCGATTTATTTGGTATTAAACTCATCTGTTCCACCCAGACAGAATTTCCAAACTTTCCCAGCCATGGATTCTTTTTGAACTCCAAAAAGTATTGAAGGAATCCTGAAAAACATTCTTATTTTGTTGAACTAAACCACACAAAAAAAAGTCTTTGAGTAATAAGTACAAATATACAAAAACTTAATTTGTGGAAACAAAGTCGAAAATGCTTTATAAATTCAACTGGCCTGGCAGCACCTGTGGAGAGAGAAATAAGAATTCTACAGAACTAAAGAGAGATAGAAATGTGACAAACTATAGAGTTGGAAATGGGGTAGGGCAGAATGGAAAGTCAGTTATAAAAAGATTAACAATGATGTCATGGACAGAAGACACAGGAAGTGTTGATGGTGCTGTTAAGAACTGAAGAGTGTTAATAATGGCGTAAGTGTAAGATAGCATAATAAACTATGAGCTGGAAGCAATGTGAAAACTCAACTTGTATCAGTCAGCTTTGCCACCAGAAAGGACCCATTAGTGGAGGCAATGTAGTGTTTTACATTGTGGAGAGAGTGAGAATTTTCAGCATTGACCATGAACTTTGCTTGATTTGATTTGATTTATTATTGTCACATGTATTAATATGCAGTGAGAAGTATTGTTTCTTCTGCGCTATACAGATGAAACATACTGTCTATAGAAAAGAAAATGAGTGGGTGCAGAATGTAGTGTTACAGTCAAAGCTAGGGTGCGGAGAAAGATCAGCTTAATGCAAGGTAAGTCTGTTTAAAAGTCTGATAGTAGTGGGGAAGAAGCTGTTCTTGAGTCAGTTGGTACATGATCTCAGACTTCTGTATTTTTTTCCTGGAAGAAGGAGGTGGAAGAGAGAATATCCAGGATATGTAGGGTCTTTAATTATGTTGGCCATTTTGTCAAGGCAGCGGGAAATGTAGCCAGAATCAATGGATGGGAGGCTGGTTTGTGAAATGGATTGGGCTACGTTCATGACCTTTTGTAGTTTCTTACGTTCTTGGGTAGAGCAGGAGCCATACCAAGCTGTGATACAACCAGAAAGAATGTTTTCTATGGTGCATCTGTAAAAGTTGGTTAGGGTCGTAGTTGACATGCCGAATTTCCTTAATCTTCTGAAAAAGTAGAGGTGCTGGTGGGCTTTCTTAACTATAGTGGCGGCATAGGAGGGGACCAGGATAGGTTGTTGGTGATATGATAAAGCTCACGACTCTTTCTGTTTCATCCCCACTGATGAAGGCAGGGGCAAATTCTCCTTTGTGTTTCCTGAGGTCAATGATAATCTCCTTTGTTTTGTTGACATTGAGGGAGAGATTATTGTTGCTGCACCATTTCACCAGCTTCTCTATCTCATTCCTGTACTCTGTCTTGTCATTGTTTGAGATCTGACCCAGTTTTCAAGTCGGCAAACTTGAAAACTGAACTGAACTCCACGCACAACTTCCATAACTTGGGAAGTTGTGCGTGGAGCCTGAGGAGATAGGAGAGACACTGAATGAGTATTTTTCATCAGTATTCACGCAGGAGAAAGACAATGTTGTTGGGGAGAATACTGAGATACCAGGTTGTAGACTGGGCAGGATTGAGGTTCATAAGGAGGAGGTGTTAGCGAATCTTGAGGGTATGAAAATTGATAAGTCCCCTGGGCCAGATGGGATTTACCCTAGGATTCTCTGGGAGGCTAGAGAGGAGATTGCAGAGCCTTTGGCTTTGATCTTCATGTCATCGTTGGCTACAGGTATAGTGCCGGAAGACTGGAGGATGGCAAATGTTGTCCTTTGTTCAAAAAGGGGAGTAGGGACCATCCTGGAAATTATAGACCGGTGAGCCTGACTTCTGTTGTGGGCAAGGTCTTGGAAAGAATTATAAGGGATACGATTTATAAGCATCTAGAGAGGAATAAATTGATTAGGGATAGTCAGCACGGTTTTGTGAAGGTTAGGTCGTGCCTCACAAACCTTATTGAGTTTTTTGAGGAGGTGACCAAAGAGGTAGATAAGGGTAAGGCAGTTGATGTAGTGTATATGGATTTTAGCAAAGCGTTTGATAAGGTTCCCCGTGGTAGGCTACTGCAGAAAGTGCAGATGCATGGGATTGAAGGTGATTTAGCAGTTTGGATTAGGAATTGGCTATCTGATAGAAGACAGAGGGTGGTGGTTGATGGGAAATATTCAACCTGGAGTGCAGTTACAAGTGGTGTACCTCAAGGATCTGTTTTAGAGCCACTGCTGTTTGTCTTTTTTATAAATGACCTAGATGAGGGTGTAGAGGGTTGGATTAGTAAATTTGCTGATGATACTAAAGTGGGGGGAGTTGTAGATAGCGAGGATGGATGTTACAGTTTGCAGAGGGACATAGATAGGTTGCAGAGCTGGGCCGTGAGGTGGCAAATGGAATTCAATATGGATAAGTGTGAGGTAATTCACTTTGGTAGGAATAACAGGCATATGAAATATAGGGCTAATGGAAGGACCCTTAATAGCGTTGTCGAGCAGAAGGATCTTGGGTTACAAGTACATAGCTCTTTGAAAGTTGGCACCCAGGTTGATAAAGTTGTTAAGAAGGCGTACAGTGTGTTAGCTTTTATTGGTAGAGAGATTGAATTTAGGAGCTGTGAGGTTATGTTACAACTGTACAAAACTCTGGTGTGGCCGCACTTGGAGTATTGCGTACAGTTCTGGTCGCCGCATTATAAGAAAGATGTGGAAGCATTGGAAAGGGTGCAGAGGAGGTTTACCAGGAGGTTGCCTGGTATGGTGGGAAGGCCTTATGAGGAAAGGCTGAGGGACCTGAGGTTATTTTCATTAGAGAGAAGAAGGTTACGCGGTGACCTACTTGAGGCGTATAAGATGATCAAAGGACTGGATAGGGTGGATAGTGAGAGCCTTTTTCCTCGGATGGTGATGACCAACACGAGGGGACATAACTTTAAATTAAGAGGTGGTAGTTATAGGACGGATGTCAGAGGCAGGTTCTTTACACAGAGGGTGGTGAGGGTGTGGAATGCCCTGCCTGCAGCAGTTGTGGACTCGCCTACTTTGGGGGCATTCAAATGGTCGGTGGATAGGCATATGGATGATATTGGAATAGTTTAGGTTAGAGGGTCCGCTGGCCAGCGCAACATCGAGGGCCGAAGGGCCTGTACTGTGCTGTAATATTCTATGTTCTATGTTCTATGAACTGGAAGGGAATATGGCCACACAGTCATTGGTGTATAAGGAGTATAGTAGGGGGCTAAGAACACAGACTTGTGGCACGCCAATGTTGAGGATGATCATGGAGGAGGTATCTATCCTTACTGATTGTGGTCTGTGAATTAGGAAGTTCAGGATCCGGTTGCAGAGGGAAGTGCTGAGGCCCAGGTCACAGAGTTTGGAGATGAGTTTTGTGGGAACAATAGTGTTGAAAGTTGAGCTGTAGTCAATAAATAGAAGCCTTGTTATTGAGTTGTTCCAGGATTGAGTGCAAGGCCAGGGTGATGGCATCTGCTGTGGACCTGTTGCGTCGGTAGGCAAACCGTAATGGATCCAGATAGTCCGGGAGATTGGAATTGATTTGAAGCATGACTAACCTTCCGAATCACCCCGAAGTGATGGATGTCAGAGCTACCGGCCGAAAATCATTAAGGCACGCTGCTTGGTTTTTCTTAGATAATATGATAATGGTCATCGTCTTGAAGCAGATAAGGACCTCAGATTGCTGTAAAGAGAGGTTGAAGATGTCTGTGAATACCAGCTGATCTGTGCAGATCTGAGTGATCATCTGGGTATCCCATCCAGGCCAGTCACTTTTCATGGATTGACCTTCAAGAATGCTGCTCTGATATCTGCAGTGATGACCCTGGATACAGGTTCATCCAGGCCTTCCAGGGTAGAGGATAGGTTATTGCTGACCTCTTGCTCAAAACAGATGTAGAATGCATTGAGTTCATCAGGGAGGGGTGCATTGGAGCAGGCAATTTTACATGATTTCATCTTGTCGCTGTTATGTCTTGCAGATCTTGCATAGTCTCAGGGGTTGGTGTGACTAGCCTGGGACTCTAGCTTGGTCTTTACTGTCTTTTGGCATCTTTGATGGATGTCCTTAGATCGTATCTGGTCAGTGTCGTCTGACTTGAGCGCCTCAGATCTAGGCTTAGCAGTGAATATCTCTGTTCATCCATGGTTTCTAGTTGGGGAACACACTGTCTTCTACAGACTTAATAATGGAGTCAGTTACTGTCATGGTATACTCATTTAGACTGGTCACTGTTTTAAAATACTGACCAGTCCACTGATTCCATGCAACCCCCGTAGGACATCATCGATTCCTCAGACCGATATTGTACGACTTTTTTGATGGATTCTCCTGCTTCAGTTTTTTAAGACAGGAACAGGAGCACAGTCTTGTGGTCTGATTTGCCAAAATGTGGGCAGGCAATAGAGTAGTAGGCAAGTTTGATATTTTGTGTAGCAGTGATCTAGGATGTTTAGGCCTCTGATATAACAAGACATATGTTGGTGGTAATTTGGTAGGACACTCTTGAGCTTGGCCTGATTGAAGTCCCCAGCCACAATAAACAGGATGTTTTGTCTCAAGTCACAGTGGTATATATTTTGTTCAGCACAATCTTTGAGTGCTTTATGAAGACTCATGGGCAATGGAACCTCCTGCTGATTACCAGCTACTGCCCTCCTTCAACTGATCAGTACTCTTGCATGTTGAATATCACTCAAAAGAAGAACTGAGGGTGGCAAGTGAATGGAATGTACTCTGAGTGAGGGACTTCAATGTTCATCAACGATGGTATCACCATTACTGATGGAGCTTGCCAGTTAAGAACGATGTATATTCAGGGATAAGAGAACCAATATGAGGGAAAAAACCTACTTGATCTTGTTCTCACCAGTCATGCCTGCTTAGAATCATCTATCCATCACAGTATTGATAGGAGGGTCATGCAATGAGACTGGCTTCAGGCAGGGTTTTTGCTTGAAAAATTTGATGCATACTGTGGCAACAATAAAAACGATTTGTGTTCATATGACACTTGCCATGGCCACCGGATATCTCAAAGCACTTCACACCCTATGAAGTACTTTTGAAGTTAGTCATTTTTGTAATGTAGGAAATATGGCACTTTGCTCACAGCAAGATCCCACAAAAACCAAAGTGATAGTGATCAGATCCTCTTGTTTTTATGTATGATGTTGATGGAAGATTACTTATCGTTAGGGGATATCCTCTATTATAAATATCAGGGCTATTATTTCTGAATGTTTCTTCATTGTGTAATTTTAAAAAATTCATTTTGGGAAGTGGGCGTTGCTGGCTAGACTAACATTTATTGCTCATCCCTAGTTGTCCTTGAGAATGTGGTGTTGTGCTGTCTTAAAGAGTTGCAGTCCCTGGGCTGTAGATATACCTACAGTGCTGTTAGAGAGGGAATACTAACATTTTGACGCAGTGGCAATGCAAGAACAGTGATATGTTTCCAAATCAAGATGGTGAGTGACTTAAGAGGAACTTCCAGTTGGTGGTGATCCAGGTATCTGCTGCTGTTTGTCATGGTGGTCATGGTTTGAAAAGTGTTGCCTCAGGAACCTTGGTGAGTTTCTGAAATGCATCTTGCAGATGGTACAGATGGCTGCAACTGAGCATTGGTGGCGGAGGGATTGAATGTTCATGTGTAGGGTAACAATCAAGCGTGTGCTGCTTTATCTTAGATGGTGTTAAACTCTTTCAGTATTGCTGTAGCTGCACTAATCCAGGCAAATGGAGAATATTCCGTTACACTCCTGACTTGTGCCTTATAGATGGTAGACAGATTTTGAGGAGTCAGGAGGAGACTTATTCATCACAGGATTCCTAGCCTCTGACCTACTCTTGTAGTCACTGTATTTATATGGCTAGCTCAGTTCAGTTTCTGGTCAATGATAGTGATTGTACCCATGATGTTGATAGTGGTGATTCAGTGATTGTAATGCTACTGAATGGCAAAGGGCGATCATCTCTTTTTGGAGATGGCAATTGCCTGCCACTTGTATAGTGTGACTGTTCCATGTCAGCCCAAGCGTGGGTATTGTCCAGGCCTTGCAGCATTTGGATATGGACTGCTTCAACATCTGAGGAGTTGTGAATGCACATTATGAATTATCAGCGAATATCCCCATTTCTGACTTTATGATAGAAAGAAGGGCATTGATGAAGAAGTCAAGGGTGGTTAGGCTTAGACATTACCCTGAGGAATTTCTACAATGATATCCTGGAATTGAGATGATTGACCTCCAACCGTAACAATCATGTTTTTATGTGCCAGGTTTGACTCCAACCAGTGGAGAATTTTCCCCGATTCCCATTGTCACCAGTTTTGCTAGGGTTTCTTGATGCAACGCTCAGTCAAATACTGCCTTGATGTCACTGTCATCTCACCTCATCCGCAAACTTACTTATCATGTCCCCATGTTCCCACCCATGTTAATTATGTATATCACAAATAATAAAAGACAAACCACTGATCCCTGAGGTATGCCACTTGACATAAATATCTTTCAATCACCCGCCTCTGTCTCCTACCACTCAGTAAGAATTTAGCAACACCAATTATTAATCCAACCGATTTATTTGATAGTAAAAAAGCGAGCTTTCAACACTCCCGTGACACTCCCGTGACACGGAGTGTTGAAATCTCGCTGTTTTACTATCAAATAAATCGGTTGGATTAATAATTGGTGTTGCTAAATTCTTACTGAGTTCTTACCACCCCAATCCAACGCCGGCATCTTTACATCATTCCTACCACTCAGTCAGTTTTGGATCATCCTGTCAAGTTAACCTGAATTCTATGTATTTTTATCTTCTTTATCAGTCTCCCATGTGGGATATTGTCAAAGGCTTTGCTGAAATTCATAAAAACTATATCAACTGCGCTACCCTCATCTACACATGAATTCACCTCCTTGAACAATTCAATCAAATTTGTTAGACATGAGCTCCATCTGACAAAGCCATGCTGGTCATTTTTGATCTAATCTTGCCTCTATAAGTGGAGATTAATTCTCTCGTTCAAAATTTTCTCTAATAAATTTCCCTACTACTAATGTGAGACTCATTGGTCTAATTCCTTTGTTTACCACTCTTCTTGAAAAGTGGAACACTATTAGCTGTCCTCCAATCATCTGACAAATTGCCTGTGATGTGATTTTTTTTCTATGAGGATGCAAGAAAGCAGACAAGATACCAAAAGGACTACAGATCTCAAACCTACTTGGGTCAACCTATAACACAAACTATGCTAAGAGACTTTGTCATCGCATCTCTCTCACACTCCTCACAACAGTTCTACAGCAGATGCTGCAATCTGGAAACCAAGATAGAATCCGTATTCTCAACTTGCACTCAAGACGCAGACTGGCTGCAAAACACTGCCTATCAGACGAAACAATGGAACTACGCCATCTACATGCATACCAAGAACAGCAAACTTGAGAAACTCGGCATCACCACCAGCAGCAACCAGGCCTCCTTCAGTACCACAGTAGAAAACAGTACCACCGCAGGGAAGTCCATTGTCAACTTGTTGGACTACACACTTCAACCAAATAAAATCAAAGTTCTCAGTCGTGGGTTCAATTTCTGTCCCACTATCAAAATGGACCCCATCAGTCTTGCAGTGAACACATAGGAATTCATCAGGCAAATGAGGCTGCAGGAGTTCTTCCACAAACCCCAACAAGCCAACAGCCACAATGTGACAGCCAATAAACTGGAACAGCCTACAGAGAGATCCGCGGTGCAGCAACTGAAAAGGAAAGAGTCGAATTGGACTCCTCTGGAAGTTGAGATTGCCCTCAACTCGCCATGTATGCTCAAGCTGCCAGGAGATGTGTCAATGCCACACTCACACTCACAAGACGGCCCTGAACCTCACCCAAGTACAATGCAACACTTATCTGCACTCTCAAGACCAACTGCAACATTGTCACCAAACCTGCAGCTACTGTCATAATGAACAGAATGGATTACTGCGAAGAAGTATACTGACAAGTGAACAACAAGGAACTCTGCAGATAGTTACCCACAGAGCCGACCAAAGAACACATCCATTAACTCAACAGACTGATCAAGAACTTTAATCCAGATCTTTTGAGCACCCTCCGTACTCTCATCACACGTACTTCCTGTGTTGGCGATCTCTACTGCCTCTATAAGATATACAAGGCCAACACACTCGGCCATCTCATCATATAAGGCAATGGGATACTGTGTGCCAATTCTCCAGTTATGTCGAGGGCATCCTGAAACCCATTGTACAAAGAACCCCCAGCTTCTGTTGTGACACTATGGACTGCCTACAGAAACTCAGCACACATGGAGCATTTGAACCAGGAGCATTCCTGCACTTATCACAATGGATGTCATGGCACTCTACACTAGCATTCCCGTGATGATGGCATTGCTACAACTACTTCAGTACTCAACACCGACAACTGCCAATCTCCAGTTGCAATTCTACAACTCATCCACTTCATCCTGGACCACAATGTCTTCACCTTCAACAATCAGTTCTTCATCCAGATAACAGAATAGCCATGGGGACCAAATTTGCACCTCAATATGCCAACATCTTCATGCACAGGTTCGATCAAGACCTCTTCATTGCACAGGACCTTCAACCGATGCTTTGCACTAGATACATCAATGACATTTTCTTCCTTTGGACTCATGGCGAATGATCACTGAAATAACTATACGATGACATCAACAACTTCTGTCTCACCATCAGATTTACCATGGACCACTGTCTGGAATCGGTTGTATTCGTGGACACATGCATCTCTATCAAGGATAGCCACCTCAGCATTCACTGTATTGCAAACCCATGGATAACCTCACGATGCTCCACGTCTTTAGCTTCCACCCTGAACATATTAAAGAAGCCATCCCCTATGGAAAGTTGTCCATAAACACAGGATCTGCTCTGATGAGGAGGATTGCAACAGACATCTACAAAGATGCCCTCACAAGAACAGAATATGATGCTCAACTCATTAATTGACAGTTCTGATGCACCACAGTGAAAAAACTGCACCGACCTCCTCAGAAGACAAACACTGGACAAGGTGGACAGAGTACCTTTCATTATCCAGTACTTCCCTGGAGCGGAGAAGCTACAACAACATCTCCGGAGCCTTCAGCATGCCATTGACGAAGGCGGACATCTCATCAAGGCCATTCCCACACCCCCACTTCTTGCCTTCAAACAACTGCACAACCTCAAACAGATCATTGTCTGCAGCAAACTACCCAGCCTTCAGGAGAACAGTGATCACAACACCACACAATCCTGTCACAGCAACCTCTACAAAACGTACTGGACCATCAATCCAGATGCGATCACCTCATGTGAGAATACTATCCATCAGGTAGACGGTACATATTCTTGTGACTCAGCCAATATCATCTACCTGATATGCTGCAGGAAAAAGTGTCCCAAGACGTGGTACATTAGGGGGATCATGCAGATGCTTTGACAATGGTTCAATGAATGCGGTTTGACAGCCACCAGGCAGGAGTGTTCTCTTCCTGTTGGGGAACACTTCAGCTGTTACGGGCATTCAGCCTCTGATCTTTGGGTAAACGTTCTCCAAGGCAGCCTTCACAACACATGACAACGCAGAGTCGCTGAACAGAAACTGATAGACAAGTTCCGCACAGGAGGACAGCCTTGACCATGATCTTGGATTCATGTCACATTATCTGTAACCCCCACGACTAGCCTGGACTTGGAAAATCTCACTAATTGTCCTAGCTGGAGACAATGCACACCTCTTTCACCTCTTTAACCCTCTCTCCACTCACATCGTCTATATCTTTAAGACTTGATTACCTGTAAAGACTCGCATTCCAAACATTATCTTGTAAATGGAGTTTTTGTCAATAAATGCCCTGTTTGTGAACACAATCCTCACTCAGCTGAAGAAGGAATAACACTCTGAAGGCTTGTGCTATCAATTAAACTTGCTGGACTGTAACCTGATGTTGTGAGACTTCTTATTGTACCTCTCTTGTGGCCAGAGAGGAATTGAAAATTTGGGTCAGAGTCCTTGTAATTTCCTCCCTTGCCTCCCACAGCATCCTGAGATATAACTTATCAGGATTTGGGGATTTGTCTACTTTTAAGCTTGCCAAAACCTCCAGTACCTTCTCACTCCCTTCCTCACTCACTCAAACTGTTCAAGAACCACTATGTCCTTCTTCCCGAGTTCTGTACCTACATCCTCCTTCTACCAATGTGAAGTATTTGTTTAATACCTTATCAATGCCCTCCGCCTCCACATACAGTTGCCCCTTGGTTCCTACTTCTGAATGCAGCAGACAGGTTGGTGAGGATGAATTTTTCCCACTTTTTGTTCTCTCAATTCCGCAGATGCTCGGTAACTACAAAGCTGAGAAAATAAATATTTTCATTTGTAGTTTCCATTTCGTAGAGGAGGCTCCAGGCCAAACTGCATCCAATGACCTGCTCTGAAAATGCTGCTAACAGTTAGCCAAATTTCCTGTGCCAAATTCCACCATTGCAGCTGAGACAATCTATAACATTCTAAAATAATCCACAACTTTCTAAAACAATCTACAACATTCTGAATCAAATAACCCACAGCATTCTTCAAAAAAAAGTCCATCTCCCAATGTAAATAGGTAGATGCTAAAAAAAATCCAAGATTTCGATCTCGATTCATAGCTTCACCAAAAAATAATCAGTTCTTTCTTGGGCTTATCTCATTTCTGGACAATGTTTCATTGAAATCATCTTTAATTTTTGGAATCTATTGTTTACAGACTAATGGACAATAAACTGGGATGAAACAGTACCTCCTCACCTTGCCAGAGGCAATGATAAATTGTGTATTGTACAGAACTGCACCATATGAGCTGATAAAATTATGATGTTACATGGATATAATGTAATTTTAAAGCAGTAAAACTCCTTGCTTAGTATAATAAAAACATAAAATAATGGACATATCCAGCAAGCCAGACATATTGAGGGGCTCCTATGATGCTTTGCTTATTTATTTGGTAAAAACTACTGTTCCCCTCATGTAGCCAGACAAATTCAGAGAGTGTTTAAAATGATTTATTGAAGACTATAGCTACAGGACCCTCACCAAACCATTAAGGCCAGTCAGAAAGCAGAATTCAAAAGTACAAAAGCAATTATAGTTTCAATTTTGATTATAGGTAATTAGCATTATTTCTATCTACTATAGAAATAACTATTAGAGTTATTTCTATCTACTCCACTCACAGTTATTGATTAAGGTTACATCATTCATAAGATACAGATATTAAAGCCAATTTCAATCACCTTATGTTTAAGTGTGCAATTTTAATTGTCTTAGTAGATTATTTTTCCAATTATCTTTCGACACCCCAACTTTGTCTGAATATTACTGCTCCCAATGTTTGGTTTAATGGTCTGTCCCAGATTCAGACACCTTATCTCCCCCTCTTATCTGAAAGGTCTGTAACTTAGACAGTTGTCCTTTATTTGGCAGCTTACTATTTTGATGTGCTATTAAATTGTGTGCAAGTTTTTTTTTGTGGTTTAACCTTTTACTGGACATGTTATTGATATGCCCACTGTTCTCTTCTATAATTATTAATATGGCTACTATCCCTCCTCTGACACTACCTGTAGAGAGGGAAATAATGTTTCAAATTCGTCAAAACTGGCCAAGTACTTAATATCTATTTATGATTCAATCTGCACTAACTAAGCTTTTTTGGTATTTTTATTCCAATATACAGACATAATGATTCCATTCAGTGCATTGCGTACAACCCAGTCACTCACCAACTGGCTTCCTGTTCCTCCAGTGACTTTGGTAATTTGATCTTTTAATGTATTTAAAACTTTAAAACAGTTAGAATTAGATTAGTATTTTTACTGTTCATTATTATTTACTTCAATTGTAAATAAGGACCTTTTGCTGCAAGTAACGATTTGAGGAATCAAAAGTGAATGAATGAAAAGTGTTAATATATGAAGAATCAAGGCAGCCATAGAAGCTCCTTTAATAAGCCAACAGGAGGTGAGGTTTTTTTAGCCTATTTATGGATTTACATGGTTTAACACAGGGCCCAAAACAAACCATATTTTTTGTGTTGTATAACCTGGTGAAGGATCATTGCTACACTTTCTGTTGGTGGCAAACAGACCTGAGCAGGGAATGTTACATGGAGCGTGGACATAAAACCAACAACTCAAAAAAGAATTCTTTAAAAGCAGCGCTGGAGATGCAAAGAATTTGGATCTTAATTGTTAGCTTCATCAGAGTTCTAACAGCACATGTGGGGGTAGACTTTCCTGATCCTGATGGCAGAGAGTATGGGAAAGTAGGTGGGATGAATGCAGAACCACAAGAGAGTCTGATTTTCAATCCATTTACACTGTTGGACAGGAAATTAGGTGTGCACTCATTTCTGTACCACATTTTCTCCAATCCCTCTCTTCACTCTGAGTGATTATTTTAAATAGATGACTTCTCATTAATTTTCCAACTGGAGGAAAGAAACTTTCTATATTATCAAAACACTTTATAATTTTAAAATCACAATTGAACCTCCTTTTACACTGCTGTAATTGAATGGGAATCGTCTTAGTATCTTTAGCCCCATTCGTAACTAGTTTCACATATGACAACTTTAATTGCGTTCTCGACTTGGGCGATATGTGGAGTTTGCATGTTCTCCCTGTCTCTGTGGGAATCCTCTAGATGCTCCAGTTTGCTCTCTCAGTCCAAAGATGTGCAGATTAGGGGATTGACGAGCTAAATTTACCCTTAGCATCCAAAGATGGGAGCGTTAGGGGCTGAATGTGTGGGGTTATGAGGATAGGGCCTGGTTGGGATGCTCTGTTGGAGAGTCAATGCAGACTCAATAGGTCAATGGCCTCCTTTCTATGATAAAAATGCTTTGGGACATTATATTTATTATATAAACCAAAGTTAGAGATCAAGCTATATAAGACGATGTTAGGCAAATAGCTAAAAGCTGGGTCAAACATTACTCTGTCTTAAAGGACGAAAGAAAGATAGAATCGGATAGGTTTCAGGATGCATTTCCAGGAATTTGGGTCCATGCAGCTGAAAACATGGCCATTAGTGGTGAAACTATTAAAATTGGAGCTGATCAATAGGCCAGAATTGTATCAGTGGAAGCCTTGTGGCTGCAGGAGATTACATATAGGAAGGTGTGAGAATTTGAAAATCGGGTGAAAATTTTAAACGAGGCATCGCTTGACCAAAGGTTCGTATGTAGGGGTACTAGATAACCACTATCTATTGTGAAAAAGGATAGTATTAATTTTGAATGACCTCAAATTGACAGAAGGAAGAATGTAGAAGGTTGGCAAGGCATGTGTCAGAACAGTTAGGTCGAGAGGTATTAAAGGTGTGTATGCGAGTTTCAGCAGCAAATTAACTGATACAAGGTGAAGCCAAGCCTTGCCATAGAGGTGGAGGTAAGCAGTCTTAGGTATAGTGCAGATATGTGGTTAGAAATTCCTCTCAGTGTCAGATATAATGCAAGATTGCAAACTATCTAACTTAGTCTTCCACTGTTGCCGGAGTGAGGAATGGAGTCAATAGTGAAGGATTAGAAACCAAAAACTATAGCTTCAGTCTTAATAGAGGAAATTTTTGCTCATTGTTTATTCAGTCTCATTGTTCAGCAACAGAGGCCTAGAGAGAGTTGATGGTGAGGTAAGTTTGTGGGTCCAGCAAATATACAAACTAACTGTGCTCCTGAATGTTACTGCTGAGGGCACATGTAGGTAGGAAATAGGAGTAGATCAAAGATAAATCCAGATGTAATGGTTAGGATCAACAATAGGAGTTATTACAAGTGATATACTTGCTATGAATAGATTGAGTGGTATATATGGACTTTAGTAAGGCGTTCGATAAGGTGGCCCATGGAAGGCTTCTGCAGAAAATGCAGATGTATGGGATTGAGGGTGATTTAGCTAATTGGATTAGGAATTGGCTAGCAGATAGAAGACAGGGTGGTGGTTGATGGGAGATATTCATCGTGGAGTTCGGTGACGAGTGGTGTGCCTCAGGGGTCTGTTTTGGGGCCCCTGCTGTTTGTAATTTTTATAAATGATCTGGATGAGGGTATAGAAGGATGGATTAGTAAATTTGCGGATGACACCAAAGTCGGAGGATGGTAGATAGTGAAGAGGGGTGTTATAGTTTGCAGAGAGACTTGGACAAGTTGCAGAGCTGGGCCGCGAGGTGGCAAATGGAGTTTAATGTGGAAAAGTGTGAGGTAATGCACTTTGGCAGGAATAATAAATGTGTAGAGTATAGGGCTAATGGTAGGATTCTTAATAGTGTTGATGAACAGAGGGATCTTGGTGTGTATGTGCATAGATACCTGAAAGTTGGCAATCAAGTCGATAAGGTTGTTAAGAAGGCATATGGAGTCTTAGCTTTTATTGGTAGGGGGCTTGAATTTCGGAGCCGCAACGTCATGTTGCAACTGTACAAAACTCTAGTGCGGCCGCACTTGGAGTATGGTGTGCAGTTCTGGTCCCCACATTATAAGAAAGATGTGGAGGCATTGGAGAGGGTACAGAGGAGTTTACCAGGATGTTGCCTGGTATGGAGGGCAGGTTTTATGAGGAGAGGCTGAGGGATTTGAGGTTGTTTTCGTTAGAAAGAAGGCGGCTAAGAGGAGACCTTATTGAAACATATAAGATGATTAGAGGTTTAGGTAGGGTGGACAGTGATAGCCTTTTTCCTAGGATGAAGAAAGCTAGCACGAGGGGGCATAGCTTTAAATTAAGGGGTTGTGGTTTTAGGCCAGATGTCAGAGGTAGGTTCTTTACCCAGAGGGTGGTAAGGGTATGGAATGCCTTGCCTGCGTCAGTTGTAGATGCGCCAAGTTTGGTGGCATTTAAGAGGTTAGTAGATAAGTTTATGGATGAAAAGGGAATGGTTTAGGTTAGAGGGTTACTGCTTGTTCCTAATTGGTCGGTGCAACATCGAAGGCCGAAGGGCCTGTTCTGTGCTGTAATGTTCTGTGTTCTATGTTCTATGATAAGAATGGAACCACATGAGAGCAGTACCATTCAACCTGATGATAATGGAAACGTGTTGGAGAAGAATTGTCTGATCAATTATGTGCAAATCTAAAGACAGTTCAAGAAGGATGAGGAACATAGAACATAGAACATTACAGCGCAGAACAGGCCCTTCGGCCTTCGATGTTGCGCCGACCAATATAAAAAGCAATGCCCCTCCAAACTAAACCATTCCTTCTCTTCCATATACTTATCAACTAACCTCTTAAACGCCACCAAACTTGGCGCATCTACAACAGCTGCAGGCAGGGCATTCCACTCCCTAATCACTCTTTGAGTAAAGAACCTACCTCTGATATCCGTCCTATAACTCATACCCCTTATTTAAAGCTGTGTCCCCTCGTGCTAGCTTTCTCCATCCTAGGAAAAAGGCTATCACTGTCCACCCTATCTAAACCTCTAATCATCTTATATGCTTCAATAAGATCCCCTCTTAGCCGCCTCCTTTCTAATGAACACAACCTCAAATCCTTCAACCTCTCTTCATAGGACCTGCCCTCCATACCAGGCAACATCCTGGTAAACCTCCTCTGTACCCTCTCCAATGCCTCCCCATCTTTCTTATAATGTGGGGACCAGAACTGCACACAATACTCCAAGTGCGGCCGCACTAGAGTTTTGTACAGTTTCAACATGACGTTGCGGCTCCGAAATTCAATCCCTCTACCAATAAAAGCCAAGACTCCATATGCCTTCCTAACAACCTTCTCGACCTTACTGCCTACTTTCAGGGATCTATGCACATACACACCAAGATCCCTCTGTTCATCTAGACTACTAAGAATCCTACCGTTTGCCCTATACTCTACACATTTATTATTTCTGCCATAGTGCATTACCTCTCACTTTTCCACATTAAACTCCATTTGCCACCTCTCAGCCCACCTCTGCAACTTGTCCAAGTCCCTCTGCAAACTATAACACCCCTCTTCACTATCTACCACTCCACTGACTTTAGTGTCATCTGCAAATTTACTAATCCATCCTTCAATACCCTCATCCAAATCATTTATAAAAATTACAAACAGCAGGGGCCCCAAAACAAACCCCTGAGGTACACCACTTGTCATCGAACTCCACGATGAATATCTCCCATCAACCACCACCCTCTGTCTTCTATCTGCTAGCCAATTCCTAACCCAATTAGCTAAAGGGGAAAGTTTATCTTCATTCCAGTTGCATAGGAATACATTTGTGACTTTAAGAGTTGTTTCAGTGCTGTGGCTGCAGCAGAAACCTGACTGAAGGCATTCACTATGGCGTTGGGGCAAGATAGGGATTTAGAAGGCAATAATACATTCGAAGAATATGGAGAGGAAAGGGAAATTGGAGATGGATGTGACAATTTGCAAGAATGGTGGAGTCAAATGTTGGCATTTGGAGGAGCAGATGGCAGATTTAGAGGAAAGAGGGACCACAACTGAAGAGAAAGAATCATTAATAATATTAACTAACCTGGGGACCAGGATTGGAAATTTGAGTGTTCAGCAGGTTAGCAGGAATATTGTTGAGAGAGCAAATGTTTGTCATATGGACAACATAAAGCCAGAAAAGGCATGAGGAGGGATAAGATAGAAACTAGGTTGATTGTGAGTCCAGGGCACAAGGGTAGAGAGGAGCATTTAAAGGAAATTTGGGCAGATGGGTCAATGGAAGAATGGGATGTGGCAGAGGCAACTGATTTGGTTGTCTTAATCTTAAAGACAAAAAAATCCAAAGCATTTATTGCTGAGTTGAGGGTGGAGGAGACAGGAGAGAGGATATTAGACGATGGTGGAGAAAAGAAGCCAGGGGATTATTTTTGAATTTTAAGATGATACTGAACATTAAGCATTAGCAGATGAGAGAAGGACCCAATAGTGTTTACACAATCCAGCCATTTCTGATGAATGGCTAAACCAGTTGTCTGTCTTATCCTTTCAGATCTACATCCTTTGCACTTAGGATAACAGAGAGAGAGAATAATAGTCTTATGGAGGATGAGGACATTAAAGGAAGTGAGGATGAGTAAATCAGTAGCTACAGGCATGCTGTGACAAACGGAAAGCAAAATGCTATATAATTGCTATTCTGAAAGTGCAGTTGTAAGTGAACCAAGTGGTAGCCTTTTTTTTCCTGGGTGGGCACAGAAGGATTGGGTCATGAAAGGAAGTGAAAGGGAAGTAATGCAAGGAAGTGATGCAGAGAGGTAGCCTTATCTTGATATGATACAAAGGAGAAAGGCTACATGAAATGGATTGGTCAACAAGATGGAGCATTTGAGCTATAAGGAGAGACTAGATAGGTTTGGATTGTTTCCTTTAGAGCTTAGAAAGCTAAGTTGGGGGGGGAACATGATTGAGGTGCATAAGATTATGAGGGTATGGACAAGATGAGTAGGGAGCAGCTGTTTTCCTTGGTTGAGGGTCAATCATGAGAGAACATAGTTTTTGGGTAAGGGCAGGAAGAATTTGAGAAAATTTATTTTCACTCAGATGATGGTGGGAATCTGGAAAGCACTGCTTGGAAGGATAGTGGAGGCTGGAAACTTTTAAAAAATATTTGGATGAGCATTTGAAATATCATAACATTCAAGGATATGGGACAAGTGCAGGAAAATGGGATTAGTGTATCTTTAATGGTAGTTGTTGTCAGTGCAAACTACATGGATTGAAGGGCCTTTTCAGCACTGCTTGACTCTGTGACTTTCTGAAGTAGCAAGTCCCACACTCTCGCACTCTGTGTGAAGAAGTTTCCTCTGAATTCCTTATTTGACCCCTTGGTGGCTATTTTACATTGATGGCCTGTAGTTTTACATTTATCCTCAGTGGAATTACTCTTTTTGTGACTACCCTATCAAAATCTTTCATTGATCTCAATCTTTTCCAGAGAGAGACCCAGCCGATTCATTCTTTTCTCGTGCCTAACCTCTCAGTTCTTCTATCATTCTAGTACATTCTTTCTGTAGATTCTCCACAGCATCTACTTATCTCTTTTATAATACGGCGACTATACGTAGAACAGCAAATGTAGTTTAACTAAGGCTTGAGACTCGCCTAGCAACTCTATATTTCAATTCTGTCCCTTTAGAAAGAAACCCTAGGGCTTGATTTGCTTTTTTGCTATGGTCTTATTTACTTGCATCACTATTTTTAGTGATGTATGTATTTGTGCTGCCAGATTTGTCGTTGTACCCTATTTAGATTCTCATTTTGCAAATAGTATGTAACTTCTTTATTTTTCTTTCCAAATACCTCATATTTATTTACATTAATATTTCTTTGCCAATTACATACCCATTCTGGAAATAATTCTCTTGTTGCACTCTTCCTTGCTATTGGTTATCATCCCTCTATAATGTTCTCTGCAAATGCAGAATTTGTGCCTTTGATTTCAAAGGCCAAGTCATTAATGTGAATTCTGAACAATAGTTCAGAATTATTATGGGCTCTATCACTTTGTCATTCTGAATAGCTAGTGTTTGCCCCATCCTTCCTGCTTTCTGTCTTGTAGTCAGCTAGTTATCCATTCTGCGTTTAACCTCTGATTCTGCATGCCCTGACCTTATTCATTAGTCTTCTTATATGGCATCTCATTGAAGGGCTTTTAGAAACCTGGATTAATGACATCTATATTTCAATGGCATTCTTAAATCCATTGTACAAAGTACCCCCAGCTTTTGTTGTGACACTATAGATTTCCTACAGAAACTCAGCACACATGGAGCATTTGAACCAGGAGCGTTCCTTGTTACAATGGAAGCCTCAGCACTCTACATTCTCTTAAAATTTATTTCTCTTAGAGCATTGTGAATCCCTAGACTGAGGCAAAGTCAATGAATGATTGTAAGACCAAGTAGATAGACTATTGACTGACAAGGGAGTCAAAGATCATTGGAGGTAGGCAAAATGTGGAGTTGAGGGCACAATCAGATGAGCCACACTCTTATTAAATCTTTGATCAGGTTTGAGGCTTGAATGGCTTACTCCTGCACCTAATTTGCACATTGGTTTGTTCGTATTACTTTTAGCCAGAGGACCAGTTTCTTATTTGCAGACAAACCCAGGATCTTTTGGAAAGAGGCTTTAAAATTTTAATCCTGGTGGATTGGTGGAAGGCTAGGTGTTATAACCTGATTTTAGCATTGATGGATCTTCTGATGTTACTCCTTCATTCAGCATCTGCTGCAAAAGCCAAGCTGGCTTTCAGAAGTTAAAAAGTTAGGTCTTGTGATGGTTTCCCATTGATACATGATAGTTAATGTGAATATACTATTAAATGTTTCTAAGACCCTTCCACTCCAGTCCACAGTGTTTTCTCATTTACTCTATATTCTCATTTTTTTTTTCAAAATTATTACCTCAAGCTTTTCAGTATTAAACTGCATTTGGCACTTGTTGGCCCATTCCACTAATGTATCCAAACGCTCCTGAAATATCATAGCCATCCTTGCGGTTTGCCAGATCCCCATTTTAGAAATAATTACTGCAAGTAGATTAGAAACAGACATTTGAGTTTACAGAGTGATTGAACTATTGGAGTAAGAGATTTGAATTCTCACATTTATAATTTCACTCAAATTTGTCTTTACGTTTGAAATGACTTAAATGCAGGTTTGTGGTCTCCAGAGCAGAAATCTGTCTCCAAGCACAAAGTCAACAGTAAAATCACCTGCTGCAGGTAATCCAGTCATTGCTACTTGTATCATTGCTCATATGGGGATTTAAATATTTTCTCAAGGTTATTGGTTACACACTGTTTGAACTTCATGCTTGTAGTTGCAAACTTCTGATCTGTTGCCTGCTATCTCCTGTGATACAATTCCATGTTAAACACGTAAATCTACAATGCGGTTTGCTTATCCTGGACAATGTTTCATTAATGACTGAAGGATTAGTCTATACAGCTATAAAGGGAACACAAATTTATTAGGCTGTACAAAATGGTCCTCTCAGTGATCAATGCGTGAAAATGACTGAGTTAGCATGGGATGATGCCATCCATCCTGCAGTCTGGGATCTCCACTTTTCCATCCACTCTTGTGAAAGTGTACTGTTGGTTAAAAAGACAGTTTGCCAGAATCTTTTCATCAAAGCACTGAGATTAATCATGAAGACTTTTGGCTATATCTTGGGAATTACTGCAAATGTTGCAGAAATATATTCAGTGTCATACTGAGCAAGCATTTCCTTGCGTTCAGTTTTGCACCACTATCGTTAAAATGTTGCATTTGATGAAGAGAAGCATTAGATGGCTATGGTGGGAGCCAAATTATTCATGTGGAGTAGAGGAGAGCCAGTTCATCCCCGCACCATCCATTCAGTTGGATTTATAGCATATCCCAGCAGGAGAAGAGGAGCAATATCTCAAATGAATAAATTCAGGATCAGTAGTCTTAAAATGTAGTTTTGAAATGAATTGCAATTTTGCCCCCTTAAGATTGTTTCCTAAACATATTCTTTTTCTTTGCTGTACTGTGCTAGTTGGACAAATGATGGTCAATATTTGGCCATCAGCCTGTTCAGTGGTATCGTCAGTATCCGAAGTAAGAGTGGAGAAGAGAAGGTGAGAATTGAGCGACCTGGTGCTGCCCCAATCTGGTCAATTTGCTGGAATCCATCCAAGTAAGTAAGGAAACAAACCTCAATAAATTGGAGCAAATCTTATTGGAGTTTTTGGGAAACTTACTACTAGATCATATGAAACGGAGCTTGGACAGTCTGAACCTAGTTCTTAATTTGTATGATTCTTCAGCAAACGTAATAATTCCAGGGAATTATAGGCCAGTGAGTCTTACTTCTGTTGTGGGCAAGGTATTGGAGAGAATTATTAGGGATAGGATTTATAGTTATTTAGAGAGAAATGAATTGATGGGGGATAGTCAGCATGGTTTCGTGAAGGGTAGGTCATGCCTTACTAACCTCATTGATTTTTTTGAGAAAGTGACCAGAGAGGTGGATGGGGGTAAGGCGGTTGATGTAGTATATATGGACTTTAGTAAGGCTTTTGATAAGGTGCCCATGGAAGACTTCTACAGAAAATGCAGATGTGTGGAATAGAGGGTGATTTAGCTAATTGGATTAGGAATTGGCTGGCAGATAGAAGACAGAGGGTGGTGTTGATGGGAGATATTCATCGTGGAGTTCGGTGACAAGTGGTGTGCCTCAGGGGTCTGTTTTGGGGCCCTGCTGTTTGTAATTTTTATAAATGATCTGGATGAGGGTATTGAGGGATGGATCAGTAAATTTGCAGATGATACTAAAGTTGGTGGAGTGGTAGATAATGAAGAGGGGTGTTTTAGTTTACAGAGCGACTTGGACAAGTTGCAGAGCTGGGCCGAGAGGTGGCAAATGGAGTTTAATGTGGAAAAGTGTGAGGTAATGCACTTTGGCAGGAACAATAAATTTGTAGAGTATAGGGCTAATGGTAGGGCTCTTAATAGTGTTGAGGAACAGAAGGATCTTGGTGTATGTGTCAATAGCTCCCTGAAAGTAGGCAGTCAAGTGGATAAAGTTGTTAAGAAGGCATATGGAGTCTTAGCTTTTATTGGCAGGGGGATTGAATTTAGGAGCCGCAGCATCATGTTGCAACTGTACAAAACTCTAGTGCGGCCGCATTGGAGTATTGTGTGCAGTTCTGGTCCCCACATTATAAGAAAGATGTGGAGGCATTGGAGAGGGTACAGAGGAGGTTTACCAGGATGTTGCCTGGTATGAGGGCAGGTCCTATGAAGAGAGGTTGAAGGATTTGAGGTTGTTTTCGTTAGAAAGGAGGCGGCTAAGGGGGGATCTTATTGAAACATATAAGATAATTAGAGGTTTGGATAGGGTGGACAGTGATAGCCTTTGTCCTAGGATGGAAAAAGCTAGCACGAGGGGACACAACTTTAAATTAAGGGGTATGAGTTATAGGACGGATATCAGAGGTAGGTTCTTTACTCAAAGAGTGATTATGGAGTGGAATGCCCTGCCTGCAGCTGTTGTAGATGCGCCAAGTTTGGTGGCGTTTAAGAGGTTAATTGATAAGTATATGGAAGAGAAGGGAATGGTTTAGTTTGGAGGGGCATTGCTTTTTATTTTGGTCGGCACAACATCGAAGGTCGAAGGGCCTGTTCTGTGCTGTATTGTTCTATGTTCTATGTTCTATGTAAAATCCATAGTTCAAAATTAATAGCACTAAATTGGCAATTTTCCTCAAATATTTAAAGGTATTGAAAATGGAAAGTTCCAATTAGTATAGTGCTAATGCAACTCTGAGTTTATTGTTTAGAGAAAGCAAAGAGATCTTTGCAGCCTGTTTGATCTGAGATATATCTGAATTATGAACATGTGATGTAGGTGACAGTTGGAAAAATGCTTTCATTCTTCAGCACTGTTACCTTAAGTCAGTTCACAAAAAAAAATAAATTATTTCTTTTTTATTCACAGCGCTTGAAGTTCCCATTGTGCACAGTAGCACATTGTGAGAGGCTTCCTTGAATCTAAAGTTTTCTTTCTCTCTTAATACTTCAAAACAATTATAGTGAATATCTCCTCCATATAAGCCAAAGCATTGTTTTGAGTCAATTACAGTCTGTTCCTTCTTTTAATCTCAGTATGCTGCATTGTTGTAGCTAAGCGTACTTAAACATTCCAAAAACTTCATTTTACCTAACGTTTTCTTTTGTTGCCCTTTAGAGGAGCTGATTTTTTTTTTACATCAAACGAGGCAAGTGGTCACAGATTGACTGATTCCTGACTGGCACTGTTACAATTAGGAATGATGCTATGCGCTAGAAAACTAATGTATATTACTAAGGTTATTGTGATATATAATCAGTTAATATCTGAACTTTAATTTTGGATTGTAGAGATGAACACACTGACATTCTAGCTGTGGCAGACTGGGGGCAGCGACTTTCCTTCTACCAATTGAGTGGCAAACAGGTATGATTGGGAAACATTTCTGTATTTGTCAAAAAAAATGCGCAGAGAAATGTTACAAATTGTTCAGTTTTACAACCTGTATATATCATATGTGAAACATAGAGTATGCTAGGAACAGCTTTGTGCCTCCTGTCATGGTTGCCGATTTCCTCCAGTTGATTGGTTCGATTTACATATTCACAAAGCAGCACCAATCAGAATTAACATGATTGGAACTTATGAATTAAACTGAAAAGAAGTGAGCAAGTATACTGAAGGGTGCTGAGTAAAAGTGTAAATAATCAGACTGTAATGACTCAGGAAGTCTGAATGGAAAGGAACATAGTTTATCACAGAATGAAAAATAAAACCACTACCAAGGTATACACATACTTGTCCCTGCCTATGTTTACAGTTCAGCAGGGCCAACCCTGTCACTGTCTGTGCAGAGTCTGCACATTCTCCCCATGTCTGCATGGGTTTCCTCCCACAGTCCAAAAGATGTGCTTGTTAAGTGCATTGGCCATGCTGGATTCTCTTTGTGTACTCAAACGAGTGCTGGAGTATGATGACTACAGGGTTTTCACAGTAACTTCATTGCAGTATTAATGTCTACTTGTGACACTAATAAATAAACTTTTAAAAAAACTCGCGAGATTGAAACATCATCCAGGTAGACTACCATTTTGGGCACTGTTGGAAGGATGTTCTACGTTACTCTTTGAAAAATAGTTCATACTGAGGACACCCCAAAGGGCAAATGAGTATGCTCATAAGCCCTTTGTGAGTATCTGTAGTATCATCCATACTTCCTGGATGATACTTCAAGTTTCAGTTGGACATAAACGTGACTCGTGTCTAATTTGGAAAGTATGTGATGCACAATTCTTCAATGAATGCATTGAGTATCTTTTTAAGTGGGAGGCTGTGTTGACCGTCAGTTTATAATCCTCACAGAGCCAGACTGAATTGTCAGATTTTAAAATTGGGACTATTTGCATGGCCATATAATGCCAAGTTCCCCTAGACATTCCAATTTGGCCTCTACTTTGGCATGTAGAGCCTTGGAGGCCATTGTACCTTGAAGTATTTAGGTCAAGCTCTAGTGTCCGTAATCTTCCTGAGACCTTCTTGAACACTTTTGCATACTTCCCAATAACTTTGCATAAAGTGCCAGTGCCTATTTTAAAGATCTGTTGTCAATCTAGGCAGATTTTCTGTGCCCAGTGCCTTCCAAAAGGCTTAGTCCTGGATCCTTCACCACTATTAAGGGGAGTCAGACTGTCAATTTCCTGTGTGTAACTTGGATTACAATGGCCCTAACAATATGTAAGGGCTCCTCAGTATATGTGGCCAATCTAGCTTTGGTGTCCTGCAGGCTTAAAGGCAAGTAATCAGAGTCACCTGAAGTTTGCTCTCAATAATAGATACAGTGGCTCCTCTGTCTACCTCCATGATTAAAGAGTGACCATTTACCTAGAATTTAATATTGATTCGAATCACTGGGTGATAATACAATTTAGTTAATCAGTTCCTCATTTAGCAGCTTGTTTATTTGCAAAGCCCTGTCCAGAGGTGACTTTGGCCTGGGCTGTATGTGTTTTGTTAAGTGCATTGGCCATGCTGGATTCTCTTTGTGTACTCAAACAAGTGCCAGAGTACGATGACTATGCAGTATGAATACTGCTTGTTCAGTATTCTTGTCTGAGATGGATCCTATGACTGCAAACGTAGCACAGATGTGCTCGCTCCTTGCTGTACTGTGAAGAGACTTCCATGAGTTCTGGAGTCTAGCAATCTTCGACTCCAATTGCCTTTTCTTGGCAGCAAATGGGAGATGTAATCTGGGGAATACATCTGTGGTCTGGGAATCGTCCAAGGTTGAGAATGGTACCATCTCTGGACCTCTGATGCTCCTAGGCCCCTTCCTCACAGGTAAGATTCAGTTCTATGGATTTTTTGAGGTCCATAGTTAGTTCAGTTAATAGCTTCCTTCTGGTTGCAATATTATTGATTCCATATATTAAACAGTCACTAAATGTTTCCCAAAGTGCTGACCTGTACTCATAGAATCAGAGAAATATCATAGAACCATAGAAACTCTACAATGTAGAAAGAGGCCATCTGGCCCATTGAGTCTGCACTGAACACAATCCCACCCAGGCCCTACTCCTATATTCCTACAATTTACCCACTAATCCCTCTAACCTACGCATCTCAGGACACTAAGGGGCAATTTTCACACAGCCAAACAACCTAACCTGCACGTCTTTGGACTGTAGGAGGAAACTGGAGTACCTGGAGGAAATCCATGCAGAAACGAGGAGAATGTGCAAACTCCACACAGACAATGACCAAAGCCGAGAATCGAACCCAGGTCCCTGGAGTTGTGAAGCAGCAGTGCTAATCACTGTGCTACCATATTCATTGTGTTCCACGAATTTCTGCAGTCTCGTAAAGAATTTAATGGCTGGTTTTCCAATGAGTCTATTTGCTGTGTAAAATCTGTAGCATTTGAGTATAATAGACGGTTTAGGGTTGTAGTGGCCTGATACCATATCTGCTATTACATCAGCAGATTTTGAATCTGGCGCTGCTAGATAAATTAAACTATTTATGATACTAAAGATCGGGGCCCCAAACCGATCAGGATGATGACATTTTGTCTGTCATAGCCTTCTATCCTGTTTGCCATGCAGAAATATCTAATTGTTTCAATGTACTGGGTCCAATCCTCCATACCTGCATTGTAAGTTTCCAGTTTCCCAAACTGTGGAATTTTTGATATCTTCCCATCACTGTCTTGAAAGGCAAGGTTGTCCAAAACATTTCTTATTCTTTGCCATCAATGTAATAATTCAGAAAGCTTGACTGGAAAGCCACTTAGTTTATTATAGAATGCAAAGTGAATCCACTATGGTGGTGGAGACACACTAGTTGCCATCTGGGATTACAATTCAGCAGACCTAGTCCTGGTCCTGCCTTATAAAATGCTCAGGTAGTGAGTTACAGCTGGGCAGGCCACTACCTTTTTCCGGCGAACTCATACTCAAGGAGCTGCACAGGGAGATCAATCAATAATTCCCATGGACCTAGTGGGTGTTATCTCACAGACCTTCTTCAATAAAATAAAGGTGGAGCTGAACTAATGAAGTTACTCTGAATGTATTTTGACGATCCTTTCAATGGTTGGTCTCCTTCATCTTGCAAGCTCTGCAATTATACCTAGAATTTGTAAGAAGCCTGGATTCAGTGTATCAACAAATAAGGACAGAATTTTCTGTCAAAATAACAGCAAGACTATCAGTGCCTGACATTATTTATATGTGAATGGAACAGCAACATCAGGCACAGAACAGTTACACGTCTCAATGGGAGTATCTAAAAATTGCTGTCTGAACAATGCCACTCTGCTGTTTAGGTTGTGACTATGTCGTGCCAAGCTCTGGACTCTCTTTTTAAGACGTACCATACTTGCCCATTAAACTTGCCAAAACCAGCATTAGTGCCCTTTTAATGATATTTTAAGTCTTAATTCTTACTAAACAGCCTCTCTTGCACCATAATTAACTTTTGCTTGTGTGAAGTTTCATTAGTTAAAGTTTCAATTTCCAGGGAGATTTTGAATTTTAATCTCTCAATCTATTTGCCTTTCTGTCTCTTTTACTTCCCCTTCAGAGCATGATTTGACATTAAAATTTAGCATTTTAATTCGTCCTCTTTTTCAGTTCTTTCCATTTTTAATTCTCCAATCCTTAAATCTGATTGGCTGAGGAGATACTCTGTTTTGTGCCCTATTTGCTCCAGCCCAAAATGCCCTGTTTCCTTTACTGACATTATCAACTCACATTTTTAGAAACATTACAGCCAGACATTTTTGGGCTGAAGCATGCACAAGTTTAACGAACAGCGGGTACTATAATATGCCCATATGTATATATAAAGCAAAATACTGCGGATGCTGGAATCTGAAACAAAAGCAGAAAATACTGAAGAAACTCAGCAGGTCTAACAATATTTGTGGAGAGAGAAGAGCCAATGTTTTGAGTCAGGATGATCCTACGTCAGAGCTGAGTTCTGTTATCTCAATGACCGGGGGCAGCGCCTGCTTGGTTCTGAAATGGTCCAAGTGCTTCTTTACGGTTTTGCCCTAAACTTTGACTTGTAACATATTGATTCTGTTTTTTTCATAATTATCTCAGGGACCTATCTGGGACCCTCCCCAAAGATCCTCATGTGGACCAGATCACCTATTGCAAAAGATTTTTTCTGTCCTTACAGAATCATAGCTTCTTTTTTGGTTTTCTTGTTGGGAGTCCATCCTACCTGCCTGGTTTGGGAATAGCAGGCTTTATCTGGTACATAGCCATTGTCTCGTTAACAGCTCCAGTAGAATAACACCTGTTGTGTGCAGTGTGGTCCTGCAGTTGAACAAAAATCATGCCAGTTTAGTCTTCATGGATGCTGCTGGTATTTTTTAATATAATTTTTGAAGGTTTGCACAGCCCATTCTGTCATTCCGTTTGGGACGACAGGGAATAGATGCTTTTTGGATGTGTCTGATGTCATTAGAGAATATGAAGTTCTGAAAATCACTGTTAGTAGAGTCCTTGTCATTATCAGAAATGGGGACTAATGGTATTCCATCTATACTGAAGTCTTGTCATACTTCCTTGATTGTAGCCTGAGAAATTGTGGAGCTCATTAAATACACCTCCAACCACTTGGGAGTGTGTCACCAAGATTTAAATATGGAACCCATAAAAGAGCTTGCAAAGTCCATATACATTTATACCGAAGGTCAGCCAGGCCATTCCCATTGGTGTAGGGAGGCTGAGGATGGAAAGTTTTGATCTTTCTTGCACAGGTTACATTGCTTCACTAAATCTGATGTCAGAGTCAAGACCGGGCTGCCAGATGTAACTCCTAGCCAACATCTTCATTTTTGATACTCTCTCATCCTCTTTGAAATTTCTTTATGCCTTCATCAAAATCCTGGAACTCCCTGTCTTATAGACAGTGAGACCTTTATCACGTGTACTCAAGTGGTTCCAGAAAGGGGTTCATCACTACCTTCTTGAGCGCAATTAGTGATGAGCAATAAATGTTGTCTTTGCCAGTGATGCCTAATCCCTTAAATAAATCAAATAATTGGAGGAATTTCATTTTTTTTATTGTTAATGCCATTATTGTAATGTTACTTCACAGTACAAAGTACTCCTTTGGCTGCAAAATGTTTTGGGATATTGTGAGGTTGTGAAAGGAGCTATTATGATGCATGTCTTTTTTCAACTACATAGACCTGTTTATTGGGAATTGAATCTTAGCATTAAAACTATCATATTGGATGCAGCTTTAAAATGCTACAATAATTCCTAAGTAAGTTAAACTGTATTAGTAATGGGCAATGGAGCAAATTCAAATGAATTTTTTTTTATATTTAAACAAAAGTATTTGAACAGGTAACATCCATGATAATATAATAGATAAAATAGTGTGATTTCAACCCATGAGTTTAAACTTTCCTTCATAATTCTTGCAACACAGTGCTGAGACACTGCATTGAATCTCTTGGCTATTCATATGTAAACAGCATAGGTATTTATCAACTCTTTGGCCATTCACTTTGGGGACATTATTTTCTTTTTAAATTTTATGGAATTTTAGTTGTGGGAATTCTCATCTAGGTTGAGCTGATTGCTTGCACTTTGAAATAATGCTTTTCTCTGATAGATTTAAGTTCTTAAATGTAAGTTGTTTAAAATTCAAAAGCTGTATCAGGCGAATATGCTTACAATTTGTCTAATATTGAATTTTATCTAAATTCTAGATTGGAAAAGACAGGATACTGAATTTTGACCCCTGCTGTGTCAGCTACTTCACTAAAGGGGAGTATATTGTAATGGGAGGATCCGATAAGCAAGTGTCTTTGTACACAAAAGATGGGGTTCGTCTTGGTGGCATTGGAGAACAGCAATCCTGGGTGTGGACTTGCAGGGTGAAACCAGACTCCAATTATGTTGTAAGGTCTTTTTCAGTTTATTTTTGCTAAATGTAACCTTTAAGCACAGCTTATACTCCTGCAATCCACCCAATGTTCTTTTGTAATAATAATGCAAAATATTTAGTTTGACTTTACCTTGGGATAAAGGCAAAATCAGAAAAAGCTGGAAAATCTCATCAAGTCTGACAATATGTGTGAAGAGGAATAATGCTATCGTTTCAAATGGCTCTATTCTTTCTCCATAGATGCTGTCAGACCTGCTGAGATTTTGAAGCTTTTTCTGTTTTTGTTCAGCATTCTTAAGATATCTATTTCTATCATGCTGTCTGATAGCATGTTCAGTTTGAAGACCATGATAAAACTTTACATGTATTTCAAAATTGAACGTGCATCCTTCTTTTCTTATCACTATATTTAATTAAAACATGCCAGAAAGTTTTATTTTCTAACTTGGCCAGCCCATTAATAGCTTTGCACCTTGGCTGAACAGTGTTATGCCTGTAACAGTGCTATGCTAAGCTTGCAGGTATGGAGGTCGGGAGGAGCTTGCTCATTGGTGAATTGCAAATGCATCACTTGCCATGTTGGTAAAGGGCAAAAAAAGTGTCCATCACCCACCGCAGAACAGGTGTTAGCTCTTTGCATTTTCAAAGAGGACTAACCTGTTTGTAGCCTCCCCTTGACAATCCCTCCACAAGAATAGTTTTCTTTGAAGCATCTGGTGCCAGCTACACACAGGAAAACAAAACTGATTTGAGGCTTAACATTTGATGCATAAAAATAATCTGAAGGTGGCAATTAAAACAATTAACTGGGTAAGATTTTAAAATATATTTATTTGAATGTGGAAATGGGAATTCTCCTGGTTTCCCCCCTCATTGAAAGAATGTGGGGTAATGCTGATCACCATTACATCCCCCTTCATCATCTCATCCTTAACCATTGCCAATTTCTGATCTGATTACCTATCTTTCTGATCTAGTTGCTGCAATTCATCATTTACCTGTTGACCCTATTCACTGGACAATCTTTCTCCGACACTTTGTAATTTACCGACTGTCAAAATGAATCCTGAAACTCAAAATCAGGAACACTTGGGATTTCATCCTTCAGGCACAGGGAATGACTCCACACCTGTTTAATAATGGATATACTTGAATCTCTGGACCAGTATACTTTAATTTTTGAAATCAGAATTGCCACTAATCCAACTGTACTTTTAATAATTATATATGTTTAGTTATATATGTTGAGTACATATTCAGATTGAACTGTAGGGGTAAGCAAAGAATAGTATATTACCGTTACATTTTTAAACAATTTCTCATCTCAGTTTTTTGGTTAGTTTCTGTGGCTGAATGCATTCACATTTTGAACCACTTGGTGGCACCCATTTGTTTGTTCTGAATATTGTCTCTATGATATTAAAGCTACAGTAATGATTAAACATTAATTGTTGACAACTGAAACAATGTAGCAGGATGGAATTTCAATTATTTGTATATCATAGAACCAGAACAGACCATTCAGTCTCTCAAATCTATTCTGTTATTCAATTAGATTATGGCTCAACTATATTTCAGAGGTATTGCTGCTGCTTTTTGTCTTGTCAACTGGAGGATAATAAATACATGCAGATAGTTCTGTATTCTTTTTCCAAGGTTGTAGGCTGCCAAGATGGTACAATTGCCTTTTACCAAATAATTTTTAGCACAGTACATGGCTTGTACAAGGACCGCTACGCTTATAGGGACAGCATGACAGATGTCATTGTCCAACATCTTATCACAGAGCAGAAAGGTGAGTTCTTAAACAATAAATGCTGACTCTTGTAACAAATGTGTTAGTAATTACGACAATAAATTACTGATGCACCATAATGAATGCTCTGCAGCTTTGAAATCAATCAATTTACTTCAATTGGATACCAGATTGATCTAGCTGTTTCAAATAAAAGCTAAAAATAATGCAGTTCTCATATGTAGAAAATCCTACAATTATGCAACAGATAAGTCTGCAACCTTTGAGAGAAAGGAAAAATTGAAGATCATAAAACAATCATCACTTAGTTGAACAGAACTTGAATGTTGTTGAAAAAGGTACATGCAGTCAAAATATTTCACCTTGCACTCATAAGAACTGATGCAAAAATACCAAAATTCAAAGGGAGCAGCAACTTATACAGCAGGAGGAAGGTTGGCAACATCTTGACCAGTCAAAGTTAATATGTTGTCATGAATACAAGACAAAGATCTTTAACAGCATTCCTCTTCTTTTTCAGCATACACAAACCAGAAATACATTTCAGCTATTAAGTTGTCCATTTTCTTTACAGATATTGACTATCTACTTTTTGTTTGCAGCAATTTTTACATTAATCAAGGGTACAAAATGATGTTGTAGCCTTCATCGTGGAGTTTGGTTACTAGTGGTGTACCTCAGGGATCTGTTTTGAGGCCCCTGCTGTTTGTAATTTTTATAAATGATCTGGATGAGGGTATTGAAGAATGGATTAGTAAATTTGGGAATGACACCAAAGTCGGAGGAGTGGTAGATAGTGAAGAGGGGTGTTCTAGTTTGCAGAGAGACTTGGACAAGTTGCAGAGCTGGGCCGAGAGGTGGCAAATGGAGTTTAATGTGGAAAAGTGTGAGGTAATTCACTTTGGCAGGAATAACAGATGTGTAGAGTATAGGGCTAATGGTAGGACTCTTAATAGTGTTGATGAACAGAGGGATCTTGGTGTATATGTGCATAGATCCCTGAAAGTAGGCAGTCAAGTCGATAAGGTTGTTAAGAAGGCATATGGAGTCTTAGCTTTTATTGGTAGGGGGATTGAATTTCGGAGCCGCAACGTCATGTTGCAACTGTACAAAACTCTAGTGCGGCCGCACTTGGAGTATTGTGTGCAGTTCTGGTCCCCACATTATAAGAAAGATGTGGAGGCATTGGAGAGGGTACAGAGGAGGTTTACCAGGATGTTGCCTGGTATGGAGGGCAGGTCTTATGAAGAGAGGCTGAGGGATTTGAGGTTGTTTTCGTTAGAAAGAAGGCGGCTAAGAGGAGACCTTATTGAAACATATAAGATGATTAGAGGTTTAGATAGGGTGGACAGTGATAGCCTTTTTCCTAGGATGGAGAAAGCTAGCACGAGGGGACATAGCTTTAAATTAAGGGGTGGTAGTTATAGGACGGATGTCAGAGGTAGGTTCTTTACCCAGAGGGTGGTAAGGGTATGGAATGCCCTGCCTGCTGCAGTTGTAGATGCGCCAAGTTTGGTGGCGTTTAAGAGGTTAGTAGATAAGTTTATGGATGAAAAGGGAATGGTTTAGGTTAGAGGGTCACTGCTTGTTCCTAATTGGTCGGCGCAACATCGAAGGCTGAAGGGCCTGTTCTGCACTGTAATGTTCTATGTTCTTTAACACAAGTGATTGTTTACATTGATGAAAGTCCAAGTTGTTGCATGACATTCTAAATCAAATTGAAGCATGTTATTCCAGTCACAATTATTTGAAATTCTATAATTTATGTCTATTAATAATATAAAATATTTAAATTTGACTTCTCAGTGTCTTTTTAGAGATCAGAGTATTTTTTCTAATCACCAGAGTCATTGCTATGGTCTCACTCTACTGTGAGAATATATCAGCTCCTGGATTTATCTGTGACTCTGTTTGCTTGCTATTAATTTCAGGAGGCGTCTTGGTGGCACAGTGGTTAGCAATGCTGCCTCACAGTGTCAGGAACTCGGGTTCGATTCCTAGCTTGGGTCACTGTCTGTGGAGTTTGCACATTCTCCGTGTGTTTGTGTGGGTTTCCTCTGGGTGCTCTGGTTTCCTCCTGCAGTCCAACAATTTGCGGGTTAGGTGGATTGACCATGTATATTGCCCTTAGTGTTGGGGAACTAGCTAGGGTAAACATATGGGGTTACAAGGATAGGGGGAGGGATTGTGGTTGGTGCAGACTCGATAGGTCGAAGGACCTCATTCTGCATTGTAAAATTGTTTGTATAATTTAACTGTAAGTAATGGTGTTTTTCAATCCCCCAAACTCGGTTACATTATTTATGTTGTCATAAGAGCCTATATTTTCCAAATGTGTTTGATGGCTTGTCCATCATTAGCACATATGAAAAAATGTGATGTTCCCTGCCATAAATAAATTCCTTTTCCAAGCTATTTTCATCACAATAAAATTAGCTATTTTTTCTCTCTTTACTTCTCACTTTTAAGTTTTGGGTATTCCCATTTTCGGCCAGTGTCTGAACAGGCAGTCATTGGCCACAGTGCAGACTCTTTGCCTGACTCTGGTCACCATTTCTAAGTATCTGGATGCCTCAGGAACATCCTCTCTCTGATCATTAATCACTGTCAGAGAGACAAAGTAAATGTCAACGAACCATGTTTTAACTGCTGCAGCAACGCGTTATTTGTTGACGGGCCTGGTTCTGAGTCAGAAACATCTTTTTTGAAGCCTGAAGTTCACCCAACATATTAGAATAAGACTGAGCCCAGAAATTACAGTGCGGTCAGAGTTCATGGTGCCACTTATCATATTGTTTGTGAAACCCTGCTGTGGTTAAAGCAACAGTGACGAAATGTTAAAATTGGCTGGAAGCACTTTGAGACCACATGAAAGTATAAAAAGTGTTGCCTAAATACAAGCTGGTTCATTCTGAGAGAGAAGTGCTTCAAATTGATGAGTTTTAGGAGGGGGCAAGAAATCCAATCTTTTGTAATGGCTTTCTTGAATAATCAAAGATCCATCAGCTCACAACAAAGAATTGTACATTTAATAGTCAGTTTAATAAGTTTAAGGTAATGCCTCTTCACTACACTTATCATGTACACTTTCCTGTTTTGTAGTACGGATCAGATGCAGGGAACTAGTGAAAAAGATTGCTATCTATAAAAACCGACTAGCAATCCAGCTACCGGAAAAAATTCTGATCTATGAACTCTTTTCAGAAGATAATACTGACATGCATTACCGTGTAAAAGAGAAGATTGCTAAGAGGTTTGAATGCAACCTATTAGTTGTATGCTCCCAACATCTTATTTTGTGCCTGGTAAGTTGACTAATGGAAGTTTCAGTTCATAGACTTATCAGAGCCAGGGTAATTACTTTTTTATAGCAGGAATCCAACTTGATTAAGTTTTCAAACAATATTTTTTTTTCTGAATGGTTTAATTATTAAAGTACTTTCAGACATAATTTTCAAACTCACCAGATATTATCAGATAGAAATCTAGAACTTTGTAGACGCAAAGCAAATGTGGCTGGTAGTGCAAAAACAAAGTGCTGGAAAATCACAGCAGAGCTGACAGCATCTGTGGAGAGAGAATAGAAGTAATATTTAGAATCTGGATGATCCTTCATCAGAGCGTTGGCTGTGGGAGAAAGTCTGTGGGAGGAAAGCTGTAGAAGGATTTGATTTATTATTGTCACATATAATGGTATATAGTAAAAAGTATTCTTTTTTTGCACTACACAGACAAAGCATACTATCCGTGGAGTACATAAGGGAGAAGGAAAGGAAAGGGTGCATAATTTGGTGTTACAGTCATAGCTAGGGTGTAAAGAAAGATCAATTTATGTGCAAGGTCCATTTGTAAGTCTGATGGCAGCAGGGAAGAAGCTGTTCTTGAGTCAAGTCATATGAGAGTTCAGATTTTTGTATCTTTTTCCTGATGGAAGAAAGTGGAAGAGAACATGTCTGGGTACATTGAGTCCTTGATTATGCTAGCTGCTTTTTGAGGCAGCAGGAAGTGTAAACGGAGTCTAGGTGGGAGGCTAGTTGGTGTGATGGACTAGGCTATGTTCACAACCCTTTGTAATTTCTTGCGGTCTTGGTCAGAGCATAAGCCATACTAAGCTGTGGTACATTTGGAATTTGCTTTCTAGGTTACATCTGTAAAAATTAATGAGAGTTGTAGTGGAAATGCTGAATTTCCTTAGCCTCCTGATAAAGTAGAAGTGCTGGTGGGCTTTCTTAACTATAGGGTTGGAGAGGAGGGACCAGGATGGGTTGTTGTGATCCAGACACCTAGAAACTTGAAGCTCTCGACCATTTCCACTCCATCTCTGTTGATGTAGATGGGGACATGTCTTCCATTGCGCTTCTTGTAGTCGATGACTATCTCCTTTGCTTTATTGACATTAAGGGAGAGATTGTTGTTGTTGCACCATTTTACCAGATTTTCTATTTCTTTCCTGTACTCCATCTCATCACTGTTTGAGATCCGACCCGCTATGTCACTTAAGGAGAGCTACACAAGGAAGATTGTACGAGAAGAGCTGTATGAGGAGAGCTTTACAAGGAGTGCTAGATGAAGAAGACTATAAGGAGAGCTGTATAGGGGGTGCTTATGAGGAAGACTATGAGAAGAACTGAACAAGGAGGGCTGTAGGAGGAAGACTGTGAGGGGGGCCATGTGAGGTAGGCCATGCAGAAGAGGGGGGGGCGTATGAGGAGAACTGTATGAGGAAGGCTATATGTCACAGGTTACATGAGGAGGTAGTTTGAGGAAGATTCGGAACGCTGTATGAGGAAGACTGCAGAACTCTGCAGAAGAGGATGAGGAAGACTTCCTGAGGACAGCTTTTTGAAGGTGGCTGCATGAGAAAAACTGCAAAGTGAATTCTATGTGGAAGACTGTATGAGGAGGTCTATACGCAGAAGACCATTAGGGTGACTATGTGGAAGGAAGTCTGAGGAAGACTGTGGATGGCAGCATGAGCAGATGAGTACGGCTGTTTGCACAAGTTTGCATTTTTTTATATTTTTTCTTACTATAATGATTGACTAAAAGTCTGTCATTGTTCAATGTGACTCAAACATTGTTTTATTATGGGAGAATTTGTTTACTCCTATTCAGTGGAAGACAGCAGTCCATTCTTCTTAAGCTACATACTGAAAGCACATAAGGTATTTGATTAGCTTGCCCTCTGGCCACAACCCTGTCCCCGCAAAGTCTGCCAGCCAAAACAATGGAAGTCCAGAAGTGCAAGGAATTATAGGTGGAAATTCCTGTTGTACGACCCTGTGGCACGTTGTGTTTACACCACCAGCTACAGTGTACATGCTGTGCAGTCTGCTTCCTAATAACCTCAATAACTTGTTCCCCATTTATAAAATGCCAGCTTTTTTCCCTTTATATATTGTGATGCAGCCTCTATTCTTATTATCTGAATAATGTAATAATAACAAAAGTGAATGCATAAAATTCTTTAGTCAGCATGAGCCACACATATAGAAATTGCAGATTTAACAATTTGTCGCTTTATGCATGGGTGACACTGCACTTGAGTTGCTCTAGAAATGTTTCATTTTCTCTTCTTGGTGTCTATTTACTTTCTTTGTATTATTGTTGTCCTGAAGTTAATAATTTTTGGTACCATAACACGTTGATTCCTTGAATTGAGTGACCATTCTTCATTTGTGAGTCCAAGTAATGGATGCTAACAAACTCTTTCCCTTGAGAAGATGCACAAATTTCCTCATGGTCTCTGAAAACAAACAGGAAGGGATACCCAGCCTGATTTCTGTCATCCCCCCACTTTCACCTACTGCCCCAGATTGAGAGTGTTGTGGTTAATTATAGGACTCAAAATGTTACGACAACCAAAATTAGCCAAGTCAGTAAACGGTCAGGAAGAAACTTGGCTACCTTGCTACTGGTGTTGCTTTTAACTTTGAAAAGTTTGTCTGCCAAATTAGAGTGCTGAATATTTAAAATATAATTAAGGGCACATATGGAAATATAAAATAATTTCATATTCACAGCATTCTCCGATAACTAATTCAAATCTGAAAGTTGTTACAAATTGTTTCTCTGATTGAAATGTCAATAGATTTCTCTGCACTAGGTATGAAAATATGTTCACACCATGCCCTTGACGGTTAATAGCTAAAACTAGGTCAATCACCAGACACTGAATTACATTACCATGTCAGATCTGTTTCACAGCTGGGAAACATAAGGTGGCATATTGACTGTCACTAAAGGCAGCAGAAACTGAGCTGAAGAGATCTCATGAAAAAAAGACTCATTGTCCAGATCACATAAAAAGAATATCTTTATGGCAACATATGAGAGAGTGATTTTTGGTATTCAGAGATTCTATAGACAAGAGAAAATGGAGGATATTTTATTTAACTCCCAAATTTAAAAAGAGGAAATGAGTAATTGAAATACACATCATGGTGTATTTTGAATTTGAGGTCAGAGTTCATCCTTAATTTGGTAGCTGCAGTTAAAAAGAGCTGTTTCATACTTTTTACTCTTCCCCATTTTTAAAGTGAATCTTCCATAGTTGTTTAGGTCAATGATGGGCAATCTTGGCAAGTAAGTGGGCCGCATGAGTGACTCTCCTTCATCTCAGTGGGTCACAAGGCTGAAATTGGCAAGGTGTACTTACCCCATGAATAAGACTAAATATATTTGATACTCACTAAATAGTTCATAATGAGTTGCAAAAAATACTAAATCATTTATGTGTTAAAAGAGCTATCATCAACTTCAAATGTGAGAAATATTTACGCTCACCTTACACATATTACGATTTATCAAAGCACCAACTACAACTAAACATTATACATTTTGTAATTATACAGATATGTGCTTTAGATATTTTATTTATCATTATTTTTATTGATAAGCCCTACTGTTCCCAAATATCTTTATTATTATTGTTTCAAAAACTATGAACGAAACATTTGTTACCAATAAATTTTAAAACATGTAAGAAAAATAAAAGTACTCACCTACCAATCACTCTGTTGTAGATCTTGCTCTTTCCCACCCACTTTTATCTCCAGGCTCCGCTTTCAGCCTCGCTCTTACCCAAGCACTTTTTATCTCCTTAGTTCCACACTTGGTCTCGCTCTTTCCGAGGAAGCTTGTCTTAATTGAGATTTCTATGAAGTATGACATCTTGTTTTTACTGCATTTAATCATGACTTTGAGGCTTGAACTGTTAACTTCTATTAATTGAATAAATGACACTTTTAATCAATCACTTGCATCTTAACTAATGCCTTCTTTATGTCCCCTTTAGGAAAAGAGATTGCAATGCTTGTCATTCAGTGGTGTGAAAGAAAGAGAGTGGTTAATGGAGTCACTCATTCGCTATATTAAAGTCATCGGAGGACCATCAGGAAGAGAAGGCTTATTAGTTGGCCTAAAGAATGGACAGGTACTATTAATCCAGCAAGTATTTATTAAGGTTATATTTTTTAATTCATTTATGGGATGTATGTGTCATTGTCTAGATCAGCATTTATTACCCAGTCCTCTTGAACTGTTAAGATGTAGGGAAGGAATTCTAGGATTTTAACTCAGCGACAGCGAAAGAACGGCAATATGTTTCCAGTGAGTGACTTAGAGAGAAAGCTTCAGGTAGTGGTGTTCCGAGGTATCCGTTGCTCTTGTCCTTCTTGATGGTAGCAATCATGGGTTTGGAAGCTGCCATCTAAGGAACCATGGTGAGTTCCTGCAGTGCATCTTGTAGATGTAGACATGATTTCTACTGTGCATTGGTGTTGGAAGGATTGAGTGTTTGTGGAAGGGGTCGCAATCAAGCGGGTGCTTTGTCCTGGATGCTGCCAAGCTTTCTTGAGTGTTGTTGGAGCTGCACTCACCCAGGAATTGCAGAGTGTTCGAGTGCATTTCTGACTAGTGTCTAGTAAATGGTGGACAGGCTTTGGGGAGGCAGGAGGTTATTTACTTGCCACAGGCTTCTTAGATATTGATTTGCACTGATAGCCACAGCATTTATATGGCTAGTCCAGTTCAGTTTCTGGTCAATGGTGACCCCCAGCACATTGATGGAGGAGGATTCAGCAATGTTAATGCCATTGAATGTCAATAGGCAATGATTAGTTCTTCGTTGTTCAAGATGGTCATTGCCTGGCACTTGTGTGACATGAATGTTATTTGCCACTTGTCAGCCCAAGCCTGGATTTTGTCCAGGTCTTGCTGCATTTGGACATGGACTACTTCAGTATCTGAGCAATTGGGAATGATTTTGAATATTGTATGGTCATCAGTGAGCATTACTATCTTACATTATGATGGAAGGAATGTCATTGATGAAGTAGCTGTAGATAGTTGGGCCTAAGACATTATTCTGAGGAACTTCTACAGTGATGTCCTGGAGCTGATATGGCAGGACTGCAGAGTTTAGTCTGATCCATCAGTTCTAGAATCACTTCACTGCTTATGCTGTTTGGCACACAAGTAGTCCTATTTTCTAACTTAACCAGATTGACACCTAATTTTTAGGTATGCCTGATATTGTCCTAGCATGCTCTCCTGATCTCTTCATTCGGAATACAGGAGTGTAGAAATTAGGAGTGAGAGTAGGCAATTCAGCCTGCTCCACCATTCTATATGATCATGGCTGATCTCCATCTTATCCTAACTCCATCTCCCTATCTTTTCCCCACAACTCTTTATCCAGGTTTTAAGCAAATATTTATCTATCTCTTTCTTGAATCCATTGAATAATTTGCATCCCCTGCATTTTGGGGCAGAGAGTTCCATAGATTCATAACCCTACTTATTTATCTTGAATCTCCGCCCTCTTACTCTGCAACAATGAACTATGACCTCTCGTCCTAGACTGCTCTAGAAGAGGAACATTTGGTAACATTTACTTTATCAATCCCATTAAGTATTTTATATTCCTCAATCAAATTCTTCATTCTCATGTACTCCAGTGAGTACAAGCCAAAGCTACTCAACCACACATCATTCGACAGCCCTTTCAAATCTGGAATCAATCTAGTCAACCTCTTCTGAACTGCCTCTAGTGCCACCACATTCTTTCTCAGAGGAGGTGACCAAAACTGAACACAATACTCCAATTGTAGTTTCACCAATGCCTTATACAAGTGTAACAGCACTTCTCTACTTTTATACTAGACCCTTTGTAATAAATGCCAAGATTCCATTTGCCTTCCTTATAACATTCTGCACCTGCATACTCATTTTCTGAGACTCTTGTACAAGAACACTCTGAACCCTCTGCAGAGACATCTTTTGAATTTTTTTCCCACTTAAATAGTAATTTGTCCTTTTACTTTTCTGGCCAAAATGGATAACCTCACATTTATCCACGTTGAACTCATCTGCCAGATTCTGGCCTATTCCTAGCCTGTCAATATCCATTTGTAAACTTTTTATCTCTTCATCACAGTCTGCTTTCCCAATTACTTTTGTGTAGTCAGCAAATTTTGCTATGTTACACTCTTCTGAGAACTGACCCCACTAGTTACAGATCATCAACTGGAGAAGGACCCTTTTATCCCAATCTCTGCTTTCTATCTGTCAGCCAATCCTCAATCTAAGCCACTACTCTACCCTCAACACTTGGGATCTAACCTTCTGGATCTGTCTCTTATCACGTCTTACCAAATGCCTTCTGGAAGTCCAGCTAGACCACATCCACAGGATCCCTGTTGTCTACCTGTTAGAAATTCTCGAGGGT